>CM048916.1:31541576-31916576 GCA_026686955.1 Epinephelus cyanopodus | reverse complement strand
CATAGCTAAATAGAGATAGACAGGCTGGAAGGGGAAAAGCAGCCTAATGTGATATACTGTACTCACCTCCTACTCATAGATCCAATCAAAGCCTGTATTTTAAGGCTGAGTGAAAATCTAAACAAATATTTAAACAATAGGCCACTAAACACATTGTACAGTGATTTAAGAAGAGCTTAGACACGTTACTGTAGAGCACACAGAATAAGCCTGAAAAAGCTTGGCCTTGGATGCCTTATTGCTCTTAAAAAGGCAGTAAAACACCACAGTTTGAAAACAGAGAGAACATAAATGTTGAATACATATTTTATTTTTAATGAGAGATATCAAAAAATGGTCGCTAAGCAACACAGTCTGTTTGACGTTCCCAGTATGATTCCAGAAAATTTGCCTCTCAATTATTTCTTTGCCCTTTTCTTTTTCTGTTTTTCTTTTCTTCTTCAAAAATGTAAAACACAAAGCACTGTGCTCTGATGATTCTCATTCTCGATTATTCTTCCATTTTAAGCAGTCCAAACAGGACTGCAAGTTTTCCTTTTGAACTGGTGTTTCCCTGCCATGGTATTAGGTGCTCAAACTGTCACGTATTACAGATGTCTGAAAAGCATCTGTAATATCTCTAAGTGTTTATCCCTCTGGTTCAAGTGGATGTTTGAAGTGTTGTAATATGTCTAAGTCATGATCTGTTGTAGTCTCTGTACGTGGAATTTGCACCTCATAGCCAGACAAGTAGTTTCAGCCTTTTCATGTTACTGCTCCTCATTTTAAAAGTCCATTCTCATTGAGGGCGAATATCCGTGCGGATTATTCTCGCGGAAAAATATAAAAGTTGATTTCATGGGTTCTTATGGAAGTTTGCACACGGGGGCGGAACTTTCATGCGGTAAAAAAGTTTCTGCCCAGAATTCGCCGGCGGAACTACACAGTTGGGCCGATGAAATTGTTTGTTTATAGTCGCGCAGACCCGGGAGAGTCCGAAATCCAGTCAGGCAGGACAGTATGGGAGAAAGGCTGATAAACCTCGTTTCACAGCACCCCGTTCTTTTTTGATAACAGATGATTTTATGAACAATGAATTAAAGGACAACTTCTGGCAGTCCATTGACCAGCTTGGTGGCTGCTTGCTAGCTTGCTGCTGCTACTCGCATCCATGTTCACTCACACCCGCTCACACTTTGCCGAACTGGAACACATCCGTACCACGCCTGTGTGTACGGTTTAAAGGCGGAAAAGCGCTGCGCAAATATTCCACAAATCCACCCTTGAGAATGAACCTTAAATATGGTTCTTTCTCTGCTGTAGTTCTTTCTCGCTGCAGTCATGTGCGCCCTCCACCTCCCCATCACCACATAGTCTTTACAGATTCATCAGCCTCATTCGCCTCAGAGTCATCAGCCACCACCACCACCATGTCTGGACTCCATGGGGGGATTTATCTTGCTGCCGCTCAGATGTCCTCATCACAAGTGCCACAGACTTCTGTTAAATCTTAATCAGCACAAATCATTTGTTAATCTGTACACTCATATTCTATGTTATCTTTACTCCACTCTTCTGTCTCTCTTGATCGAATTAGAATCACAGATGATCAGCTGTTGCTGCCTCTCAGCCCAGCGCTAAAGGATGCTCCATTGAGCTACTCTCCTCCTGCTCTCTCTGCCCAGTTAGTGCAAGCTTACACAGCAGCAGCTGCCAACATCCAACACCGAGACATTAAATGGTCAAACAGCCTCACACTAAAACCAAAGCAGTTCAGCTCTGTTGTTAAACCTGTTAATATTAGTGGGTAAAATTAGCCGTGTGATGCCAACAGTAAGTCCTGTCACTGTGTATGTCACTGTGAGGCCATTAAATACATCACGGCATGTAGACCAATACATTTTTTCATAGTATTTGTTCAGTTGCGCCATTTTGTCTTCATTGTGTCCTACAGTCGTATCTCACTTGAACTACAATGCACTGCCCCTACGCTTTTCAGGGGTACTGCTCTGTTTTGTCCATATCTGCAAGCTTTCAGAAAATAAATACAAATATTTGACAAAATAAAAGCAGAAAAACAGAGTATAGTATAGACAGAAGAGTCCTTCCATGTCCACATACTTATCTAACATTATGTATCAATGAACTGTTTGGCAACCAAAACACTTAGTTAAGGTCAGGGAAAGATCATGACAGTGGTTGAAAGAAAAAGCTGATTATGGAGAAAATGTGGAAACCCATCCATCATGCCTTCATTCCAGACAGATAATGGTAATAAGTAATATTGACAAGTCAGTAGAAGAACTTGCCAGGTAAATGAAAGAACAGGTTGTTTTAGACATATGAAGAAAAGATGATTCATTTTTATGTGAGTGTACCTTTGAAATAAACAGAGACTTTTAGGTTTGTGACTTCTATGTCTGATACTAAAGATGACAGTCTTTATTTCTGAATCCTGCCGTCTGCACAAATAAGCATTGATTTGTACAGAAATTGCAGCAGCACTTTTAACTCGCGGGTCAACTTTTCTCTTCACTGCATTAGATGTAACCTTGTGTTGCTCAGTGATACAATCAGTTCCGTCCTATGAGCATAGATAACACAGGAACAAGAACATACAATGTACACTTTGCTCAGATGATAGCTTAAAAAGGCTCTGAAGCACTTGCCTCGGTTTTATAATTGCAACATTATCGTCATGACTGGTGATGTTGTACTCAAAAGAAAAAATTGTGGTGTGTGTGTGTGTGTGTGTGTGTGTGTGTGTGTGTGTGTGTTGTGTTTGCACTGACTCTGAAGCATTTTCGGCCTGCTTATTTTGTTGCAGTGACACAGTGAGCGGAGAGGTGTGCAAAAGAGCGATCACTAGCTGCGGCTGGTGACCAGAAAGAAACAAGCAGAGAAACTTCTGACAATCAGGCAAATACACGGGAGACATAGATGGAGAAAATGAGGGAGGCTGCCACAGAGCTTCAGAGATACAGAGACTCATTGAATGCTATTAAAAGTTGAGAGGCAGACAGAATGAAACAATCCAGAAATGAGAATTTAATGAAGACATTTGGCACTTGTCATTTTTATCCCTCTGCATCTCGTTCTCCCATTCATCTCTCTTATCTATCTCTTATCCCATTCACTCTGCTCTCACACAAACATGCATTCACTTGAAACACAAGCAGCACACTTAAACAATTCACTAAAAAACACACAGCCACTGCAAAATGGAAATAATGTGCAAACACAAGTAAATAATCAGTGTTTTTAATCCTAATACATGCAGTGCTAACACATACAAACACACACATTATTGGGCCTTTTTTTTTTTAAATGCAAATGCTTTAACCACCATATATATTCATACATGCAAGCTTGAACATGTTTAAAATGCACATGCAAACTAAAACAAGAGTTCCCAGAGAGGGCAGTGGGGTGTTTTCAGTTTAATAACCACCAAGCTAAATTAGCTTGAAGTTTTTTTCAATCATTTTCAAAAGTGTGGTAATGAGACTACATCACACACACACGCACACACACACGCACACACGCACACACACACACACACACACACACACACACACACACACACACACAGACATACACTAACACAATTTTTATTCATTTCATCAGCCTCAGTGTTTGGTGAGGTAATAAGTGCCTGTTTATATGAAAAACACCCCGCAGAGATGTAACACTAACAGAAAAATCTTTCACACATAAACAGGTGCACATAAACACACCCGTACTGTATACAGTATGAATATTGTTAACACACGGCCACATTAAACACACGCTCGGCAGCAAAAATGATCAAAAAGGTGTTATCGCTCCCGCTGAGATTTGTAACGAAGGGAACATGGATATGAACACAGTGTCTGTGAGGCAGAGAGAGAGAGCGCAAGACGAACAAGAAGAAAATCTGGTGATATATATGAAAAAGCTAAAATAAAGAAACACCATGCATGCTCTCTTTTTTTGGTCCTGTATGGAGCCTTTCTTGAACCGTCTCCTATAGGACAGTTTGCATTGAGGCCCAGTAATTACTGTCAACATGCATGTCTGTAATTACATGCTGCTCTATGACACTTTGATTATTAAAATACTTTAGACAGACATCATGTAAACAGCAGTAGAAGACATGTCACAGGAATGCACAGCATGGGTGTAAATGATGGTAAATGGTAAAATGGTTTGCACTTGTGTGGCGCCTTTCTAGTCTTCTTGCTTTTACACTACTGAGTCACATTCACACATATTCACACACTGGTGGCCAAGGCCAACCACACTTGGTGCCACCTGCTACTCAGTAACTATTAACATACTCTTAGACCCCAATGGAACAGCCGACTGGGGCAGTTTGGGGTTCAGTATCTTGCCCAAGGATACTTCGACATGCGGACTGGAGGAGCCAGGAATCGAACCCCTGATCTTCCAATTGGTGGATGACGCGCTCCATAAGACTGTTGGCTAAATTCCATTTAGCTGCTGAAGTTTCAGGGTCCTGGTATGTGTTTCTTTGCTCACAGTCACACTGTAATTACTTCCTGGGACACTTAAATATCTGCTGTGCAAAAAGCCTCTTCACAAAGCACAAGTTTCATTACAACATTTGAGGGGACACATATGAGATGGTGAGTTTGGGGGGCCCTTGGCTAGATAATTTTGCCTCTCTGAGATTCTTTATCCACCAATTTGTGCCTTTTCTATTTCAGTTTATAGTGGAAATATCTTTAATTTCATCACAATAAAAGTCCTCTGCTACCAACATGCCATGAAAGCTCTTATGATACTGTGCACTAGGGCATTAACGACTTAAATTTTTTTCAGGTCGACTTATCTATCAAAAAAGTCAAAGTCGAGTCGACAAGTCATTTGATGACGTCATCACATTGACACAGCAGAGGAAAGTGAAGTATCTCCACACATGTGATGTGTGTCTGTGAAGGCCCAAACATACTCAGGCGTACTGTACGCGGAATTGACTCTGTGGAGGTCCGCGCAGACTCAAAGCGGACGTCCGCAACCCCTGTGCACGCAAAGCTCAGATTTTATGACCGCGTGCACCAGTGACTGCTCGGCATGTATATTTCACATCGGGGGATTTTTCACAGACATTTTTACAGGAAACTACAATGCGGAAGTGCACTCGACTGAAAGCCCGAATGAATGCGGACATTCCTTGCGGAGTCTGCTCTGCTTATAGTACGCCCGAGTATTTTCACTTAGTCAAGGATAAAGTATCAGTGTAAGCACAAAGAGAGAGAGAGAGAGAGAGAGAGAGAGAGAGAGAGAGGGAAAAAAACCACGACTTTTAACAAAATAAAGCTTGAGAAGCAACATGTGATAATAGAAGGTCAGCGTATTGACCATATTATTGGCAGTGTCAAAACTGCACCATTATTGATGGCTCCACAGAGCACAGGGCTCATTATCTGCCATCAACACACTTGCAGTGTCACATTTCATTAATGAGTGTGCATCACTAGAGGCCACCCAACCAAAGTCTGGGATATTTCCCTTGTCCACAACTCTGTTGGTATATGTAATTGATTATATTTATTGTTGATGCCTCTAAATGGCTCAGGGAGAGGTGTTACGTAATCTGAATTTACAGTATGTTTCATGATCTATATTCTATCCATATTTGAGCTGCACAAACGCAGGCATCCTCCAGGAGATTTAAGCCGCAGTGAGAAATGATTTGAGGTGCACACATACTAAACAAGAGTCATTGGGGTTTTTTAATCAATATCTACACAGGCTAACAAGCATTATGGATTATGATGAAGTCAGAGATGTCTGCCAGTTATGCTCAGTGAACCATGTTGAAAAGAATGTGACCGCACGCTGAACTCCTATGATTTAATTGTATTAAGGCCTTTTAACCACACTTTTCACATAGCAAAGACTTTCCCACACTAAAACAAAAGTTATAATCCTTACCATGCACTATCCTTTTTTAAGTTTTTAATATCAAACAAACTGAAAAATGACAAGTCATTATGCTTTACAATATCCCCTTATGTCCATACTAACCAACAACAATAAAAATGGTTTGACACATTTTTGGAATTTAACCCATAGTACAGCTACAATATACCCACACAGATGTTTTTGCTAATTTTGCCTGAGTAGAGCTTCCCACAGGGGGAGAGTGACTGTGATTGATTGACTGACCTTGATTGACACCCTCATGTTGGTTTTCTTATACCTGCGAAGGCATGAAAATGATGATGGGTGCCTAGAAATGGTAGACATCTTTGACATGTCATAGCAGGAGCAATAATGACTTTAATAATGGCTGCAGTCTGTCTAAGTGTTCCAGAGCCCCCATACTGAACATGTTTGCTCATTACTGTTCATGTAACTGATTACAAAATCAGCCATTATAATTATTATCAAGAATGTAAACAATTAAATGTTTCTTTTTAATTCATCCCTTGTAAGTAACTTGACTCTATAGACCAGGGATGTCAAACTCATTTTAGCTCATGGGCCACATACCGTACAGCCCAATTTGCTGTCAAGTGGACCAAAGCAGTCAAACCATTACGTAATAACCAATAAATAACAACCTCTTCAACCTTCTAAATTTTTTCCTCCAAGTACAAGCACATGCACATTCTGAAAGTGTTTATCCATTTACAAAACAAATGAATATGTGCAAATTCAACAGTATGTCTCAGTTTTTCCACATTCAGTCAATCTTCTACTCACTGTCATTACATGACCATTTTCTTCATCATTTCCCACTAAAGTGGAGGATATTGAAGAAGCAGAATAAGTTATCCCCAGCCTTAGAAATCATGTACAAATCTTAAGTTTTGTCAGTGCCTCAGCAGCAGGGTTCTACCCATACTGTTTTAAGATAGAAGTCTGATACAGATTCTTTTAGACTTAAGCTACTGGTTGACAATATTTTGCATTTTGTATTCATTGTTATTTTAGAGAACTGCTTTCAGTCAGGGTGGAAAAGCTAGCATTTACCTTAAGTATCTGCTCTCTGTATAAATTGCTCCTGAAACTTGGCACTTCTTAGCCTTCATAATTGCATCAATACTGGGTATGCAAAGTCATCCAGTGGGCCAGATTGGACCCTTTGGTGGGCCAGTTCTGGCCCCCAGGCTGTATATTTGACACCCCTGCTATCATAGCTCATGTTTTGACATGTAATAGCTGTAAAAACTCTGGTGTAATTGATAACAATAATACTGGCTGTGGTCTTGTTCTAGTTCTGGGGCCATGCTGTGCATCCTGGCTCTATGGTATGGCTTTAATAGGGCAGTTTAATGGAACAGAGCCATCAGTTACACTTGTGCTTTTTTCTTGCTATGTCTTACATGACATAGGTCTGTTACACTATATTTCTGTTGTTTGCAGTGGCGTTTGATCATGTCTGTAATGGTGTAATGGTGTTTTTTCACAGGCCCTGCGCAGACCCAAGGGTTTTCAGTTATTCTGGCTGGTTACACCTCTGCTAAAGCTGAAGTTGGGAAAAGCTAGGCCAGGAACTGAACTTATGTGCCGATAAGAATGATAAGGGTTTATAAGCTGTCCCATTCTACAACAGGCGGGTCATGGAGATATCAATCAGGCAGTCTGTATGTACCCAAAAAGAAGTGAAGTTTTACCAGGAAGACTGAGTGATGCACCTGTGGCAAAGCATGAGCTGACTTACTGTAGGTCAGTGTGCAGTCTCACAGGAGCATCTCTCAAATGAAAAGGCCTGCAGCTAAAGACACTCAGAGGACACGCTTAATAAAATACTGCCGCCAGGATATATATATTAAAATTCGTCCAATATAAATAGTCTATAGCTGACAAGTGAGCTAGATAGCTAAATGTTCATTTAAAAAACAAACAGAAAAAAACCTGTGTCTGTAATTAGTGGCACCCTAGCCTACTTTTGATATTAGTTGATATAGTGGGGGTTAAAGGCAAGACGTGTCTTTTCGTTTGTTTATTTTATACATTAGAGCCATGTTCTGTGTGCACTCAGTCTTAGAGCTCTGAAATAAAAACTTTATGAATCTGTGACAGTTATAACCAATGTAACAATTATTTATTAGAGATTTATTATGCAGGAAGTCCGGTTACTGTTTGTAAACATTATTTCCAGCAAATGAAACACTAAATTTTCGTAGTTTCCTCTTTGATAAACACTGCTTACCATCTCGTTCCTGGTCTAGTTACTTATTTATAAAGTCCCAACCTCACCTGCGCACTGTGCCCTGAGGCCTGTATTGCAAAGCAGGATTTGAAGTTAGCGAGGTAATGCATGGGTTGACTCAGGGTTTTCAGTATTACAAAGCTAGGTCTCGTTTTACCGGGATATATCACCGGGCAACTTATGCTTAATAGTTAACCTGCTCTGGGGCAGATTTACTTTAGGGTATCGGATCACAGCCTGTCAACATCCCAACCTCTGACCAATCAGATCACTGAAGAAAAAGTATTCATGGACAAAAGTTCGGAGTCGTTAGAATCGCTTCATTGTCCCAGGGCTCTATATTTCCACTGGGTTTGAAACAGAGCTTCTAACAAATGGAGATTATTTACATCACTAAACATATGATTTTAGCAGGTACATAATTTAAGTCTTGGCTGACGGTGAGTTTTTGGATAGGGTTTTCAGTGTTTTTAGATTTTCCTTTTTAAGATTATAGATTGTCGTTTACATCCCACGTTGTTGACATTTTGCTGTCTTGTTGTCGCAGAGACTTAAACTAAACTAAAACTTAAGCTACAACACCACACACTAAGAGTCGTAAAGTGATAATTGAGATGGATTACTTTTGTATAAATCTATACTTTATTTTTAGGAAAATCCTGCATCATATACATTTCACTGCAAGACATTTTTCAAAAAAGTAGCTACGATTCATTGACTCTAAACCAATCTGAGTCAATCTCACAACCTATGCCATGTTTCTCCATTCACTCCTGTCATGTTAAGTGTATTAAGTTAAGGGCAATAATAATAGCATAATATATATGGTGTATTGTTTATGTTGTTTTTGTTTTGTTTTCTGTGCTTTGTTGTATTTCAGGTAGCCTTGTGTAACATCTTGGCCAGGGGACTGCAGATGAAAAATAGCCTCTTGTCTAATTCTGGCATTTTATACCATGTGTATTTATTAATTTGCACTGTCCCTTCTTTAATGAAATAAACTAATATAGTATAACTATAACCATAGCATGAAATACAATAGTATGTACAGTATCTATTTATTTAGTATTTTGTGCAGCAATTCTCACAGCTACAATCATACCTTCCTGTCACAGTGTGACAAGATATAGTTTCTTAAACCTTACTCCCTTTGTGCAAATATGTTTCCCCAGCACTTCTTATAGATAATTTGTCAAAATAGCTATTTTACTTTATACAGTCATACATAATGAATAATACCCCACACCGGTTTACTTGTTTGTCCTGCTACCTATACCATATATAAGCAGTTACTGCACAGTATGTAGAAAAATTGAAATGATTAAAAACATCCTTAAATACCGATAAGCATGCAGCACACTGTTCCAGTTGGGTTTCATTTTAATCTTTTACAGGAGCATTTCCTGTTGAAGTATCTCATTAAACCACTCTGACATTAAATACTACAACCCTGAGAGAATTGTGGATTCTACCAGTGCAGTGAGAATGTAAAAACATGTCTTGTTTGGTAAAGCAGATCCGTGTTCTGTGTTCAGGTTAGTTTACTGTCATAAGCATTAATTCTGCCGCATAGTAAGAAGCCTGCTCTGCTCGAAGTTACTATTTATTCGTCCTCCATATGACTCTGAATAATACATATTTGGTTTGTCAGGTGTGATTGTTTGCAAAACACGCGTGGGACTGTGTAGGCGTAATTTAGTAAAGGAATGTCAATCAAAATATTTCTCAAATTTACATACCAAGATTAATGCTTCAGGCGGTGAAATGTTTCTTATGAAGCAAACAATATTGGGCAGAATTATATTTCCTCACTGCAGATTTGATATGGTGTACACTAGTTGTTGGTGGTGTTCGACAGATGCCTAATAGACCAAGTGGAAAGCTGACACTGCAGCTCACGGAAAGTTTCAGTGCCATTACCTCCCCTGCTGCTCAACTGAGCTGGCAAAATTTCTCAGCAACCGGCTTCAAAGCAAGGATGTACCCTGGCAAATTTGGTGGTCACAGTGGTCACATGACACTGAACACATCAGCAATTTCATCTGCAGGAGAAGAATATTCTCCTAATAATAATGAGAAGAAAAAGAAGAAGAAGAAGAAAAAAATATTCTATTCTTTGTCTGAATCGCTATGAGATTATGCATTTGGGCTCCACTTGTATTTTGGCTCTGTTGCCACAAATGTATGTTTTATTTGATCATACAACATTCTGTTTATTGCATGTTATGAATATCAACAATATCCAACCTTTTTAATTGAAATTTCTTATATTAAATTAATTATTGTCTCCACTGTTTTATTTCTGTTTGATCTCAATAATGGGCATACTAGGACTGATGTAATGCTCTTTCATGTAATGGTAATACTGTTGTTATCCCATACATGCCAGTACAGCTGGCTGGATTTCCTTAAAATAAAAATGAATCATAAGTCAGTGACAGAAGGAGATACAGATGAGGGAGAGGGGGAGGCTGGTAACAAGATGGAGAAGCCAAATATCTGGGTTTGTGTTGCCATCTCATGGCCATGAGGGGTAAAACAACATAACAAGGCAAATGCGTCACAAGCACTTGGGCTATTTGTGACTGAAAATGAGGGTAGAAAATAATGGGCTCATAACACACAGTAACAAGCACCCTCATCACCCAAATCACTTAAGGAGACAGCTGGGCAGAGAAACACAGCTATTGTTGTAGTTGGACAAAAGTGAACTGGACAAACTGTACCCACCGTATGTTTACTTCAAATCACTGGTTTGTGCTGGTATTATTCTGAAATAAGCACTGAAAAGCGACTAAATAGCTTCAAAACAGTTCTACATGCTCAAAAGCACCACCACAAAGACACAGAATACAACCGCTTCCCTTTGGTGAGACCTTGGGTTGAAAAAACGTTATGATAGGCCAATACCAAATTCAACATTCATTTGAAATTAAACACATCACACTTCTGCAGGTTCTGACTGTTCTGACTGTGTGCCAGGTTTTGTCTTCAGGTTGTACAAGCTTTCTATCATTAGCAGCAGCAGGGCCAACTGCAAGTTTGTTACAACAATAAAACATGAAATGTTGCATGTAAATCATTTCTGTTAAAGAAAAAACAAGATGACAGTTGCAAATCTTACAGATCTTTGGGATGATTACACATTTGGTTCAATACACTCTTACAGTTGCTACAGAGTCCGTCTTGGATTCCATTTGTCCTCAGCTTAGTAGAGCTTTGCTATTTGCTGTTGCTGCTCTTGCAGTAAAATAAGGCATGCAGTTGATTTAACTGAACTCTTTACCTGGCACCATTTATTACATGAGCTGTATACGGCATTTAGAGCTTCTCTGTGATTCAGAGTCTGAGCAGGGATTGTCTGCACTGGCTAGCTAGCAGCTAACAGTGCTAACAGCGCAAACAGCGCAAACAATAGTCCCGTTTCCACCACTTTCAGTATGGTACCGTTGGAACCAAAAATAACCTTTGAGATAAGGTACCTCGACCCTAGGTCTGCTTAGCGTTTCCATTACAAACAGTACCTGTAAATGTGGGTGGGGTTGGCCATCTCCTGTGTGTTAGCTACCCCAACAGAGGGGTGACCAAAAATGGGGACGATACAGAATTGGTTCCAGCCACAACTTTTCGCGGTGGAAATGGAAAAAAAAAAAACTTACCGAACTGAACTGTACCGTACCATACTGCTCGGTGAAAACAGGGCTAATTGCAACAGTGCTGACAGAGCTAAAGGTGTACAATGAACAGAGGGGCTCTCAACACACAAAGAGAAAAAGCATGACTTCATTCTCCGTTCGGGACGCCATTGCGCCACTATATCATTACAAAGCAAATACTTGTTTGCTCCTATATTAATGCTCTGAATGTCGCAAACACACTGTGTAGAGATACACCTCCACACATTTTAAGAGATATGAAATATGATATGATTGTCAATAAAAAAAATTAAACACATCTACTCCTTCTCCCTCATAGTGGACAGTCATTCTCAGTTCTGCTAAGGGTTCAAGTTTCCACCTCACACTTGTGCAGCATACATACATATTGGATCATGAACTAGCAGTTTGAAAGTCATCTTGTATGCACTATCCTTAAACTCAGATTGAAAGTGAGCACTGACAAACTTTTTTCCCTGCAGCAGATGAATATGAAAACAGTCTAGTTCAAACTCTGCATATACATCATTCAAGGTCAAACATCCAAGGGAAGTAACTATACATATAATAATAACAGACATTTTATGGGTGGCGGGGGAATTGAAAAGTTAGCACAAGCACTAACTTCGGTAAAAGAAAAAGAGGAAAATAATTTCCACCCACAATGGTCCCCACATTTGACTAATTCTGGACCCATCAGGGACTGGGAGTGGACAGTTCTGCGATTTACTAAATCGATGTCAGGTTGATGTCTGCATTACAAGTACTGCCGTAATGTTAACAATTTCTCTTGCCTTTCTACCGTCACAGTTCCTGCTGCATGCTTTAGGTTATCTCTGAGCTAAAAAGAGATCCATCAGAGATAATGGCAAACCTGGAGAGGATCGGTTTCTTCTCCATTATATTTTTCCTTTCTTTCTTTTTTTATTTCCTGATGAAACATATAAAAGTAGGATGGGGATGCTTCATGAGGAGACGTCAATCAAACAGACACCCCATTTGTGAACATTTGATCCAGACGCCTGAAATTTGCATAATGGTAACTCAAGCTCCACTTTTGACACTTCTCTCCCCTGCTACGTTTGCAATTCTTCAACACTTACCTTCTCTCAACCCTGCAGAAAATGTCTCTGTCTGCCTTGTAATACTTAGGGCGAAGAACCAACTTCATATGTCGCACATCAAAAGACGTTTCCTGTCTCTCCCTAGCTTTATGTTACTTAGCCAGAAAGATTCTCACTGAGGTTTAACTCAACCAATGAGCTGATTTCTGCATCTGGAGCAGCTCCCTCCTCCTACAAATGTTTGTTGAACTAAAACTCCACCTAGCTTTTTTTTAAGATTAGGCTTATGGAAACACTTATAACAAATGGGCAGTCGCAGTCTTTTAGCTCAAAGGTGGGACAGCTAATGCCCCTGCAGTTCAGTTCATAAAAAAAGCACGCGCACGCACACACACACACACACACACACACACACACACACACACACACACACACACACACACACACACACCAAACTGGATGGATAGACCATCAAAGTGGGGTTAGACTCTCAGGTGCTCCATGTCCTTTGAGTCCTTAATTATTGCATGCCTGCAATTTGTTACCCTGAAGGAAAACCAGGCTCACCAAGTCCTTGTCCTTGTGCGTGCAATGCACTCAGTGACTCTTAATGCTGACATATTTGTACTTCTGTCTCCTGCTGATTCAATCTGTGCTGTGACAGTTTGAGAGTCAAAGTATTGACACAGAGATAATAAAACGTTAAAAGATACCCTTTTGGAATTTAATTTACCTTCTTCTGTGTGTTTTATCTTTACACAGACATGCCTTTCCAACTTCCACACGGAGGCAAAAAAAAACCCACACACAAGTCACATGAAAAGAAATTACATTTAAGATGTATGTCATGTCAGGTGGTCTGTAAGTTTGTCCCAACTGTCAACGCTAAGAAGAAAAGACTGTGTGATTTCAAGCCACGGACAAAAGGACGACCGCTCGGCTGTAAACTGGAGCGTGATGGACACCATTCATGAGAAACGAGATCAAGGAGAAAACCTGCTTTTCATATTTCAAGCTTCAATCAAGGTTAAAGTCTTTGCTTTTTTTCACCAAGGGGAGTCGCGTTAATATATACAGTCTGCTGACTGATGTTCAGAAATAATCAAAGGGCCTGTCTGAAATGATTGACAGACTAGCTTTTGCCCCCACATACACAGGTTGACAATTGACAAGGTCTTTATAGCTGCCGCTCCAGTGTGATCAATGTAAGCTGTGTGTGATGAATATTTGCTGAGCCCCTCAAATCCTCTGCCTCTGTGATCTTGAAATGATTTCGCAATTGCAGTGTTTGAAACAGGAATATTCCAAAAAATTTGCAAAGTATTAAAATTAGCAATGTTTTTTTTTCACTTTATATGTTTCTTTTTCACTGTTCATAACCAACCACCGACACCTCACAACTGTCACCCTCCCCTCCACACACACACACAAATGCACATGTGCTGTCCTCTGTCTCTTCTCCTCCATGGTTTAGGTGCTTGTCAGCATGTTTAGCAGAAAGCGTTGTCCCTCTATTTGTGTGTGTGTGTGTGTGTGTGTGTGTGTGTGTGTTCTCCATGTGAATGTGTTCGCTGCCTGCAACGAATAATTAGTTTTGCCTTCACACTGAGTTTGTCACACTGTGTTTGTGTGTGCGCCTCAATTTGCGTGGGAGTGTTGGTGGAAGAGTTCATTTTCATTTCTTTATATAGAAACACATCAAGCAGGCAGCTGGATATTTTGGAAAAAGGCTCTGATGTTCTGATTCAGCACAAAGTACTGATATAGATATAATGTGTGTGTGTGTGTGTGTGTGTGTGTGTGTGTGTGTGTGTGTGTGTGTGTGTGTGTGTGTGTGTGCGCGCGCGCGCGCAAGTGAGTGCACACTTGTTCATGTCTTTGTGTGTGTGTAGCTGAATGTAGGACAGTTGCATTTGTTCTGGCTTCCCCCATGGATATTATGGCATTTCAAGCACACACACACTGGTACACAGGTGCACATACACACACATTCGACAAAATTATCAAATTCCCTTCTCTGCCTGGACACTCCACTGCAAGTTCCACTTAACCACCTTTTGCATCTTGCTGGCAATTTAAAAAGCTAATTAGCAACCTAATCAATTATTGATTGTCATTTCACTCCACAAAGAGTATGCCAGAAATAACCCCCATCACCTCTCTCATGTCTTTGGGCAAGAACCTGTCTTTGTGGGGGCGTCTTTATTGAGACAAACGATCCTGTACAAACTATTTAGACACATTATCAAATCCAGGACACAGGACCAATTCACACATTGGCCCTGGGACACATCCCACTCTGCAAATGTCACCTTGATGAAGCCATCTTAAAGAATACGATACACAATCAGCTTGTATAACACAGTGCAAAGTGAGCGGTGAATGAACTCATGAGATTGTTGTCTTTAAGTAAACTGTTGGACGATGGAGTTTAAAGCAATGAACTGAGAATGAGTTCTTTACCACTTGGCTGATGAGAGCATGCAGTACAAACGAGCCAAATAGTGGAAATGCAGCCAATAAATAATTAAACAATAGTAAGGTTTCTACTCAAATGTTTTGCAAATTTTTTATCAAATTTTCAGAAAATCAGCAAAAGAAAATGCTCATTTATGTGCTTTTCCATCCACTACTGTTAAGTAGTAAGAGATGAGCAGTAGGTGGCGCTAACTCTCCAGTCAACTGCCACAGCAGAAGAGGGCACAACGAGATGTTGAAATTATATAGTTGCCAGGCAAATTGAAAACGTGCATTATAAGAGGTGGATGGAAATGTGCCTCATGTTTACACAATTTAATTCGATCCAATATTGAACCCATACAAACCAAAAGGCCAATTAAAAGCCTGATTACTTATAGTCACTAATGGAGGCATGTGTGAAAACCAGCAAACAAGTGATCATACTGGGTACTCTGGCACATACAGGTGTAAAGGCTCGAAATATATCCATCCATCCATCCATTTTAATTTGCTTATCTGGGGCCAGGTTGCAGGGGCAGCAGGCCAAGTAAAGCACCCCAGACATCCCTTTCCCCAGCAACGCTTTCCAGCCTCCAAGGCATTCCCGTTCCTGGGTCTGCCCCGAGGCCTCTTACCAGTGGGACGTGCCTTGAACACCTCCAGTAGGAGGCACACAGGAGGCATCCTGATATGATTCCCGAGCCACCTCAACTGACCCCTTTCAATGCGAAGGAGCAGCAGCTCTACACCGAGCTCCCACCGGATGTCTGAACTCCTCACCCTACCTCTAAGGCTGAGCCCAGCCACCCAACGGATGGAACTCATTTCAGCCGCTTGTATCCCCGACCTCATTCTTTTGGTCACTACCCAGAGCTCATGCCCGTACGTGAGGGTTGGGACATAGATGGACCAGTCAATCGAAAGCTTCACATTCCAGCTCAGCTCTCTCCTCATCTCGATGGTCCGGTGCAGCACCAGAATCACTGCAGAAGCTGCACCAAACCAATGATCCATCTCACGCTCCATTCTACCCTCACTCGTGAACAACATCCCGAGAAACTTGAACTCCCATGCTTGAGGCAGTGACTCTCCCCCAACCTGGAGGGGGCAATCCACTGGTAAAGGTACAAAAATGCATTGAAAATGTATCATTTATAAACACTTTGACAGGGTGGATGGGTGGAAGGCTCAAGGAAGACAGAAAGAACTATAGTCCCATGTGGGATTTATTGGGGGTGTAAACTCCATTCATTGTAGATTGCTGGATTGCCTAAATTAGACATAGACAGGCACAGAAAGACAGAGTGGTATATGAAATATGATGTCAACCCATCAATGTAATCAGAGTCTATTTGCCCTGTGGGCTAGCTCAATAATGGCTTTAAAATTATATGCTGTTAGGGATGGCGGTGACAGAGAATGAGGGGCATGGAAAACTGAGGTGACGCAAATAAAGTGGAAATGCGAAGACGGGAAAGTGAGGAAAGGAAAGAAGGAGCAGATACGTTTGAAAAAAAAGGAAGTATGGGGAGATAAAGAGGAGAGGAGGTATGGGGAGAAGGGAGAGGAGAGGGAGTCTGAGAAGAAGATTAGTGAGATGAAGGGGCAGGAGTGAGATCATGTCAAGGGAAGAGGGCAAAGAGACAGATGAGAGATGGAGCAGAGAGGTGAGGGGATGAGAGGAGGTTGGGAGTTCATTATAGTAGACTGTAGACGCCTGCACTCTCTGGCAATTATCTACATATAGTGTACGAGAGGGGAGGTGGAGTTTACTGTGCCTCTCGGGGGGTTGGCAGATAGCTGATGCTGTTGTCCTCCCCACTGCACCCCACCGACACCCAGTGCATATGTGTGTGTTTGTCTGCCTGTGTGTATGTGCACGCTAACAGAGTTTTACTGGACTCTCTACAGCGCTGCAGTCAGCACTAATTGTCTGAAGTAGATGTAGTGTTGGAGAGCGTGAGAGAGTGATTGGAAGAAGAGAGAGTACAGGGGGGAGGAAAAAACAATTAAGAGACTGAGATAGATTAGGTGCAAGTGTGTGTGTGTGTGTGTGTGTGTGTGTGTGTGTGTGTGTGTGTGTGTGTGGTATCTTAATGTGCCCCAAATGGCCTCACAAGGTTAGAGTACTATCTGACTCTATAAGATACTTCTTAGGTTGAAGACTGAAGAAAATATGTTTCAGGTTTCAGCACTATAGGGCTACTACACGTCAGTGACGTGTTCTAAAACAGTAGCATAACTGCTCGAAGGATAAGGAGCTCCAGGACGTCTTTGTTGACATTTTGGGCTGCTGTTCTTCTTTGTGTTAGCTGCTAACTGCTTCTAGCTGCTTTTCAAATCCCCCTGCGGTGGGTTGCACACATAACACAGTTTTGTTGAACAGTGGTTTGCAGCTTAGCAGCCATTTTGGCAAGGTGTCACACCATCCACCATCCTCACCACCTCCCGATGACAAAATTAGCTTATATACATGTAATCAGAACTATGCCACTTTGGAAACGTTGATATGATACTTATGAAATGTACAAATGTATCTGTGGCCTGATATCTTATCCCTAGTAGCCAACACACAGCAGAGAGAGAGTTGCAGTGTAACAGTTTTTTGTATCTATTTCTTCAATATAAAGTAATCATGAATATTGCGCTCTGACAAACGTTTGCACTCCTCCCGCTCCACTCTTCATTTGAAACATTCCCCTCAGGCCTGGTTTTTAAAATGCTGCTAGCCAATAAAACTCCCCACACGTCCCTTTGGTCTTCACATCATCTACTTTGCTAACAAAGCTAAACGAACTGTAGTTGAACTCTGTGCTGTTTATATCTTTGTCTGCTGTCATCAACATGCACAGGCATTTCAAAGGGCCGATTTTCCCATTTAAAAAATAGGTATATTTTTTTAATAAGGCCTTTTCCCCTCTAAAAAATAATAATTGTTCTCATACTACCCTACGACTTTTTTTTTCTGCCCCACTCTATTCTTTTTAACAGCTGACCAAGTGATCAGTGTTGATAATAAACAGAAGCAAAGGAGTGTGTGGACCGAAAGAGAAAGGATATTAAATAAATCCGAGTGTATGTTGAATGTGCTGTACAGAAAATGAAAATGTGACAACAAGACATTAAAGAGAGGAATGACAATATGAAGACGGTGGAATAGAGATAATGTCCTAATGATAATGATGCTGTTTTCCCACGTCTTTTATTTATGCTGCAAAGACTCATCTCCTCTGTATGCACATCCACTCGAGTATTCTCGAGCCATATGGAACTATGCATATTAAAGGAAGAATATTCTCAGGGTGTGAATATGAAAATGATGGTGCTAAATTTAGTGTTGTTTATCTTTGTAATGTTTTCCACCACTGTGACCAGTGATCCCTATGCATTGTGGGCTGCATTTTAAAGTGTTACTAAACATTTGATGGTCTCTGATCAGGGTAGTCAGTCACTGGTGGTGAACTACATGTAAATCAGGTTTTCCAGATTTTAATTTAGGGGAATGCCAGATATCCTAATACAAATAGTATGAATTTATAGTGGCTAGGAGCAAAAACAGCACATTTAACTGAAAAAAACCCCTTTGGCTTGTGTTGGAAGATTTTTCCCTTATGATGATTCCCAACTGCATATTATGATTCACCCACACTTTAATTCCCATTTCATTACTGCTTCTGACAAATGAAAAGAAAATTCAAATTATTTTTCCCAAACAACTGCACTCGGGGACGAGCAAGAGAGCAACATTTACTTGCTGCAGGAACATGAGTGATTTGAATTTTGGCTCCGTCTGAAGTCTGAAGCCCCCCATAGAGAGTAGCTTTCAGTTGAGTTTCTGGAGTTGCTGTCATTTATTATGATTAAAAATGTACTGTAATGCTGGCTTAAGATTTATGCTCTATCAAGGAGAAAGAGACAGAGAGAGATAGATATGGGAAGAATGAGAGTCTTGCATTGGATTAAAGTAAAAAGTCAAGTTAGGGGTCACCAAGATTACCTTGAAGCAAGAGAAGCTAAAATGGGAGAAAAATATGCTCATAATAAAGTGTCAGTCAGGGCAAAAGGCCCTTCACTAAGACACTTAATCCAGGAGACCAGTGCCTGGGGCAAGATGATTGGCTTTACAGCCCCTGACAAACAAAATGCTGTGCAAAAAGTCAGTCCTCAGCATCCGAAAATCCAAACTCTGTATATTTATTACACATAAACTACTTTTCAGCGCAACAATGTGCAGCCTTAAGTTGGGAAGTGTATCGCCAGTTGAAACCTGGAGACGGTCTAAGTTCTACCCTGAACTCTTAAAATGACAACTACTCTGATATAAGCAACATCTATTAAACTGCCATGAGGCAGAAACCGGCAATCAAAGATAAACAGCACTTTCCCCAAAAATCTGTATTTTATGATCTAAACCAAATAAACTCTTATCAGAATAGAAGAAACCTGAATAAGGTGCCCTGAGATAATTCAGTATTGTCAAGGAGACTGATGCATGAAAACATGTGATCTCATTCACTGTTGGTCATGACTATCTGCACCAGCTCATTTCTGTATGGTGTCACTGGGGTACAGTTATCGATTCATGGCAGAGAGGCTTCATGACCTCGGGTCCTCTCCCTGCTGAAATCTAGAAGAAATTTAAATGTGTTTATCATACGAGTTGCTGATATTCTCCTGTGTAAAAATGGCAGATGGCAAGTCATTTATGTAAAGCTGCTGTTGAGAATATGAAGAATGTTTCCGCAGATGTGGTGATAAAACTAAGAAAAACCAACAATGATTTTTTTAAGGAAATAAATTATCAAAGCTAATAAGACTAAAATTGTGGCAAAGATTACTGAAGACATTTTTCATTACTGGCCAGTTTTTGATACTGTTTTTCCACAACAAGACAAGACTTTAGCTTTGATACCCTTCCCTTGTGGTGTAATTAATAGCTTATTTTGCATGGTGACCCAGTTGCCAAGGGTTTCAAGGTATCCATCTATGTGATCCAAAAAGGGCATATAAATGCCCTCAAAAATAATTTACTTTGATGACTGAGTAACTAATAATCAGTTTATTAGCAGGTAGTCATGGAAGATTGAAAATGCCCTGATGAAAACAAATCCAATGAAGAAATAAAGTGAAATACAACACATGATTAAGAGCATGACAATAAAAACATGTTAAAAGAAGAATTATTTAGCTTTTTGTCTTTAATATATGAATAAATTATTTTTTCACTTTTTTATGCCACAAATAAAATAAAATCACAACACTGAAAATAATGTGGACAGGAGTATTGCATTTTGGTGTTGTCCAGCAGGTGACAGCATATACCTGGAAAGCCATGGAAACCAATCAGCAATCTCCAGGGCTGAAACATTAAGCTAACAGGGAAGTGCCAACAACTGCAGTTCCTAAAATGACTACTTGAGGCTGGCTTCAGAATTGAGTCAGTCCCCATGGAGCCCCATGTTAAAATGCCCAGCATTACAGCAGAAATAAAAATGTTTACACCCTGTATTGCTAATTTCAGCACTCATGACAACTGTACAGAGATGAATTTCCATATTTATGAAGAACCACACAACAGTCGCATCATGCCGCTCCAGTGTGTAATTTTAGGTAGCATGCTAGCATTGCTGAAGCAAAAGAGGCATGATGGATGTGAAATGGAACAGTGTCGGCCTCTGGTGTGGTATATAACATATGCGTCACTAGCACTTAATGAACAATAACAATGGCATTAACATAGCAATAACAATCATTCATCATCTCTGTTATATGGCTGTCGATCTTGTCCTCTGCTTGGACGGCAAGGATCTCCCGGACCTTGTTGTTTTACCAATTTGCAAACAACTTCAACTGTTCTTCTTCTTCTGTGAGTTAGCTGCTAACTGCTATCAGCTGTTTTTTAAATCTCCTAGTGGTGGGTTGCACACATAACACGTCAAAACATCAAACACATCTCATCCATTGTCCCATCCTGCCAGCTGTCTCATTTACACAGACCTTGCTTCGGCACTGTTACTACCTTTGATGCCGGCTTAAAGACGAGACAACTCTGTCCCCACATTCTATGACTGTACCTTTTATATAGAGGCAGCATAACAATGTGAAATTCCCGCCTTGAAAAGATAGTGTAATGCAGGATTTATACTTCTGCATCGAATCAACGCCTTTGCCTGATGTTATCTCCCCAGAAATGTAATTACACATTGCAGCGACGCAGACCTCTTGTCTATTTTTGTAAGCTGAAACCATTTCCCTCAGTGGAACCAAAGCTTTCATTTACTTTATTTTCACAGGTTAGAAACAATAAATTTTGAAAACAATAAAGCCTCCACAAAATAGCATTTTAAGTCTTGTCTGAGATTTATCCTGGCTTCATATGAGCAGAGGGAATATCTGCTTGTCGCTGTGCTAACTTATACAATGTAAAATGCCATAGACTTGTGCTGAAACGTTAGCATGTTGTTATTTCGGGAAAAATGTGTCCAGCAAAAGTGTTTTGTCTGTGAATGCTGCCAGTTATTGTGAAGCCGATTGTGTACATGTGTTTGAAATTGTCTCTATTAAGCAATGTTTAATGTGTGTTTTAGGTGTGTCTTGGATCAACTAAACTTTACAGGCCTTCACAGAAATCTCCTTCGCAGACCGGTGTTTTGGAGGTGTAACTGCAGAGTGACAAAGACACATTACTGCACAAGTATAAATGCTCACAATGGCGTCGGCCGTGTGCGTAGGCTGAGACATAGAGCTGATACACAAGTATAAATCCAGCTTAAAAGGGGCTTGTGAGTCAGCTCCTCCACAGCTCCACCCTCTCGTCCAAATATGGTCATTTCTGGCTCCAGAAAGCCAAGAAGGCAACAGCAGAAATGCCAAACTTGAGGCTTCAAAACACGAGTCCACAAACTAATGGGTGACATCACAGTAGCTATGTCCCTGCCAAACAAAAAAAACACCATCACAATCCTATGTTTCATTTTCTAAATATTTTCTTAAATAATATTTCACTAACTCTCGATTAATGACATACCATCATGTTGGCTTTTTAGTTTTTCTTTGCGTGTACTGTATTTCACCATTCATTCACTCCAAATGTTGTAAAATGTTGCAGTGGCAATGCAGAATGGATGAGCCCTGCGTATTTTTGGAGGAGAGGAGAGGAGAGATAAGACAAGAAAAAAATATTCAAAACCTTTCTCTCTAAAGGTCCCTTTGACAGCTCAACCCAGAGGCAACCTCTCTCTCTCTCCCTTTCCCCCTCTCTCCCCCTCTCGTAATCGACTTCATATCCAGACTCTGTACGGTGACTCAGGTTACATTTCTCTGCAGCAGCTTCAGGATATCTCTCCAGACGATCTGAATGTCAGCCAGGCAGACCAGTGACACAATGTAGCCATCTGACTCACCGAGACTTTTTATTGTTGCCAAGTGGACATATATATACCTTCCCTGCACCCAGACACTAACACACCCAGAGGTGCACACACAGTCATGTTCAGGCATACACGCACACACACACACGGAAGTGCTATCAAGGCAGGCAGGAAGTCAATGACCTTTGGCTTTTGTCACTTGAGAGGGTGAGTCACGTTTATACACACACACACACACACACACACACACACACGGGAGACGCACTTCTGATGTATCTGTATGCAACCACAAACATGAATAAAGAAATGAAGAGGCAACAAGGACATGCATGTTAATCTGAGTTGGGCACATCACTTAAAAATGAATCAATTACTCATTATACATCACTCATTTCATTTTTGCATATTACTCAGCAGCAAAGCAATTGGTTACATTGCTTGTTATGTGAGTCTTGTTAAATATAGCCAAGCGACAACCTCCAGGACTGGAAAATGAAGCCAACTCTGAAGTGCCAAAAACTGCAGTTCCTCTGATGGCCACTTGAGGCTGGCCATCTCTACAGACCCCAGTGTTACAATGTCCAACTTTAAGGGAGCCATAAACATGTTTAAAGCCTGGAACAAAACACAAGTTAGGTCTCTATATCTGATTTAAATTTTTAATTTTTATGTAAGTCACCTGTTCACATTATATTCAGGCTTAAATTTGCGGATAATTCAGAGCATGGCCGCTTTGAGTGACAGGCTCTCTGCGAGGCATTGACACAGTCTCTGAGTCAGATCCACTCCTCCACAGCTCCACATGCTTCCCAATCATGGTCACATCTGGCTCCAAAATCCAAGACAGTGATTTCCCAGCTCCATAAACTCTGACACCTTCAGCCTCTGCATCATAACATATCCAACACCACCCAGCTGGCACTGGATGTCATTATGACATCATAAATTTGTTGGACTCTCATGTTGGACAGATGTTAAATTTTGATTGGGATGAAAGTTGGGTTGATGATATTTTAAATGTCTAATGATGTTAGAACTTCACGTTATTTGGACGTTACTGTTGTACATATTGCAGACGTTGGGGTTTCTCCATACCTCACGATTAAATGTTGTTATTCTAACGTCAAGATGACACTGTCATGAGATGTTTGAAAGACGTTGGACTTAACAACACAACTTAAAACCAACAACATAATAATGTCATCTGTCTTCAGTATTCTACATCAAACGGGTATTGTCAACATGTGTTTTCTCTGGACAATCTGGCTTCCTCCCACAGTCCAAAGACATGCAGGTTAATTGGTGTAAATGTGATTGTGAATGGTTGTCTGTCTCTATGTGTCAGCCTTGTGATAGTCTGGCGACCTGTCCAGGGTGGACCCTGCCTCTCACCCTATGTCAGCTGGGGTAGGCTCAGCCCCCCGGCAACTTCCACCTGGATAAGTGGTTACGGAAAATGCATGAATGAATCAGTATCTAACGACATTGTTGGCCAGACCAACTGATATTAACTCTTTTTCCTGATCCCGATAATCAGCAACAAGATGATGCCAAAAATTGTTGTGGTAACAACGCATTACTGGGATTATTATCTGTCATGTAAGTAGTTACAAATTGTATCCCTTACACTACACATTACTGAAAAAGTTATGACTATAATGCTTAACAAAGTGATGTTTTACTGCCCAACACTGATATAAATGTACATGCACATATAAATTACACCAAACATATATTCCCATCTCACCTCTGTGGGTCAATTTAACACACACACACACACACACACACAAAACTCACAACGTGAAAACAACCCCAAGAAACTACGAAGCTAAAGAGAAAGCAAAGATTGAGAATAAACAAAATCTGAGACAAAGATAAATGACAGGAAAGACGGAAAGAGCAATAAAAGAAAAGAGTCATAAAAAGGAAAATGTTATAGCAAGAGAAGAAAAGAGGAGAGGGGGAGAAAGAGAGGGGAGAGTAACTCCCAGCAGACTTCGGCAATTAAGAGCACCTCGTTAAGGAAGCTCTCAGTGACTAATGGATGAGACACACAGGCATACACACACACTGCAGGGGATGAGTGATGGGCAGATGTAGACATTTAACAGCTTCTGTAGTACGATCTTTGCATCTTTTCTTTCATTTTCCTCCCATCTCCTCCTCAGCTTACTTAAAATAAAATCTGAAAAACATTACCTTCCCATACACTGTTTCCCTGCCTGCCGCTTACACCTCTCTTGATATTATTAAACAAGGGAGGTGTGCACTTCACCCAAGAGGCACTGATAATAATTGGAAGTTTGGAAGGCCATCGTCACTACCAATAAATACTGAAAGATGATGTCAGTATACATTAGATGTCTTCCTTGCAGCATGCTACTTAGGAAGCAGTTTCATTTCATCACTTTTTGTGCACAAAGACAAGTATTTGTTAATGACCACAGTCTGTATCAGAGTTCCATTTGCATAAATAGGTTGACTCTGCAGTGTCTCAATTAGCAGGAATGGGATGCTTTACTTCAGCATGCAGCCCCACTTTGTGATTTAGGCTGATTAGATGAGTGTGTTTTTACATAACTTCGGCATCACAGTAATGGTTGTTCACTGAATCTACATTTCTGCTCTCTCTTTGCGATGTAGCAACACTGAACTGTGATGAATGCAACATAAATGTGTCTGGCTGGATTACCCGAACAAAATGATTCCCTGTATTCTCAGAATCAAATCAAAGTAAGGTTCAATGATCAGCGTTTTGCTGCGTGCTGTTGTCCAGCCCTGTCTGCTTTACCTTCTGAGCCCTGAGTGCACCAGCAGCTGTCTCATGTTGTTACAATCAATCCACTTGCACGCATTGCAACATGGCTCATAGTATCTATATTTATCCACAGGTCCTGTGGCTCCCAGCGAGGGCCCCGACCGGGTTGTTTGAAATCTGGAGATTAGAAGAGCCTGCTTGTGTTTGGAAGGTCACAAGTCACAAGTTCAAATCACAGTCCAGGCGTAGAAGATGTTGGTGTTGCAAGACAAATGCTGTTAGTAAAATATGGCTCTTTAGTAACATCTAGTGGTAGCTGTTGGGTACAAAGACAAAACTTGTCCTCACCCCTTCTTCTGATTCTTTTTTTTCTTAACCCAAAAAAGATTATAGCCAAAGGTAATAATACTCTTGTTGTTTGTGTGACGCCAGTAACATATAGATTTCACTTTAAATAATTGAGGATATAACAATGGAAAATATCATTGATAAAGAAAAGTATAGTCTTCATGCTAAAAAAAATCAAGTTTCTACATGTATAAAAATAAGCATGACAAAGCAAATTCATTGTTAAGGTACAGTTTATTTGCCACTGCCCATAAATAATTACGACTTACCCTCTCTGGCAACACGTCCTCAAACCCATATGACCAAATACATCATTTGTTCCTAAACTCTTATATGACCTACAGGGACATGTCCTAAATTAGTGGGCCTAACAAGTAGGTTACCCTTAGAAAATTCATTGTTGAGCATCATCATTATAGACTGTATAAAATTATTGAAGCAGCCACCATAACATCACCTCTGGATTTGTGCATTTTGGCTGTTGCCATCTTGTTTTTTGGAGCCAGAAGTTACCACGTATGGACGAGAGGGTGGAGAAAATCCTTACGGTAGCTGCTAGCCTAGTTAGCACGGTAATGCTGGTTTTAACTCGTGAAAAACAGGCTTAAAACTGAAAAATATTCTTACTGGAAAAACTGAAAATCCAACTCCTTAGGGGGTCTGTTAGTACAACCAAATGTAAAGTTGGGCATTTTTAATATGGAGGTCCATGGAGATTGACTTATGTTGGTGCCAGCCTCAAGTGGCCATTAGAGGAACTGCAGTTTTTGACACTTCCGGTTGGCATCATTTTTCAGCCCTGGAGGTTGTGGCTCAGTTGTCACGTTAATGGAGACCAACCTAACGTAAAATTACGTATATCATGACTTTAAGCGTGTAATATGACATCAGTTTAAATAATTCCCTTAAAATTTTTGTTTCACTCAGCACAACGACAGTAGTGGGAGCACTGTCCTGTGTTTGTTTGACTCATCCATCTGCCCCAGCCCCCTCCCTATCACTCTTTATACTACATCGCCTGACTTCCCTCTTTGCTCCCATCATATTTAATACGGGCACTAGAAGTTGCCACTACCATTAAAGCAAATATGAGTTGGAATTAGCTACTTGTATGTCCTATGGTGTTTTTGAGTTGATGGAAGTCTAATTTCTGGGGCTCAATGTGAGGTGAAAATATTACAAAAATATTTGGCACAGTTAGACCAGAGCACCAGACGGGGGGTCCAAACTTAATCGAGTCCACTGGCCCTTCCATGTCCTCTTCAACCCCCCTTAGTGGAGAGCACACTATAAGTTTAGAAGATATTTTGATATTGTCAGTGAATATAGAGCTGGACAGCTTGTGCCTGTGCAAACAGCTTGAAATCTCAGCAGCCACAAACAAAGCACTGACTGGCACTGATCAGCAACACTTACAAGCCTTGACCGATAAATTACAGTCACTGCGTGCAGAGGAATATTACAGATTGCACCTTAAATTGGGTAATATTCTCCCCGAACAACTTCTGCAGTGCTGATTGTACCGAGCTGCCAGCAGTGGTGATTGCACTTCCCAGGTGTGAACATGCTGAAACGAAGCAAGCTCTGTAACTTTTAACAAGCTCAAGAAAGCAACTGGGAGCTGTAAGCTGTGCTTTACAAACCCTCTTTTGCAAAGGTAACAAAGCTGTGTCTTTCCATTGAACCAATTTTGCTCCCATACACTATTTGATACGACTTAGAATTACCGTTGATGCATAATGATGAGAAAGATGATTGGCTAAAGAAAAAGATAACACATTAGCTTGGAGAGACTGAGTTGGGGTACCTGAAATGGCATGAAAACGAGCATAAAACACCCAGCCACTCCCCATGCTTCATTGCTAAAAGCAAGGTTATAATTTCTTTCATATCATTTTAGTTTTGATTTTGAAGTTTTGATTGAATCATTCTCTCATCTGGTGGTGCAATTACATTTTTAATGGGAAACTAAATTGAGTTGAAATCGTTCCCTGCATTAAAAAAAAACGCACCGCCTGCCACTTTGATTGAAGGATAAAGTCACACTTTCCTCCTCACGTTTCCCCTCTCCTTTTTCATGTTCACTCCACCTGTCTTTAGAGATTCATCTTATCTTGATGCTGCTGTTTATTTCCACACAATCCTTTGTCAACCATGGCAGCTTTTGAAGTGGCAGACTGAAACGCTTTGCCATGCCCGACTGATTAATCGCTTCATTTCTGTGTATGTGCTGTTGGTAAAGTTTCACTTTACTTTATAAACACTCAGGTTCTCATCATCAATAATGTTTGATATTGTTTTATCGCTCCACTTTACTATATCTTTTTGAAACATGCGTATACGCCACAGTCACAATTCACTACCAGCGCCACCTACAGTGATGGATGATGATGATATATTGTGATAAGACAGATGATGATATCCTGCCTGAACAGAGCAAACAGGAGACGCAGTCAGAGAGAGAAAAAGCAAAGGTAATATTAGATAGCCGGGGAAGGGAGGGTGGCTCTGAAAAAACAATAAGAGGCAGTATTAAGAGAAAAAGTGGAGACTAACAAAAAAGTATGTGCAGATCCTAAGATGAAGAAAGTGCTGAGATACTTCAATAAATCATATGCTTTCAAATTATTACCTCTCTTCAGTACAGTTATTAGGGTCTTATTTTTTTCCACTGTGCAGTAAGAGAATCTTTGTGCCTCATGAGTTCTCTCATTAATAGAAAACAGGTGCAAAATGAGCAGTAACTGCACCAATGAACACTATTGGACTTCAGATGCCCAAATAATTAATTTTCTGATGTCCTGTGTTTGTATTCTTCCCATTTTTAGTTTCCGAATTGTCATCAGCTAATTCAATGAGAAATCACTGCAATTAGTTTTGTATTAAAAAGGACTTAAATTCTTGAATCTGTCTCTATCTGACATGCTGAAGTAAGAGACCGCGCAAGAGTTAAAGGATTAATTAGTGAAAGAGACCAAAAGAGTGTGTGTGTGTGTGTGTGTGTGTGTGTGTGTGTGTGTGTGTGTGTGTTAGAGAGTTACACAAAAGATAAAGAGAGTGAGAGTGGTAATATCCTTGTGAGACCTCTGTATTTACTGCACTGTTAAGCAGCATTCATTTATCTTGTGAAAACCTGCAACACACACACACACACACCCACACCCACACACACACACACACACACACACACACACACACATGCTTATACACATATGGCCCAGTGAGGGCCTTCTCCCCAGACAGCTCCTCTAATTAGCTCCATTTAAATGAATGGGTTAAGCAGAGTTCTTTTTACAGTATGTGCTGGCACTACTAATGTAGTTTATTTCACTGCCACACACAGACACAAACAGACACACATACTTCCACAGAAGTGTATACACGTAGATTTAAAGCACCATTTCCTCCCTTTTTTTCAAATAAATGTAATAGAGGCATCCGGGTTGCTTTATCTGGATTTCTAAGCAGAAGAAAAGCTGGCAGGGCTGTCGAGAAGGAGCTCTTGTTTTCCTATTGGTAAGAAACACTGAGGGTTTATGTCGCATTAGAGAGCACTGGGGCTAAAAGTCCACACAAAACCTAGATGTCACCCAGCTGCTAGATGTCACGACAAACAGTGACATAAATATCATAATCACCATGGCCCATGAGACAGGTAAAAGCAAAGAGAAGCATGTGGACAAACAATGAGTTACAGCGATAAGGAGGTCGAGAGACAAGATCCCAGGCTGTTCTCATGCACTGTTCATACCAAAGGTAATGCACCAGAGTTTGTATATAACCCATATAATAAGGAAGGTTGCAAACATGTGAGAGGAGTAAAGAAGGAAGTAGTATTAAGAGTGAAAGTCTGCATTAACAAGTAAACTGTGAATGTGGATGGGATCAAACAACATGGGATTTTCCCCTGTAAGAGTGGTGTTTGGAACCGTGTGAAAACAAGTGAACTTACGTAATCTATCCAACCATGTCTCTTTTCCTAAACCTAACCTATATAGCCTTACTTATAACCAGAGTTGGGTATAAACGTATCAGTCTGAGAGAAGCCACGGAGCTTGTGGCTCACTACGTGGTCGGATAAATGCTGCCGTTTTCTACAGTGGAGTCTAAATAGGTGGAGCAGGACTGGCTGACAGACATATTTCAGACTCAGGACTTGCATTATGCCTGGTACACGCTACACACTGGAACTCACCAATTATCCCCAGTCGTCTTTCACGGCGTGTGTGATGTCATCTGGTTATTCTTGTCCTGTTTTTATTACTTTCACTATTATTTGAGTCACTGCCAGAACTGTGTCTGTTCATGTTGTTGCAGTCACCTAAAAGCGTCAGCAGATGGTCGGAGCTACATTTGACTACTGTCCAAGCTACTGTATCTTCCACAGGAAGTTCTGACAAATGTTTCAGAATAAAAGCCTATTTAGAAAATGGAGGGATTCTCTCAGCTGAGGTTATAAGGGGCTTTTAATCTTTCTTTTAATTTGAAACAAGTGTTGAGTTTGAAATGACGGTGCGATATGTTAACTTTACAAAGACAACGGAGCGGATAAAAAGTAAATATATAAGCACACAGAGGGATTAATAAATAACGGACCGTCTATAATGTAGTTTGTTTCAAATGAAGCTGGGAGCCTCTGCAGCTGTGGTGAGTAAAAGCCCCGCCGCTATTTGTTAATGTTATTACTTTATGTCTGACCGTGAGGATGTACCATTGTTTGCTAGCTTGATGCTAATGACAGTAACGTTAACTCAGCGGGTTGACAAAGTGCCTCTGCTGTTTCACACCATCATTTCCCCCTTTTACTCTGTGTGGTAACATCCCTAGAGGAAATATTAAAAATGCTGGGGTGTTGTTGTCATACAGTTGTCTGTATGTGACGGCTGTGATGGGAGAATTGGATCTCAGTGAAGGGCAAGTGGTCCATAACTTTAATTTTGGAGACAAAAACATGTAGGCTTAGCATACTGTGGTCCATTGCCCAATAGGAAATGTAGAATACATCCGCACACTGTTGTATGTGCGTGCTCTTCCCCACTTTGTCTTTTCCGAAACCTGACCTGCGTAACTTTACTCACCTAAACCTACCCTATGTAACTTTATTTGCCTACATCTAACCAACAAAACTTTACATTAAGTACATAACTTTATGTTAAGTATGTAATTGACAATGCTCAACCAAGTTTCTTTTCCTAAACTAACCTATGTAACTTTATTTGTCTACACCTAATCTACATAACCTTACTTACCTAAACTTAACTTATGTAACTTTACATTAGGTACTTTGAGTCAACAATGCTCAACAAAGTTTCTTTTCTTAAACCTAACCTACGTAACCTTACTTGCCTAAATCTAACCTACGGAACTTTACTTTCCTAAACCTAAATTACCTTAAGCACATAACTTTACGCTGAGTGCATGATTTCACGTTATGTACGTAACGTATTCATGGAGTATTAATTTGTTAGATGTCACACATGAGGATACATTACAGATCCAAAGAGGAAAATAATTATAAAAGGAGGGAAATAGGGTTAGATGGAGCAAGTATAGGGGAAAGAAAGAGTAAGGAGCAGCAAGGGAAACTGGAGTAAACAAGATAAAAAGAAGAATGAGAGTGAGAGGAACAATAGTGGAGAGATGAAGAGGGTGGAGACGAGAAGAGGACATGAAAGTACGGTAGGTATGTGTGGCCTGTATTTCACAAAGGTTTTTAAACCCTATTTAAAAACAAAATGATAAATTTGAATTTTAAAAATGATATGGAGCAAGAAGTAACTCCCACAGTTACCTTTCCTTCAGGTTCAAACTCCCCCAGATCTGGCACTGTAATAATAACTACCCATCTCCTGCAGACACTCCTCTGTCCAAAACTACATTTACTGTGTTTTATTGCCAGCTTAAGTGTCTTAACAGCTGCCCTGACCCTCACTAGAGTGACAAGAATACTGCTGACAAGACACAAACTTTATTCTTTCACACTTCTGGTCGTAAACGATACACCCATAGACCTTGAAAGTGTGGAGGGGGGCACACTCCTTCAGCAATGCAAAACTATACAAAGGGCCTCAGTCCCTGTATGAGCTGTTTTAAATGGCAGCATTCGCCAAAAACATAAGGCCATAAAATTATACATTTCTCGTTTGATTCTTTTCTCCTCCTGCTACTTTTCCTGTCTCTACTGTCACTCACCACTAGAGGCAAAATGCCCCCATGTGTTTTTAAAATTCAGAATCAGAATTAGCTTTAATGACCAAGTATGTGTGAGCATACAAGAAATTTACTTCTTGTATGTTCGCACTAAAACAATAGTGGCACAATAAAACAAGAATGTACCAAAATTCACTGCTAGTGTTTGAATGACTGTTCAGTCAGCTGAGAGTTGGCAGTTAACCAGCCTTAAAACAATATTATTACATTTTCCTATTCACCATATCCTCATTCTGATCCAGAAGCCTCCAAACAGCTGAAGCCACGTTAAGCTGGGACTCATACTCCAACTGGAAAATAAAGTTTCAAGGACAAAAACAGGCACATCTAGTAAGACAACCATTCACACCTACAGTGAATTTGACATTGGCCATATGTGTTTGGACTGTGTGAGTAGTTTGGAGCACCCAGAAGGTTCTGGATTTGAACCCAGAAAAAAAAAATCAGGAATGATATCATACAATGACACTGGAGTCTGAAACCGTCCTGACATGTCCTGGAAGGTTCAAGTCAGAGCTGAGGGGGAAAATGGATACAAATAAATTAAGAGAAAACAATCCCAAGAATTCTTCTTCTTGATCAAACATTCCTTTTTATCCCAGATAAATAGGACAGATTGAAACACAAATGGGAAATAAAGCAAAAAAAAAAAAAAAAGACATTATGCACAAAAGAAAGAGACACTCAAGAGATCTGTGTAAGACAGTCCTTAAATCCTGAGTGAAATTTATTGCTGTTTATTGAAGTAACTTAAGGACCTGAGTCAAACTTGTCAAAAACTTTTAAACAAACTCTGTCTTACAGTAATGAGCACACTGGAACAAAAACACACATAACTCACGATTTACAAGTCTCCCGTTCATAATGAGCATAAATTCTTATTATTTCCTTCCATCATTCATCATTTGACATCCTTCTCTGTGGCATTAATAAGTCATGGACATGCTTTTTGGGCATAACGCCTCCCAGTACGCTGGCAGGGGAGGCGGGCTGGTGAGAGAATGCGTGTACCCCCTGAAATATTTAACAGCCCCGTGTTCTGCAGCTGTTAACCCGCATGCACTGTGTGAAGACATACTCTGTGTGTGTGTGTGTGTGTGTGTGTGTGTGTGTGTGTGTGTGTGTGTGTGTGTGTGCAGCATATAACCTGATTACAGCTCTGATTACCTGTTGGGATGGTATGAATATTTTAAATCCTACCAAATCAGGTCTGAAAGTCAGTGATGATGGAGATGTTAATGAGGATGATGGTGGAAATAATGATGACGATGATGATGATGATGATATTTGTGTGATAAGTCTCCAATTATTTATTCCATTTGCTCCTGTTTCTTTTGGACGTCCTCTAAGTTTTGTAATTACTCAAAAGAATGATTTACTTAAGAAATAATCGTGAAACAAGTTAAGCTGTGTTGTTTCGGACCTTTAAATTCCTCCACACATCTCCCATTTTTTCAGCATGATTTTCAGGCAGGATTTGTATTGAAAAAAAATCTCACTAGTCATTATTTGAATAGAAGAAAACTCTACCTGTTCATAGTTTTCACTGGCTGATGACCACCCAGTTGCCAGAAAAATAATTGGTATTGGTTGTTTTTGCAAACTGGGGATGTTATATTTGCACATATTTATGTGGTGGATATGTTGAAACTTTATGCTTCAACAGTGCTGTGGCACAATCTCATCAGGAAAACCAGAGATGTCCTGCTAAAAAACAAATTCCTTTTCATGGCACTATTCCCGCCAACAGGTCATTACAAAACAGCCATGTTTGAGGCCTCAAAAGCCAATTACAGCACACTCATGGGCTACTATAAAACAACATTTCGAGCCTAAAAAGCCACCCAAAAAACACAGACGGGTTGCTGCAAGTAGATGGTAACACATTGACAGTTCACTACAAAGCACCATTCTGAGCCTAAAAACACAGATAGGTTCCTACAAAACAACCACGTTTAGAGTGTAAAAAGTAGATGGGAACACAGATAGGTCACTACAAAACAACCACATTAGGAGTCTGAAAAGTTGCTGTAAACACATTGACAAGTCGTCACAAAATAACCATGTTTGGAGCCTAATAAGTAGATGGGAACACAGTGACAGGTCACTACAAAACACCATTTGGAGCCTCAAAAGCTGCTGGAAAAACAAATGGGTCGCTACAAAACATCAATGTTTGGATCCAAGACACTGGAAAGACAGCAATGACTCACTAAAACACAACTGGGGTTGTTTTGCTCTCGAACGGTGGTCTGCAGCTTGGCAGGTATCTTGTAACATGCAAGAAAACTAATTTTGGAAAGTCTTGGCGATTTAACAGCTCTTGTGAAAACCTCAGCCAGACACCTCAGCGTCATTTTTGACCAGGACTTGAACTTTGAACTTCATGAAAAAAAAAGTGGTCCTGACATGTTTTTATCACTTGAGAAAAATAGCCAAAGTCAGGTCTTTTATCTCAGCCACAGATTTGGAGAAACTCATCCATGCTTTTATTTCTTCACACCTCGACTATTGTAATACAGTAGTTTATATACCTGTCTCAGCCAGAAATCACTTCACCATCTACAGTTAGTACAAAATGCTGCAGCTCCGCTTTTAACTAGGTCTTAAAATTGTGACCACATCACCCCTGTTTTAGCATCCCTGCACTGGCTGCCTGTTCATTTTAGGATTGATTTTAAAATTCTTTTATTTGTTTTTAAGGCCAGACTTGGGCTAGCCGCTACCTATATTTCAGACCTTTTATCCTCACACTAACCAGCTCACAGTCTGAGATCCGCTGATAAAGCCCTGCTAGCTGTTCCAAGGTCTAGGCTGAAAACAAAAGGCGACAGGGCCTTTGCAATCAAGGCCCCTAGACCCTGGAACGATTTGCCTGAGGAAATCAGGTTTTCAGAGTCTGCTCCTCGTTTTACATCACTCCTCAAGACACACTTTTATAGGAAGGCTTTTATGAATTAATGTTTAAGTTGATGTAATGTTTAATTTGTATGTATTTTGTGTTAATATTGAGTGTGTGCTGATATTTTATGCTGTAAAGCACTTTGTTATTTATATTGAAAGTGCTATACAAATAGTCATTATTATTATTATTATTATCATTATTATTATTATTATTATTGTTGTTCACCATCCCTTCCACTGTAGTTCATTGGCCTCATCTGAGTTAACACCAATAGCAGTAGCAGTAGTAATGCAAATTATGTAAAGATAATATGTGTTTTTTTCCCCCATCCAAAACTCTTTTAACTGGAATGACATGTTATGTCTGAATGTCTGAATGACTATTCACTATTCTTCCTGTTAAATTTCCTTGTGCAATGACACCAGAAAATATTTTTTGCAGCTTTATGTGCCTGAACAAAAAAAATCAATTTCAGGTAACAAAGGACTACAAACAAAAAAGTATAGGAGGAGAGGAAACAAATCCAAAAAAAAAAATGTTCACATGAAACATGACAATCTGACAAAAATCCTCTAAAGTCTGCTAAAGTCATTCAGAGGTTCCTTCTTTCTCATTTTAAATGAGAATATCCTTTTGTGTATAGATGGATGAATCAAAGAAGCTTGGACACAGCAGGCCAGTCACCCTACCCATAAGATCAAATCAGAAATAAGAGGTTTACAGTCAGATAAAGCTCAAGGCTCTATGATGCAGAGCTTCCTGAACAAAGGCACACTGGCTGGGGAGAAAACAAGTTTCTCTCCAGCTTCAAATAACAAAAAAAACACAAGTTGTTCCTCCTCTTAGTCATTTGAGCCCACCGAAACTATGTGAAATCACATTTGTTGCAAAGTAAAATGTTGCTTTGAAAGCAGGACAGGCAGCAAGAGAATGGAGGAAAAACTAGCGGAGAGAGACGGGAAGAACAAGAGAGGCAAACTAATTAAGGAGAGAGTGGCAGAGGGAGAGACGGGGAAGAGAAGGAATTGAGTCAGACGGCTTTATTTGTCGGATGCGTGTGTGTTTGGACATGCTTGTCTAACTTCTAAATCCTCTGCAAAGTCAGAGGAGTCTTTCATTCCCAAGATGAGTAAACATTGGCCCACGTTCTGTCATCACGACTGCTGCACCTTCAACCAAAAACAGCCTGTTTGTTTCTCTTTCTCTCTCCGTGCCAAGAGCCCATTTCATAAAGAACAGATAGCAAGAGAAAAGGAGTGAGTGCTGCCAACAAAAAACTGTTTTTAAAAATTTAAATATTGTTCCTTACCCATCTGCTTAATGAGAAAATACAAAGGGAGGCAAGGAGATAACACATCGAGGCCATAATGTTCACGCTCCCTCACACACACACACACGCAGCTCTCACTGTATGGGATGCACAGCTTATGAATTATTCATGTTCCAGATGTGGTTATTATTAAAGACATGGTTCTGATTTCTCATATTCTTACTATTCATATGCAAAGTTAATGTTTGGTTAGCTAGTAGGATATCCTTTTTCATTTATTTTGCTTGGTGGGGTGAGTTTATCGCCCATCCTCCCTCCCTCTGTCTTATCTTCTTATTCACTCCCCAGCACCCAGTGGAATCTGCTGCAATGCTGCAAACATATCAGGAAACACATGCACCCTATATGTAGCCGTTGTCTGTTATATTTTCTGGTAAAGTATGATACAAATACAGGAAACCCAAGAGAACATATCTCTCAATACACTATAAAAATCTTATCTACTTAGCTCCATATCCATCAAAGCTACACTGAAAGTTTATGGGACCAACAACTACAGTGTTATTCTTCATGACCTCATCCCAGCTCTCTACAGTACTCTGGTGAACTGCCTGCTGTTGTTGGTTTGCAAGCCACCAGAGCGCAGGAGATACTGAGGTAAATATTGGCCTGCTGGACCCTCAGGGCAGTTGTTTGTCCATAAAACACAGCTCATGCTGCACAAGCTGTTTGGAAAAATTTGATGGAAATTGGATGCGTTTTGTGGAGCTGTAAAAAAAAATGGCTGTAATATACTGGAGGTCGCCTTGTTTATAGAGGACCATTTCAGAATCAAATGAGGACCCCATCCTTTATTCAAACTACTATCTTGGCCTCAAACAAATACTGTAAACAAATACTGGGGTGCGGCACTGTTCATATTACTGTAATGTTGAACACAACAAAGGCCAGAGGTTCATTGTGAATAGTTTGTGGTAAGGTGAAACGGTACGGATGGTAAGGTGCCTCTTGCTTTCAACCTAAATCCTGATTATACAGTACATATATGATTAAAGAATTTTTATGTATTAACATATATTAAATTGAATAAATAATAACATGATAACAGAGCTTTTATTAACATTAACACAATGATAGCACAATTTTTGCTCAGTTTGTGGTCACTAAAGGGAGATTTAGTGTGGCAGACACTACGGTGTAGCCTACGTGGCCTACGCACCATTGTGAGCATTTATGCTTGTGCAGTGGTGTGTGTGTCACTCTGCAGTTACACATCCAAAACACTCGTCAGCAGCGGCAGAGTTTCTGTGAAGTGCTGTAAAATTTAGCTGATTCAAAACAATTTCAAACACAAGTACACAAATTAGCTTCACTATAACTCGCAGCACTGATTTTCCCTACAAATACAACATGCTAATGTAATTAGCTCAGGCCTATGGCATTTTACATTGTCAAAATTAGCCTAGCAGCTAGCAGACTTTTCCTCTACTCATATGAAACCAGGAACAACAGCAACATTTAACAAAGGTAACGTTACAAAATCCCACTCCATTACAACTCACAAGGTACACTGACAAACAACTGTCTTATACTAAACACATTTTCCCAAAAAAAATAAGATGCTAAAGTTATTAGCGCCAGCCTATGGCATTTTACATTGTATAAATTAGCCTCGCAACAAGCTGTGATTTCCTCTGCTCATATGAAGCCAGAATAAATCCCAAATTATAAATCCCTGAAGGATAAATTACACACAATGCTATTTTTGTGGATGCTTTATCATCGACACAATTTGTTTCTTATTTGTGAAATTAAAGTAAATAAAAGCTTCGTCTCCACTGAGGGAAATGGTTTCAGCTTACAAAAATAGACAGGAGGCCTCTAACTAAACTCAATGATGAATAGATTTTGGTGGTCAGAGGTCAACTGTCAAGGTCACTGCGACCTTGCAGGTGTCTCTATAAAAGGATCTGGACAGACATGAAACTGTAACTGCAACTTCAGGCATTTTAGTTTAGTTGATGTTATGTTTACATGGAGCAGATTCTGAAATAAAATTCCATTTAATCAACTGGTAAACTGGGGAACAAGGGATGAGGGGGTGAGTTTGGGACAGCAGCCCATTTTTGCCTCGGGACTTCCTAGAGGGGTTTTCCATCCCTGGGCACCATAAATCCTAAAAAACATCAACATGGTTTTGAGATGCAGCTGCTGAGAGTTCAGATCAACAGTGCATCAGTGCTGTCACCCCCTCAGCAGCATAGAGGGCAAAAACAAAGAGTGACGAAGAGTGTGTTAAAAAATAAATAGATAGACTGTGTCACTGATAAAAACTCTTTCAAACTAACTTTAAGTTTAATAGTAATAATGTTAAACTTAAAATGTGTAACTCACCCAAAACCACATCCTGACTGATGGAACAGTTCATGGATTGTCAGATCATCCTCCTCAGTGCGAGTCTTCAAATCTTGAGTGATACGCTCACTGACCACTTTATTAGGTACACCATGCTAGTACCAGGTTGGACCTCCTTTTGCCTTTAGAAGTGACATAGTTATTCATGTCATAGATTCAACAAGGTGTTGGAAACATTCCCCAGAGATTTTGGTCCATATTTACATGATAGCATCACACAGTAGCTGCTGATTTGTCAGCTGCCCGTTCCACCACATCTCAAGGGTGCTTTATTGGATTGAGATCTGGTGACTGTGGAGGCCGTTGGAGTACAGTCAACTCATTGTCATGTTCAAGAAACCAGTTTGAGATGATTTGAGCTTTGTGACATGGCTTGTTATCCTGCTGGAAGTCACCATCAGAGGATGGGTGCACTGTGGTCATAAAGAGATGGACACACTCAGCAACAATACTCAGGTAGGCTGTGGTGTTTAAACCATGCTCAGTTGGTACTAAGGGGCCCAAAGTGTGCCAAGAAAATCCCCCTCACACCATCACACCACCATCATCAGCCTGAACCGTTGACACAAGGCAGGATGGATCCATGCTGTCATGTTGTTTACGGCAAATTCTGACCCTACCATCTGAATGTAGCAGCAGAAATCCAGACACATCAGACCAGGCAACATTTCACTTCAGCAGGTCATCTTGACCATGTCTACCTGCCTAAATGCATTGAGTTGCTGCCACGTGATTGACTGGTTAGCTATTTGCATTAATTAACAAGTGTATCTGATAAAGTGGCCTGTAAGTGTATACCATATACAGCAAAAGATTCACAACCCAATTTTAATGCAGAAACTCATATTTCAACATAAAACAGTAACGACTGTTTCTCCACACATAAAGTGAAAAGTAAATTGGGCTGAGTGTGATGGAGCGATGAGGACCTTTTGTCAGTTGTGTTTTCAGTAAAACTCCTCTGACTCACAGTGTCTGATTTATGAGCAAGTGATGCTTCATGTCTGTAAAAACACAATGTAACAAAATTTATTTAAACAGTTAGGTTTGTGTGTGTGCACACAGTTTCATGGTAACTAATACTGATGACTAATATATAACACAGTGAATACATGTTTGTAATTTTACACATTCATCAGATGAAACACATGCTGTTTATTTTCCCTAAAACAACTTCACTGTCTACAGTGAATAAAACATAATAAATCAATGTCAACATCTGCTCAAAACTGAAAAACGGGTTCATTACCACAGATGAATGTTGTTTGTAAGCAAACAAAACTGATTTCAGTTTAATGACCTGAAGTATAAACACCGTCTTTATGGTCTTTTTTTAGGAACAGAGAATAATTGTTGCTGTGAAACAACTTCTGCTACAGATTAGTTTCTGAAACACTTAATTATCCTGCAGTATGTTAAGATGAAAAAGGTTGTTTATTTTATTTATATATTTTATGGGGTTTCTCATTTACAGATCCATAAACTCCACAGTTGACTAATGAGCAGCAGTGCAGTGCTGGCACAGCAGGACTTAAAGGGAACCAACACAGAACTGACAGTGTCACTCAAACAAATTCCCAAACTCAGTGTTTGGCTCTGTTAATGGCATTGAGACTGGTGGATTTCTATTTGTGTTCTCCAAATTTGGGCAAAAAAATCTGCAAGTCTTGGCAGCAGTTGGAGACTTTTTTTGAAACGGGACGCCAGGCAGGAAACTTCTCCTGCAGAGTAATTGGGACGGTTCCACCAAACTTGAAAAACCGTGGTGTTTTTGTTGCTTGAGCTTAGATTCTGAAACTAGTGACCATTTCCATTCCATTTCCATTTCCATCTTTATCCTAATGAACTCCTCAGCCTTCCCTAAGCTGTTAATGTTAACGTTCCTGTGACCATCCTCAGTAATCTCCATGTTATTACACAATTACTTCACTGGAGGTCACTGTCACACAACTGCTGTACAGAAACAAAAGGCATGAACAAAAAGAAAACAAAAATCTAAAATGTCACAAAGTTTATTATTCACATAAGATAACATTGTTTGGAGGTACTGTATTATTCAAAATACTTCATAAAAATGATCGTATATTTGCATGTGCAGCGTCATAAAATGGAGCTGAGTTTTCTTCCAAAGGAACTCTGACAGCTGCATGTTGTAAACTAACTTTTAAAAAAGGGGAAATCATGGAGTGATGACCATAAATGATCATAAATGATGTTATCTGACATTAAAGCCCGCTGGTGCCACTGGGGCTCAGTGCCTCTTGGTGTGAATAGAATACACAGATGTTTTGTAAAGGGGCTAATTATTGTTATGTAGATAAACCAAAGTGTATTCTTTTTGCCCTGACTGCTTGATTTAATGTACTAAACAGACTCTAGAGTTCTACACTCATGCCACCGTGATTACACCTGCATAACCTGGCACAATGGTATAACTCAAAGAACAAAGATAAGTTTCAAAAAGCCCAGAACAAACTGTAACAACACCAGTCCAAGGAAAAAATGGCCACGCATCATACATTTTGTAGAAAACTACAAAAATAAAAACATAAAAACAAGGTTTGAAATACGAATCTGTTAATTACTTTTAGAGTCTATCAGCATTTAGATGTGCCCAACAAAAGTCTCTAAAGTGAATTTTCTGATATTAGACAGGTCCGAGAGGTTAGCACAGCAACAGAAAACATACTGAATTGTCCACACAGGCCACTTAAACAAATATGCACCTCTTGGACCATGCAGAATATAATGCAACCATGTTGGCTCTCTGCCTCTGTACTGCCTCAGTCCATGATGCAACAGGTGTGACCCCTAAACTCTAGTCATGTCACCTATTACTTTACTTTACTGTACGTTTCTTACATTTTTAATGACAATGCATTTAAATGTTAATGAATTCAGTGAAAATATGAAAAGTATTTCAATTTAATTTCAGTAAAAAATGTCTCTCAGACAGTTACACAAACTAATTAGGTTCAGTCCAAGGACACATATCAGCACAAATATTCAACAGTTGAAACTTATTATTGCCCTCAAGACTGTGCAAGGTCTATGCGCAAATTATTTTCCCAGGTATTTTCAGTGTGTTCAGGACTCTAATGAGTATGAGGGCTAGTGAATCTAATGTTAAACAAAGCAGTCTATAAAGTAAAGAAGGGAGAAGCATATCCCTCCACATGAGAGGGAGGAACCGAATAAAATCCCAGACGAAATTAAATCTGCCCATTCTCTGAATAGTTAAAAAAAAAAAAAAAAACAGCAGAAAAGGGACAGTTCTAGGTTTCTGGTCTGGTTTCTGAATTTAAGTGTTTTTTTTAAATTGTACTTTATGACTTTTTTTCTTGTTCTCAAGTGTATTGTTGTAATAATTGGATATTAGAAGCATATGTCATTCCCTATTTCTGGCTGCCTCCCTGGCTAGACTTCAGGACTGTATTGGAAATAAGTCATGTGATTTTATTCATGTATTAATCCTGGTGAATTTTGTATGCACATTTATGTATTGTATTTTGATTTATCAGATACATTTAGTCAGTCAAACATGCTGTGAACATGCGAAAGGTGATCTTCTAAAATGTAAAAAAAAAAAAAAAAAAAAAAGCAGCATGCAGATAAACACTGTTGTGTCGGTTGGCTTGTCCATTTTCAACAGTCTGCTGTAAATTAATAAAACAAAGATAATTTCTATTTCCATCCTGAGAGAGAGGGAAATCACCTCAGTTTGGTAAAACACTCAGTTGAATGATGAGATGAGGGCCTCTGCTGAGAGGAGAGGATACTGCAGTGAGGCATGACAGCTGGGATACCTGTGTCCTGCCTTGTCTTTACACCTGGAACACAAAGTCTGATACCAGGACAGGTTTTTGTGTCCAGTATGATTTGGCTACCATGGAGATAGCAAAGTTTGGGCTCAGAGTATCATCGAGGCTACAATAAGGTAAGTGAGACCATAAAAAGATAAGATATGCACTAACCGCCATGGCAGGAAGAAGTTTGATATGTGAGTCCAGCGACTGGCATGCCACATAAACAGTAAGTGTTCACTTCATTCTCTGTAAAGCTAACGAGATGCTTTGATTATCATCGGTAAATTTAAACTTTTAAAGAACATTAATTATCTTTATTTTTTTGTCTTTACATGGCAGTCCATGTTTTGTATTGTAAGGTCTTTAAGAGTCATAAAAATGAGCGTAAAATAGAGACTCAATCGCACAGTAACACAATGATTACAATAGAAAACATGAACACAACAGATTTGTGGTTGACAGTGCAGGTATTACAATGTAAGGTGATTAAACTTAAGAGTAAGAGCAGTGCAGGAGTGATGAATACTTTGCTATAGATGATATGAACGCAATTAAACAGAAATATATGTACGGATACCAGTGTAGATGCTTTTTTTTAAGTACAAGTATTAAATAAGTAATGCTGGACAATACAAAATATAAAAAGCACAGAAGGTTGAATATGAAATGCTAGCCAAGGGTGAATATCTAAATAAATACAAAGGCAAACAGGGTGTACATATCAATAGAAATTTCACAAGGTTAACATAAGCAGTAAGCAGTATTTATGTGTCTCTTCAGTAAAGAGCAGCGTAGAATCATAGAAGCAAATGTGACCAATATAAAGCTTAATGACAAAGAAAAGAAAAGAAAAGAATCCTGAAAGACAAAATACTCAAAACACTTCTGGGTTTAACATTTAAAAATACCATTATAAAGATGGATTTTCTCCAGCTGCATGCTAATTAGCAGTTTTGTATTCTCTGGGTTTAAAGTATGCTGACAATATTTTTTGAATGTTCACTTATATAAAAAAGAAAAACAGCCAAAAAACAATAATTTTGCTAATGTAATTCTGCAGAGAGAAAATATGTCATTGATAGAATTAAGCATGTAGGAGAGGTCAACAGATGTCTCCTTGTTGTAATTACAACAGAATTTTAAAATGGAAAAAGGAATAATTACGATTTGTTATGACTATAATATACGAACAGAGTGTGTCTCGTGCGTGATTAGAATAATTCTCTGCAAATAATATAATTAAACATGATCTCACATGAATATAAACAGTGATCACTGTAAATTTGTAGCATTATTTAAAGTTGCAGCTAAGTCAGGTGGGAAGCCATATGTGCCCTTTGTATTTGAAAATTACAAAATGTTTTAAATTAAAATGTATAATATGCTCATGTTTTCAAATAATAGCTTCTATAATATGTATATTTTAATGATTTATTTGAAACAAATGCACTTTTAATTATATGTTTAACTGAATTTTCCTTTTTTTTTTGAGGAAGTGTTTTACACAGGCATGTGTTGCCGTGAAATATAATCAAATACTGTATGTCTCTGAGTATTAAATGGGGCCAGACTGCATCATGGATTGGTTATAAAGTTAAATGAGTCTTTGCTCTCTGTTTTCAAGTTAAAAGATATTCTTAATGACTTGATTTGTCTGTCTAAGAATGACATCAGTTTTATATATCTGTTCCAGGTTTTCATTTTTTTTTTTATCTATTTGAAACATTGACCCGGCACTGGAACATTGTAAATTATTAAATCATAACATCATTGTGTGTTAAAGGATGTGTGGCATGAAAACGCTGTGCCTGCCCTTTCATTCTTCCTCTTCTCACGAGATAATCTTTTTTCAGTCCCCGTTACGATGCACCAAACACAAGAGAGGCCGCAGTGGCAGCTCCTGGTCAAACGGGTGACTGTGGCCAGCCTCCTCATCAGTATAATTCTGCTCTACAGTCTTTCAACGTTACACATCAACATCAGTCAACCAGAGTAAGACTTTTACACACAATGTCTGAAAATAAAACAGACCTGTATATTGACAGTTATCAGGAAAAAACAACAACTGTCAAATAAGGCATTAGCATAACTAGCGGCCAATTACCAGATGCAGAATAGATGCAAAGGTAAATACAAGACATAACTTTTAAACTTTTTTGCTGATCGTCTCATATTGGCTTCAACCTTTTTGACCTTTTATCTGTACCTTACTGACCTTATCTTCTAACTTCAGCACGTATGACTATTTATGACAGCTGCAAGTGTCTTTATCTATAGATATTACTCCTGACATGTTTAACTCAAAGTGTGCCTCATTTATCAGTTGCTTCCCTTCAGTTTTTCAATCATTTCTGTAACCGTCTGTCCTCTTGAGGGTTGTGGGGTACACCCTGGACAGGTCACCAGACTATCGCAGGGCTGACACATAGAGACAGACTACAGACTACTTCACATTCACACCTATGGGCAATTTAGAGTCACCAATAACCTAACCCTAACCTGCATGTCTTTGGACTGTGGGAGGAAGCCGGAGCACCTGAAGAAAACTCATTTTGTATATTTATCGCCATAGAATTCAATGTATTTGCTGAAGAGTTTGAATTTAATGACTTCTGAGCTGCAGTTTTATCAAGTCTGAACATTCCTCAGCATTGTCCCTTGTTTATATAAAGAAAGTTCCTCTGTGACATAGCTGCATTTGGGAAAATAGTAATACAGAATCTTTCCTGAAATTTGAAGCTACGGAAGCCCTGAGAGGCAATTAAGGGCAAAGGGCAAAAACATTCTGGTGCTCTCTAATATCTCTTCTGTATTTATGAGTGAGGAGGTGAAAAAAATGCAAGAATAATCTTTCTGAAGTTCCTTAAATCGTGTCTTGTCTTGTCTTGTCTTGTCTTGACTTTTCTTGTCTTGTCCTGTCTTGTCTTGACTTTTCTTGTCTTGTCTTGTCTTGTCTTTTCGTGTCTTGTCTTGTCTTGTCTTGTCTTGTCTTGTCTTGTCTTGACTTTTCTTGTCTTGTCCTGTCTTGTCTTGACTTTTCTTGTCTTGTCTTGTCTTGACTTTTCTTGTCTTGTCCTGTCTTGTCTTGACTTTTCTTGTCTTGTCTTGTCTTGTCTTTTCGTGTCTTGTCTTGTCTTGTCTTGACTTTTCTTGTCTTGTCCTGTCTTGTCTTGACTTTTCTTGTCTTGTCTTGACTTTTCTTGTCTTGTCCTGTCTTGTCTTGACTTTTCTTGTCTTGTCTTGACTTTTCGTGTCTTGTCTTGTCTTGTCTTTTCTTGTCTTGTCCTGTCTTGTCTTGACTTTTCTTGTCTTGTCTTGTCTTGACTTGTCATCTTGTCTTGTTTTCCATCTATGAAACAGAAAAAAAACATAGGAATTTAAAAAGATAATCCTGGCAAAACCTTTTTCACCGTGTTCTTAGTCATAAACACAGGAAAGAGAACAATTTAAATCAGACTTAGAAAAATGATCACTTCTCATCTGCCTTTCCTATACACCTCATGGAAAAGCTTGGCATTTTAAAATTTCACATCCAATCTTGTATTCATCACCTTTGAGCTACTCTCAATTTTAATTTGAAGGGTAGCTTGCATTTATTAGTGTGGTAAGAGTTGGTGTGGTGTAGAACAGGACGTACAGATCAGTCTTTAGATTTCGCTACTTTTTATTAATGCTGTGTTTGTCTTTTATAGCTTTAGGCCTTCACAAGACATTGTAAACTTGGCATTTTGGTTTTGAAATGTAATGAGGTGGGGAGAAGTACAACACACTATATCTTTTAAATACCAGCACACATTATACTTTTTAGTGCAAAACTGTAACCATGCTATTATAAATTATGGTGACACTTAATAATTACCTCATGCTTACTTTTTCTAGGTTTCCAGTGCCTCACTCTTGTGCTCCCCAACCAGTCCAGCACAGCACCCAGCCCACCACAAAGAGCTCACAGCAAGACAATGACATCTGTGTTCCGAAAGTAGATATCATGTTTATGAAGACCCATAAAACTGCCAGCAGCACCTTCCTCAACATCCTGTTCCGCTTTGGAGAGAAGCACAAACTCAAATTTGCCTTCCCTAGCAGCCGTAATGACTTCTTCTACCCCTCATCTTTTCAGCGCACGTATGTTCAAGGCTACAAGTCTGGAATGTGTTTTAACATCATGTGTAACCACATGCGATTCAATGCACCCGAAGTGGCCAAAGTGCTGCCCAGAGACACTTTCTACATCACAATCCTGCGAGATCCAGCAGAGCTCTTTGAGTCATCCTTTCATTACTTTGGTCATGTTATTCCTCTGACTTGGACAATACCAGGTGAGGATACGATGGCTGAGTTCCTGCGTGATCCAAACCACTACTTCAGCAAAAGTGGATTAAACTCCTTTTACCTGAAGAACCTGCTGTTTTTTGACTTTGGGCAGGACAACACTCTGGATCCAGACAACCCCTGTGTAGAGGAGAGCATCAAGACCATCTCTGAGCGTTTTCACCTAGTCATGATAATGGAGCATTTTGAGGAGTCACTCATCCTGCTTAAGGATGCTCTCTGCTGGGGGATGGATGACCTCCTCTTCTTCAAGCTCAACTCTCGTAAGGAATCCATTGTATCTAAACTAACTCCTGAGCTTAGGGCGAAGGCTCTGCAGTGGAATGCCATTGACTGGAAGCTTTACAAACATTTTAACCTCACCTTCTGGGAGAAGGTGGAGGCCTATGGAAGAAAACGTATGGCAGAGGATGTCGCAGAGCTCAGGAGGAGGAACATGGAATTGGTGGAGATCTGCATTGAGGGAGGTCATGCTGTCGAGGCTGGAAGCATTCATGATGCAGCCATGCAGCCGTGGCAGCCCATTGGAGAGAGGACAATTGAAGGATACAATTTGAAAAAAAATATAGACAAAGCTCATCAGGAGTTGTGCCGAAAGATGTTAACTCCGGAACTTCAATATCTGACAGACTTGGGGGTTAACTTGTGGGTCACAAAGCTGTGGGGACATGTGAGGAAGATCATTAACTTATGATGCGATAACTGATAACTGAGACAAAAGAGCTGAAGGAATTTGAGAGTGATTTTCTAGAATATTTACCTACTTTACCACATCGATTTCTATGACCTGACTTTTTATTGTATAATGTGTTTATTGGAGTCAGACTGAGATGTACAAGAGCACACAAGTGTCTCTGATGGAGTATCTGAAGCCAGCCAATTCACTGCAGAGCTGCAGTTTCATACCTACAGTATTACAATCCAACCAGTGACACCTAGAAACAGCAGCAGTTAAGAGAGATGGATTATAATGGATTGTAAAGTAACAGTTCACACCAAAATCAATAATACATATTATTCTTCTTACTTGTAGTGCTGTTTATCAATTGAGATTGTTTTGGTGTGCTGAGTTGTGGAAATATCGGCCTCATAGATGTCTGGCTCCTCTTGAATATAATTGAACTAGATGGCACTCAGCTTGTGGCAAGGCAAGGCAGCTTTATTTGTATAGCACATTTCATACACAAGGGCAAATCAAAGTGCTCTACAGAGCAATAGAATATAAAAATTAATAAAGGATACAGACAAGAGGAAGGAGAAAAAAAAGATACAAAAGTTAAGATAATTACTAAATGATTTACAATTTTTTTAAAAATCACCAAAAATAGCAAAAGTGCAGAAAAGGGGTGCAAAGACAAAAAGAATATTTTAAATTGAGTTCAAAAAGAAGTTTGCAGTCATTACAGGATGAAATAGGCACTCTAAAAAAGGATGCTTTTAGCTTTGACTCAAGAGTGCTCAGAGTCGCAGCTTGTCTAACATCATTTGGGAGGTTATTCCAGGTTTGTGCTGCATGATAACAAAATGCTGCTTCAATAAGTTTGTCAATAAGTCGGCCTCAGATGTCCTCTGGGTCCTTTAAGGTTCATATGTCACAAGCATGTCACAGATACAGTGTATTTGGGCACTGAGCCACAGAGTGATTTATACACAAGCAGCAGGATTTTGAAATCAATTATTTGAATGACAGATAGCCAGTGTAAGGATTTTAGAACTGGAGATATGTGGTCCTAGTTTTTGTCAGGACCCTAGCAGCAGCAATCCTGAATAAGCTGAAGTTGCCGAGCAGCTTGGTGTGAAAATCCTACAAACAGACCATTGCAGTGATCTAATCTACTGGAAATAAAGGCATGGGTGAGCCTTTCAAGGTCTTGCTTTATTCCTCTGATTCCCTTTTTTAGATGGTAGTAGGCAGGCGAGGTTATAGATATAATATGGCCGTGGAAATTTAAATCAGAGTCCAGGATAACACCAAGGTTAATTGTGTGACTCATAGTTATAAGACAGAGGAATTTGAGGTGAGAGCTGACACTGTCTTTTTTTGTGGTCCAAAGAGAAGTATTTAGGTATTATCTCTGTTGAGTTGGAGAAAATTTTGATGCATCCAATCACTGATTTGCTTAATACGGTGACACAGACACTCTACAGGTCCATAATCACCTGGTGAAAGTGATATGTAGATGTGTGTGTCATCTGCATAATTATGGTGGGATACTTTATTGTTTTGTATGATTTGGCCTAATGGAAGCATACAGAGATCAAACAAGAGTGGTCCCACTATGGACTCTTGTAGGACCCCACATGTCACGGCCATCTGGTCTGACTGAGTTACCAATCAAGACAAAATACTTCCTGTCATGAAGGTATGACTTGAACCATTAAAGGACAGTTCCAGAGAGTCCAACCCAGTTTTCTAGTCTTTGTAACGAACCTGTGTGGTCCATTGTGTCAAAAGCAGCACTTTAATCCAACAGCACTAAAACAGAGACTTTGTCTGAGTCAATGTTCATACGAATGTCATTTATTACCATTACAAGTGCAGTCTCAGTGCTGTGATGGGGCTGAAAACCTGACTGAAACTTATCAAAGAAATTGTTTAGCTTTAAAATGTTGCTAAATTGCTGGTAGACAACTTTTTCAATAACTTTACTAAAGAACAGTAAGTTTCTATTAGGCTGATAGTTGTTCGGTACAGTGGCATTAAGACTGCTCTTCTTTAGAAGAGGCTCAAAGTGCCAAAAAAATACATTTGAAAAACTCAACAGCAATGTCTCTTTTCAGAAATCATTATCTAGTTAATCAGATAATCCATAGACCGTGTTGTGAGCAGTTTCATGTAGGAACTACTTTATTTCTACCAAACTACACCTGCCAACCAGATCACCCCGCAGAAGGAAGCATGCATCTACTCGTGGACGATAACAACCTAGACTGATGAATAGCACTACGCGCATGAGACAAAAATATGTATTTTTGATTTGGGGGTGAATTGCCCATTTAAATTCATCTTTACTTCAGCATCTAAATGTGTGTGTTTGTGTATGTGAGATGTTACATGTTACAAGTAAATCTACATGTTGACATATTGGTAAGGCATAATCCTCTTTTTCATGCTTTTTCATGTTTTCTTGCACTTTACCAGAACTCACTTCAAGCTTTACATTTCATTCTTTGCCTCTTAAACAACTCAGCGTCAAACTATGTGTCTGCACTTGATGTATCCAGGATCTTTATGTCTAGATAAAATTGTTTATGTTTGCCCATGAGCATGGAATGATGTTCAGAACTGAATTAGACCAGACATGCAACCTGCTCTTTAAGACTTTGTTTTGAATACCAATTATAAGAATGCATCTGCTTTAATATAGTTCTGACAAGCACTGCTTTTCAAGGGATGTTTACAAGGCAGGAAATGACAACTTATCAAAAAACAAAGAGACTGTGCTGCTGGCATATCAGTCACAAACACTGCAAAACTTGGCAAAGTGACAAGGGGACAAGTTGCTTCTGTTGTAAATTGATTCACACAAGTTTTAGACTTTGACTGACAGGAAGACAGGAAATCTTGACAACAGAAAATCCTATACTAACATTTTCACAGATCCCACTTGTCATAAGCACATAAAAGCAAAAAAGAGAAAACAAACTTCCCTAAAAGTGTGCCATAACACAATAACTGAAGGATGGTAAGTTGATAAGCTGGCGACATCTTTCTGTAATAAGACAATAGCACAATTTATGCCATGCTGAGGCATAAAGTCCAGTAGAGGTATGGTTCGACTGGGTCATGCTGACGTAGTGTAGTGAACGCAACCTAGTATCTTCACCTTATTATGAATGCAATATGATTTATAAACCCCTTTCTCAACAAAGAACTCCTTTCTGTCCTCCTTGCCCTTTCCACACAGTCTGAGAGGCACAGGCCTGCCAACTGATTTTTTATTACCCTGAAAAGCAGTTGTACAGTTCCACTATAAACTAATTCGACATGATTTACAGTGGTACCAAGGTACCTACAAACACGTTTGATCATTACTGCAATCTGGCAGTAAAGAGAACTCTGTTGTCAGGATGTCCGTTTCAGTGCAGCACTCCTACGCCATAATAGGGGCAAAAATGAAACTCCTGTGTTGTGTCTGAAAACAAAAACCTTAAAAAAAATATTGCCAAAATAAAGAACAATTATCATCCTACCTCCAATCTATTTTTGCTTGGCAAATGTCAGGGAGGGTGACACGGTGGTGTAGTGGTTAGCACTGTTGCCTCACAACAAGAGGATTCCTGGTTGTTGGAGGTAGGATGATAATTGTTAAGCCCTCTTGTGCGGAGTTTGCATGTTCTCCCTGTGTCAGTCACTGTTGGTTTTCTCCAGGTACTCCAGCTTCCTCCCACAGTCCAAAGACATGCAGGTTAACTGGTGCCTTAAATTGTCCGTAGGTGTGAATGAGTGTGAATGGTTTGTCTTGCTCTATGTATCAGCCCTGCAATAGTTTGGCGACCTGTCCAGGGTGTACCCCGCCTCTCGCCCAATGTCAGCTGGGAAAGGCTCCAGCCCCCCGCGACCCACAAGAGGATAAGCGGTTATGGAATGAAATGTCAGGGCTGGCCATAGACTTCTGGGGCTTCTGTATGGGGGCCCTGTCATTGTAACGTGTTGCCACATTGCTCTGAGCCTCTGAGTGTATTGTAATATTAGTTTAAGCACACATCATGTGCTTATAAGGAGTAAAGTGAGACTTAGTATAAGCAACACTATCTTTAAATAGACTCCAGTAAATACAGTAATTGTGTTACCCCCTAACCATATGAATGAATCATTGTTTTGTTTTTTTTAACACAGATGTTTATATTGTTTATTGAACTTAAATCATGGGCTGCAGTGCCGGCAAACTGTCAAAGAATAGTATGTGAAGGTTGTTATCCCAGTTTGTGTGGGCTTTGCCTCTTGTCTGTCTGTCATTAAGCCTCTTAAATTTCAACTCTGAAAAGACAAAAGTTCTCTTGATTGGTGCTGAACATATCTCAAACCAAATTCAGCCAATCATCAGCCCCCTCACTCCGAACATAAAATCAGGTGTAAATAATCTGGGTGTTATTGGGGTCCGGGCAGCTAAGCTGCCAGGACACTATTATAATCCTAGGTATTCTTCGTCTTTCTTCTACGCATATTTATTTGAACCCAACAGCGACAAAAAAGCCTTTCTCTATATGGCTATTTAGCGTAGCCTCGCTCGGGTCGGACACACAGCGGAAGTCAGAAAACCAGAATACGCACCCGAGGCAGAAGTGATTCTGCTCGCCCGCAGTGGCCCGCAGCCATTAAACCACAGAAGAAGAAGGAGCGTGTTTACAGTGTGCAGTACACAACGGGCATTGCTGAACACATAACACCTAACATTTTACCAGAGATGTATCTATGAGGACTTGGTTGTACTTTTGATGTCATAGCGGATAATGAAGGAGCATCATGTAAAATTATCTGTGACTGTGACCATGAACACAAATATACAGCAGGCAGTTGTCCTCAGTTTATAAGAAATTCAGAGCTACACCAGAACATTTATGAACAGGTCTTACTTTACTACTTACTTGTGTGTAACATTAGCACGTTAGCATGTTTCCACTAATTACTTGGACTGACCTAATGTTAGTAGCATAGCTTTGCAAGCGAAGGCTGCAGGTAACAGCTTTGCTGTGTTAGGATTATGTTATGTCTTCACTGTGTATCTTCACATAAAAGAATACTCTGACAATTTGGGAGTTATGCCCTTTCTCTATCATTTTCATATTGAGACAACATGATTAATATATTTTTTGTGTCTGTACGTCAGTGGCTGGGTCTCAGCGGTTAGCATTGTGCTGACAGAGGGTCAGTACGTCCTGCGCTGTGATCCGCGGAGGGATACACCGGTGAGCAGGCACAGACGTAGCTTGTAAACAAAACTCAGCTGTTTATTTAGCCTAGCGATATCTCCGGATTTTAGCAGCTGCAATGGACGACTTTGAACATGATTTTGAAGAGTTTCTTGTAGCGGACACAGATCCAGAGCCATACCTGTTTGAGCCGGAGCACACAGATGAGGAACTCCATGTGTTGAATGCAGAGCAGAGATGAGAGAGGCTGAATCCTCCGCTACTATTTTCCTGCACATAGTGGGATTCGGTGCTGCCATCGTTGGGGAGATATGTCATCAGGAGGAAAACCGCCGCAGAGAGTGTATCACAAGGAATGAAAACTTTGGAGCAATCACTAATCCTGGCGTGATTGAAACTTTTTTTCATGTTCCTAAGATGAACTGGAGAAAACGCTCCAGGCCTGCAGGAGCTGATGGACAGCTTTCAGTCGGGTGAGTAATATCGACCGTGTCGTCTCTTTGTTTGCTTTTATCGAGTGACCAAGCGTACCTGTCCCAGAGCCAGCTGCAGCTGTTGCTCACCGGTGTATCCCTCTGCGCAAGATGTACTGACAGTGCCATGCTAACCGCTGTCTCAATATGAAAATGATAGAGAAAGGGCATAACTCCCAAATCGTCGGAGTATTCTTTTCACATAATAATGCGGACTCAGCAGATGATTTGTTAAGTGTTAATTCCTCCTTACACCGAACGCACACGGCTGCTTCTCATTGTTTCTCAGTAGCACAATAACGGTTACTACATTACCCAGAATAACTTGAGGCTCACACTACTACGGTAGCTTTAGTAGCTCAAAATACACAACAGATCAGATCAGAACAGAAACACGACAGGAGAATTTACTGAGTAATTTTGCTGTTTCCACTATTTACTTGGACTGACGTAATCCTCTCGCTTTCCAAAACAAATGCATGTGGTAATTGCGGCTGCAGTCGGAATTTACGACACCAGGCTGTGGGTGTCATACCCCTTTGGCCAAAGGGGCACTGTAATCAATGAAAACAAAAAGTTCCGCACAGCTGCTTTAAATGTCAGTTTTTCACTTATGAAGCATCTCCATGCTGTCTAGATGCAATATGTGTATTTTCAGATTTTTGTTTCGATAACTGAATTTTTTACAGTGGTTTGAAATCTGCTTTTCCATGCATGGACAGCTGCTAAACCTTCACGTCTGGCTTAGTCAGTTTGTGAAGCTACACATGACTTTTCACTGACTAATTAGCTCAGTGAGATGGAAATTGATTTTTAGTCTCACAAGCCTCGGCTGATGCAAAAGACTGATTGTGTTGCTAAATTCCTAAATGTCTTCCAATTTATCTGCTTGTTTCAGAATTGCCTAAAAATGCCCGGACCCGACCCATCGCTGCGCAGCAGCTATAATTCTTGACAGTAATTTGACCCTTGAGCAACGTGTAAAGGATGAAGTCCAGTATTGTTTTTACCAGCTGAGGAATATCTCCAAATGTAGGTCCTTTCTGTCCTTCATACTCTTATATCCTCCCGCCTTGATTACTGTAAAGCCTTGTTTGCCTGCTTAAACAATCGCACGATACATCAGCTCCAAATCGTTCAAAATTCAGTCGCTAGACTTTTGACCAAAGCAAAACAATCCTTGGCCTCCCTGCACTGGCTTCCTGTATCTGTCAGAATCCATTTCAAAGATCTTTTAATTACATACAAGGCTCTCAATGATCTGGCATCGGAGTATATAACCGAGCTTCTCAAACCGTACCATCCAAACAGGCCCCTCAGTGCTGCTAGTCTGGATCATCTTACTGTTCCAGAATCCAGGTTAAAGACATAGGGAGATTGAGACTTTTCAGTTCTTGCTCCTCGGCTTTGGAACAGCCTACCACTGAGCATCAGATCAGCCGACTCTGTTCACGTCTTTATATCTCGTAGAATTTACCTTTACAGATTGGCCTTTCTGAACTGTTGATAGACTTATTGTGTGCATCGCAGTGTATATATATATATATATGTATGTGGTCATATGTTTATGTATGCATGCTTACAGATATATATGTGTTTGCAGAATCACTTTTGTTTTGTAAACATAAATTCTTCACTTTGCCTATCACTGAGCTTGGCAAAAATGGCCTGAGATGTTGTCAGGTTTTGTTTAGAAAATTCAACTTTTATTTCATTATTGTCTCTAGACCAGGGGCCCTGAGCAGCTAAGCAGCTTGTATTGTGTAATGGCAGGGCTGGCTTTGGCAAAAGTTGCACAGCTTTAGTTGATCATTGACAGTCCCTTGTAAATGATCAACTGATGGTGCATTCAAAAAGACTCATCTGTCTGCTCTCAGGATTAATCATGTTGCTGCCATTTTTTCCATCATGATTAAAACTGTTTTTGCATTAAACCAGGAAAGACTTTCCATGGCTATATCAGTGGCTCTCTCATACAGCTTTTGCTTTTTTTAACAGTGGATTAGACTCAACGTCATATATGTGAATATAGAAATGGGCCATGCTCAATTTTACTACCATGACAAAGGTTATTATCGGTGCATGGATACTGACTCATTTCTATGTCTGTAGGTGATGTAATTGCAAGTCCTATGTTTGTCCTGCAACAACCCAGCAATTAATCCTCCTTTATGAAGCCTGTTTATGTGTGGCACCATGTGGATTACTGTACACCTCTGTGCCAAGATCAACTTGAAAGGCTACACAAAGATATGAGTTTCACACTGCTATATTGGATTGCATTAGATTGCATTTGGACCAAATACACTGGAGGCTGTGTTCATTAGACACATTTGTTTCCTTTAATCTCCCCCATTTGTGCCTGCAACTGATATTTTGGATTTGCTTTGATGGAAGTGTTCTCTTGGCTTGCCAAAGCTCAAATCTGAGGAATTGTTCAAAAGTGGTCAAACTGTTTGGCTGTAAAATGAGTTTTCTTATCTATATTTAGTCTTTGGGCACATGGGGCTGCAGTTTGTTTTCTATATATATTTCATTATATTTTAGGGAACAGCGCTCCCATGTGCCCAAAGAATAATACGATTTTTAAAGTATACCACTGTATAAGTGGATCAAGGTAAATTCCAGGGTCAAAATTTGGGGCCTTTGTGTCACATCGTCACACAAAGTAGGGCAAATCTCTGCTCCTGAACATGCTATTGAATGAGGAGGTCGGTGTCATCTCCAAAAGGACAGCTCTTTGTTTCAGTGCTGCCGTCACTGCCATTTGAACCTTGAGCACACCTGTGTCTTACGGAGCATTGTCAACGTCAAACCCTGCAAGTCTCAGTCCGTCCCTCATCAGGTTTATGAAATGTAAGTTGTCATTATTTGACAGAAACTCCTGCTTTTTCAGTCTCAGTGACACAGTTGATGTGAATGAAACCATCAGCCGGTCTTTGTATTTCTCTTCATGGGCACCACCCTTGTAGATAACTGGCTTCTTTACCCCTCAAACATGGTCACCACTGATTGCCCATCATGTTTTTGAACGTATCGAATTTAAGCTTCCACTACTGCATGTTTTCCTATTTCCCAGGGTAGTCTATGGTGGAAGCAGGAAAGATTAACTAGACTAATACTTGCCTAAAGTGTGTCTGTACCAGATTTCATGACTATAGACCAATCAGAACAATAGTTGTGGCATTTTTCCTCATTATGATCAATATAGTCTTTAAGCAAAAGTAATTCTGGCAGACGTGATGGAGAGTCTATCTTTACAAACTCCATTGTTAAAACGTTAACAAAAATACTTAATATATCAGCCTCATTAAATATAGCAGCATATAAACATGGGTTTATATTTAATTAAGTGTCAGCACCTTAGCTTTCATTAAGTGTTTCAACAATATATCTGTCACATATACAGAAACGAGGAAAAATTTAAGCAGAAAATTCAAAGTTCAAACGGTTAAATATTTCTGTAATTCTTCTTCTTTTTTCAGCATCACTATGCATCACTTCAGTTCAGCATGTCCACTAATTATCAATGAGAACACTTAAATGGAAATATTAAATGGGCAGACAGAGTCCAGTGTGCTTGCAATATATATATATATATATATATATATATATATATAAATGTATAGAGATGGAGAGAGAGAGAGAGAGAGAGAGAGAGAGAGAGAGAAAGAGAGAGATGGGAGGACAAATAAATAAAATAAATAATAAATAATTTTTAAGCTAAAAAAAAATAAATATAAAATAAGGAAATTTTAAAACAAATAACTAAATGAGAAAATAAGTAAAATACCAAACAACAAACAAAAAAAACCCACAAATACTTTTTAATTTTTTTTTTCCTCTGTCTTGCAGAGGTGCTCTTCCACAGGCAGGACAGTAGATGGCGCTGGAGTCCAGCTTTTCTGCTGCTGCTGCTGCTGCTGCTGCTGTCCAAGGGGAAGAGGATGACTCATTACACAGTTGCAGACCTTCTGGTGACTTAAAAACGTGATTATGCAACAAACATGGACACTGGCATACACATAAACACACACACACTCAATACACCCACAAATGAAATAAAAGACACACGTGCCGGCTCACATGGAAGACCAAACACCAAGACACACTCTTGGGCTGTGACATTGTCCTTCACAGAGAGAGGACATAATGCCCCTCTGAGACTGAAGTGGCTCAGACGGACCAGACTAGACGAAGATAATGTGGCCTTCATACACAAGCAACAATTATGGGAAAGTCTGTCAGCGCTACATTACTGGGAATGAGACGCTGTTGAAATGAGCAGTGCAGACAGAGAGGCAGAGAAGCAGAGACGACTGAGTCAGTTCAGGGTCAGTGAAGTTTCACTTGTGTTATGGATTTTATTAGAAATGAAAGAGAGAGAAGATAGATAAGAAACAACAACAAGTACGTGATTTAAAGACATTTCCTGAAACAAGTTGATTCACAATTTTCACTTCACGTCGTGAGAAGTGAAAAATAGGTTTCATTTCTCCTGACAGAGCTGTTGCATTGAACATAAACTCAAATAGTGCTTTCTCACGGAGGACATTTTGACATGTAGGACAACCACAGGTATAAATAATAAAATTACTGAAGGATGAATCCAATGTACCTGCTTCAGTTTCGGGGTCCTGTAATTGTACATGCTGGCTCACTGTCATGGCCTAGAGGGACAACAGACCTTTTTCACAGCAGACATTTTGACATGTAGTAGGAAAAGCACAGGTGTCAGTCACATTAATGATGGCTGCAGACCACGTAGAGGAGGCCCTGGTATTGTCTATGCTGGCTCACTGGAATAACTTACTGGGACACTGATGGAACTGAACTACCGTTAATGTTATCAGTTTCACCAGTGCTTTTCCTAATTTGATAAGTCAAAATGTCTGCTGTTTTAAAGGTCCACTGAGTATAACAGGGCCACCGTTAATGTGATTTGTAACGCCTATATTAAGATTGTCGAAACATGTAACTCAAACAGTACAGGTAAAACACAAAGATGACAAACTCTAAAATGAGGAATGTTGAACTGTTCAGAAATACCAGAAAATTCAAATTGAAATTTATTCTGTTCTTTTTTCTCTTGAATGGAGCAAAGACATTGAAGGCCATTTCTCTAGGATCAGTTTTATTTTTGACATTTTGCATAAAAGCTTATTTCATGGGCTAGACTATTTACACTGCAAGGTTGAAAGTTGTCAATTAAAGGTCCAGTGTGTAGGAATCAGGTCATATATTGACAGAAATGGAATATAAAATAATGACTCTGTTTTCTTTGATGTATTACCTCCTGAAAATAAGAATTGTCGTGTTTTCCTTAGAACAGTGGTTTGGATGTTGGTCCAAAAGTGGGTCATGGGTCCATTCTGAGTGGACCGCAAGTGACTCATACACATGCCTCGTTTGTAATAAACACACTTTGTTTTAAGTACAGTAAATTTCTGGCGCAGAGCATTTATTTTGAAGTACCCTTTCTTGCTGTAGAGTGAGTGACTAACAGAAAGCTACCGAACTGAGACAGCAAACTAGCTCAACAACATGGCCAAACGCAAGTATGACACTGAATGTAGTAAACTGTGTGGACCTTGAACTAATGACCTAGGATAGATCTGGACCCTGTGGCTGGACCAGTTGGAAACCACTGCCTTAGAATGAGCCAGTTATACCTATATAAGGAGCTGGTCCACGTTTATGGAGATCACTATGTTAACCGCCATGTTTCTTCAGTAGCCCAGAACAGACAAACCAAACACCAGCTCCAGATAGGACCATTTGCATGTTCATGTTTTCATGGTGGCTACTGTAGTTAAAAGCCTAACTGCTTGTTGCAAATGGGCAAATGCGTCGTCGTCGTCGTCGTCGTCGTCGTCCTCCGAAAATGCGAAAACACGAAAATGTGTATGGCCCTATCTGGAGTCAGAGTTTGGTTTGTGGCTTTATTCTATGTTTTTACAAGCTTTAATCACTGGGTCCATTTGTTTTGGAGGGGAAGAGAGACCTCTGCAGATAATACGACTCCTGGTAAAAACCTCCTGAGCATCTGGATCAAAAATAAGGTGAGCACACAATAGCAAGTGGTGCACAAGCTGCCCGTCTCTGAGAAGCCAGACACTGATTTATAGTGTGAAACTGCTTTAAACTGTGTTTTTATAATACGACTCCTGGTAAAAAACCTCCTGAACAGTAAACACTTACTGGGAGAAGTTTCAGCTGGTTGCAGTCTGTAGTCCCCACCACTAGATGTCACTAAATCCCCCTAAATCTTAAACACTTCAGTTTTGTAAAACAGATTCTGTTGGTCTAATCATGGCAGGAAGTGAGTGACAGGCATCTCTCCTTTTGATCTTTTAACACAGATCCACAGCTGTTTAGCCTATTATGGTGAGATATCCCACAGGTGTCTCCCACGCATGCAGAGACAAGCAGCTGACAATAACGTGTTGCTTCCTAAGAAGTATCTGTGATTAGGCACTTGCTGATTCACATCTGGGCTCACAGCCAAACTAGAAGTGTCTTCTTGAATTACTTGGATAGCTTACAATTTCAGAAACATTGTTCTGCTTAGAGGCTGGTCATAAAGGTGCAATGTGTCATGCCTGACCGCATGCTCCAAAGACATGGGGGGCAGCACTTTGCCAGTCTGTTACTGTGTAGGTACTGATCCTCTGTCTCTCGCTTCAGTAAAGTTACATTCAACAACAGGGAAAGAAATAGAGGCCGAAGACGTTAGGCTACATTTTAGGAAATTCAGACATTTCTAGCTTCAGCGATGCAACTTTAAGAATGAATGCTTTTGTTCCTGGACCCAAGGAAGCACAGTGCTCTACTTTATGACCAGGGTGATAGAAGCAAGAGTTTAACATGCTTGTTTGGAAGTATACATCCACTTTGTGTATTTCACTGCGTTTCTGACCGCGAGTAGACATGACAGATCCGTCTTTCAGATATTTTCATCTTGCTTTACTCTTCACTCTTCTTCAAACTGGGAATGTTGGTAGGCTATTGGCAGGGGTAGAAGAAATAAAACTATTCACTATTGACAGTTAGACTATTAATACTGCACAGTTAAAGTCCTGCATTCCAATTTTTACTTACAGGGAAGGCTGACAGAGAGGAATCATCAGCACATTGTACTGAAATTTACTTAACATCTGCTCAAGATGGAGATTCAATTCTAATACAATGCTGGACAATTAAATGAGTAATAGTGTGTCATATTTTGTTATTTTTAGTGAATAAAATCTGTATCTGTCCTGTAACCAGTCACATGTCTTTGTCAGGTAAATGTAGTATAATGTTTTCCACTGAAGAACACAGTAATTCATATCAAACTGCATATGTTTTAGGTGCTTTGGGGGGCTTTTGTTGATCTCACTATGCATTAGAATAGTAGTACTTTTCATATCTAAACACTATTATAAATATAAATTATATATATATATATATATATATATATATATTATATGTATTTATAAATTATAAATATATAGCTGTTTGGGGCCCAGGTGTATTGCAAAGAAGCGAAGTGCTGAGTGTGACGTTGTTTGTTTAAGTGGGTCTGGGGAAAGTTGCTATACCACAGACCAAACATTCACACGCATGCTTTGAAAGGGCACTGTACCAGTGATCTAAATTTACAGTCATCAGTTATTAGAAAAAGAGCCACCTGTTAACAGCAGGACTGTATGCATAAAACTGGACCAAACTGCAGAAACTCTGAGAGCCGGTCAAAATAACACTGCTGCAAAATCTTCTAATCTTGACGTGCGGTGTCGGTGAGATCACCACTGGCAAAGCAGCAATGTCTTGATAGAAAGCAATCACTTTTCATGGCACTATCCTGCTGGGAAAAAAACAACAATGAACAGCAACAAAACACCCACGTTTGGTCCCTGAAAAGCCACTGAAAACACAGCAATGACTCACTAAATCACAACTGGTTTTGTCTGTTGATCTTGAACAGGTGTGTGCCAATCTGCAGCTTGGCAGAGCTCTGGCCTAGGTGTCGTGCCATTCACCATCTCTTCCACCTCCTGATACCAAAGTCAGCTCATAAGAAACGTTAATATGATATATATATATGTAACATGCAAATGTATCATAGCCTAGTTGTGGTTTGCAGAAACCTACAGTGCCAGCGTTTTCCTCTGGTGACTGGACTATAGCAAGCCACACTAACATGAATGCTTGTTTTGCTTCTTTTAATCATTCTATCATTTCATCACTGGCAAACGTGGTTTCTTGCTGGTTGCAGGTTTTTCAGACAGTGATAAAGATTGCTTGCCAAGTATAATGTGTTTTTAAAACAACATATTAGTGTGGATGTAGCCTTTGTGTTCTACTTGCTAATCTGCGTCGTCATCCTGTCATGAATGTGGACAGACCGGACGCTATGGTGAATCACTAGTGGTATTACAAGACAGGATGGGCTGGTGCCAGCTGGTTAGCATGTAACCTCTAGAAACAAATGTGTGAATATGTCCGCAGAATCTGTGGGCAGTTTCCTGGTTTCTGTTAGTGGTCCAAATAGAATTGAACAATCGCGTTCAATCAGCAGGTAAACATTCCCCGTGGAAAGGCTGAACGTATCGGCCGAAATGCAACCTCAGAGCCAATTGGCTGTCATCTGAGGATAATTAAGCTTCATATTAGCTTTCTTTTCTAATTTATCTGCATTCATAGGCAGATCTGTGTTTATAGAGATTAGGCAAAATAATAGGCACACAGATGAGGATGTCTTGGCCTAGTCTGGATCTCACAAAATACTGGTCCTTGCCCCCAGAGGCTTTATCATCGTCCAGCACAGGTTTCAAGATTGGTTTTAGAGGCCTACATACAAAGATGTCTTTGATATAACATCAAAACTGATTTCAGTACAGTCTCAGGATATAAAGCTTGGGAGATTTGTATGACGGTAATGACTATGTCTTTGAAAACAAAATGCAATGGGATTTCAATAGATGGAGGTTAATGACAGAATATTAGATCGAGTAGGGGACAATAAAAATAATGGTACTCCCACAATTCTCAGTTGTGTTCCAAGCATTACCAATTTAGATACACAGTTCAAAGTTTAATATATGGAATAAAATAATTTCAAATGTTATATGGAACAATAAAAAAGAGAATTAAATTTCAATTTTGCAAAGAAAGAGAGAAGAGAGAGGTCTGGGTGTGTCAAACCTGCAAAATGAAGTGGATGCGCCCTAAAACAGATGCAAAATGGATTCATATAGAAAATAAAATGGCAATATTATCAGTTAGTACCCTACCTTTGATTGGAAGAGCAGCAATGACAAAAATGTAGGACAGAGTAAATGTGTGTCAGACACAATCATGAATTGGAAACTTGTATGCAAAACTTTTAAAACTGATAATAAATGTGTCCTTTGAGAAATGACACAAGAGCCCAACAAGCGTCCTGGTCACCTGGGCAAGTAAAGGTCTGAAAACATACCCCCACATGTGCTCACAAACAATTCATTACACACTCATTTGAAATGATTGCAGCTAAATATAAATTGGACCAAAACTGTTACTTCCTTTCAAACTCCCACATTGTACATTTGAAAGGGTTCAAACTGAGACATCGACCACTTCCTCAAAGCAAACAAAATAAGCTCTTGCATGGCTACTGAGGACATGAGTCATTGTAAGACTGCTGCTTACTGTTTTCCCCCAAATAAGAAACATGTGGATTCAGTCAGGGTCACATTCCTGAATAAGATGAGCTAGTTTGACTTCTCCTCTGCACCCAACACAGAGAATATATCAGCATATTGTTTTCTTTTGGTTTAGACACACAATATATTGAATTTCATCCACTTCCTTTTTTAGCATAAACTGGCTACGTGATGTGGATGCACAAGGATGAACGATCCCTCCAGGTTCTCTGACTAAACGATGATGGAACACTGTAGTCGATTTTCCAATTCCCCCGGCCAAAACCGCCACATAACAGATTTATTTCTATCCCCAACTCATTAGACCAGAAAATCACCAAACCAGCTTACTCTGAGTCCAAACACGTGCGCTCGTGTTTACGTTCATGTGTACATGTTGTTGCTGTAAGTCGTTTTAGCCTATTGCACGAACTCGATTTCCTAAATATGTTTACTCTTACCTCTGTTTCAGGCAGCATACATTTATAGACAGACTCAAAATACTGGTGGAATTCTACATTTGATGTTAGCCTTCCTCCTATATCCCATGAATCCTGTCAGTTACTTGTGAAATTAATCATTTGTCTACAATTTTAATGATATTTCTTGTTTTTGCTCTCTTTATATGACTTTTTTTTTTATTCTAAAGGACATTTTTATACAATTTCTTGCCATAATAATGACAGTAATAGCAATAATAAATGATATTTTTCATCCCCAGTTGCCTCTTTCTTTCATTTGCTTTTGAGTAAGTGAGACTTCACATCTAACTATCCAGTCAAACCACTGGTGAAGCTGCATTTTTGGCCAAAGGATGGAGCAGTATTGCCATGCAGCGGTGTTCATCAATTCTGATCCTCATCCCCCTTTCCTCCTCCCAACTTCCCTGCCTCCTCCTTCCCCTCCTCTCTCACGTGGATGCGGCGAGAGCAGCATGAGGGGAAACGAAAAAAGAGGCTCATGTGTTTCTTACTGGGGCAGCTGTGTTGCTCTGCTTCCCCCCTCTTTCTTTCCTCCCTCCTCACCTGTTCTATACACCTCCGCTCTCTCTTCTCCTCATTTTGTCAGGCATCTTCTGAGTGTCTTTTTTTTGGCCTCATTTCTTTTATCTATTGCTATCTTTGCCGCCCTGAGGGTCTCCATCTTTTTTTCTGCTGTTTTTCATAATTTTTCTTCATCTTTTATATTCTTTTTCATCTTCCTGCTTTTTTCAGTTAATTTCAAGGTCCCTGGCAGAAGGCTCACCTTTGGCTTTGTGCGTGCACGTGAATGCCCTTGCAATGCTCTCATTGCCAGAGCTTCCTTTCATCTTTGAAATAAATGATTTCTCATCCTATCCACTGCCCAATAATAGAACCAGCTTTACAGTGCACTGTTAAAGCCCTTTCTGCATTAACACTGCAAGACCTGCTAAAATATGTTATTTTGAAAAAGCACAGGCTGCAATCAGACTGGACTGCGTGGCTGACGGCTGAACACTGTTGCCATGATGATTACCAGAGGATATGTTAACCCAACTGGGAGCAGGAAAGGAGACTTTGAACTATTTTGTTCAATTTATCTTCCAGACAGAAACAAATGTTCATGAGCACTTTGCAGTGTAATCTCGTCCAACCTTAAAGGAACAGTTCAACATTTTGGAATGTTTGTTCCCTTTGTCTCTGAGAGTTGGCAGATGGATGCTCTCGTGTCCACATGTTAAATCTTGTTTTTTTATTGTCGTTATTACACTGGAGGATTTTATTTACCTTCACACAGAGCTGGACCAGCAGTTTACCCGCAATCCAATTCTTTAAGCCAATCAGCTGCAGGCTGTGGCTGCCATGTGTAAACAGACTTGATAGTGATATTGATTTTTACATTAAGAACCGCAAATAAACGTATTTCCCAAAAATGTCAAACTATTCCTTTAAAATTCTAATCGACTTGCCATGTCATCATGCCAATGAGCATACCAGCAATAATCCCGGCTCTCCTGTAGTCTAGAGAGGATCGCCTATGTTATTCAATCCCTTCTATAAACTCTCTCTCACTGAGTATTAAGTCCTCCACACTGCCAAAAATAGCCATGGGTTCTCCTTTGGGAACTACGGCAGAGCTCTGCTGTAATAATCTGAGTGTGTGTGTGTGTGTAGGTGTGTAGGTGTGTGTGTATGTGTGTGTACAAAGATCCATGCCTACAAGGACAAAGCTGTCTTCATTAGCACGTATACATGTGCACACGTTATTCCTCAGCATTTCATGTTAACGTGATGTTCCCTCTGCTTTATTTCTGTGCTGCTGAGAGCCCAGTGCTCCAGTTTCAACATCCAGAGACACTTTCACACATTTGACAGATTAATCCTTTGACGTTAAGAGATAATCAACTGCCAAAGTTTCACCAACTGCAGAGGACATTACAGAGCTGCAGCGACAGTGTAACCTGTTAGGAAACAATGTGTTTTAGCACATGTAGATTTCTAAATGGCCACAGAAGGCATGTTCATGTGTGAGTGTGTGTGTGTGTGTACATGAATAACTTGCATGGGGCATAAAATGTTGCTTAATCAGCAGAGTTAGACAGAGGCCCTGACAAGAGAAAACTACCACAGCAGCAGAAAGAGAGAAAGAAAAATATGGGACAACTATTTCATATGGTGGGGTGGGAGAGGCAAACGACAGAGAGACTGGACAAACACAACACAGCGTTACCTCTCTCTCTAAACACAGAAAAGAATTTCCTATAATCATGGACAGGCAAATTACAGATTGGAGGAGGCAGATGTAAAATATGCGAGACAGGAAAAAACACAGAGACAGAGAGTAAAAAAATAAAACAGATGACCCGTCTTGACCTATTTTATCTTCAGGTCAACTTGTAACTCATTTCAGACATGCATGAATTGTTTTTAAAAAGCATGAAACCTAATCAGCAACAGTGACAGTGTGCATGTGTTACTGTAAATATTACCTACTTAATGCTTTTAAAGTCTGCACAGAGATATACTGTTAAAAACTACCACTGAAGGCCTTAAGCACCACAAGGTGATTATGAAAGGAGTTCAAACACGGCTGTGTGTAAACACACAATGTATTACTGTATAATATAATGACCCCTCTGTCCACAGGCTTCCACCCTTCCTCAGTGTCTTCAGCTGGTGCCAGTCAGTCAGTCTCTCGCTCTCCCCACTAACAAACATTTGTTGGGATGGTGTAAATTTTGTTTGTTGTTGCATCACGCAATATTCCCACATTTTCCTCCACCCATTCCTGCTTCAAGGTCACCACTGATGTTGCATACAGTCATCTCTACATCGTTGTGCTCCTGTTTAATGCAGATGGTCTGGTGTTTTAGCTGCGAACACATGAAACAGCAAAGGAACACTGTCAGAGAAACACACAACAACTCATACTGTTATTTTTGTGACGGAAGAGACAGCCAGCTTCGTACAGTGAAACTGAATATGTATGAGTTGTTCATGCTTATGTACCATGGTGTTCTATATTTTGGCTTACCAGAAGCTACGTGTGACCTTTTTTGGTCGTATTTGTGTCACACAAATTAGTTTTGACACGAAAGTAAATGCTGCACATTTATTTATATATAGTCATCATCACAACACACTCAAGAGAACTGGAGAACACAGAAGTGAGTTTGAGTTTTCAAGTGTGAGTGTCTGTATTATTGTGAACATAATGAATTCAAGTGCTTCATTAAAATGGATCATGTTTTCTCAATTCTCGTTTTCCCAAAAGTCGGACAAAACAAACATGACCACTGTCATATTCTCTGAAATTTCCAAAGAATCTACGTCTGGGAAACAGTTTATTAGATTCTTGTGTTATTTGGGGATTCCACATGCAGTGGGAAACCTGAATAATCAGACTGAGAAGGGAACAGCAGACAGACAGATAGAGAGAGAATAGACAGGGGTCAGAGTGGCCGCCAGCTGTTTGGGATGAATAGTCCATTATATAGAACAGAGGGCAGCAGATGGCTAGTCAGCACACTGGTACACACACACACACTCACACACAGAGTAAAGTTTAGACAGGCGAGAGAGAACACTCACATGACCAAAGCCAGAAAAAACAATCTGAGAGTTGACGTGCAATAATTTTAAGTACTGTTTAGATGTGTTTGAGCACAGAATGGAGGTGGAGTGGGATAAAGACCAAGCAGCAAGCGGCTGATGATTGTTTATAATATGTTCAATCTATGTGCCAAAAAAAACAAAGGCAAATTTATTTTAAGTGGCAAAAATCCTGTTCTGATTCTGATTGCAGGTTCATGAATGGCCACTTGAGGCTGAATCCAAAACAGAGACAATCCCCATAGACCTTTATGTTAAAATGCCCAACCAGCAGACATTAGCATGTTTACAGTCTGGTACAAAAAATGCTTTCAGTCTCTACAGCCTTTTCTCCATTTATGGCAACTGTACAGGGGGTGTTTTTATACAACTCATCCATTTAAATTTGTCCAAATATGGTCAACTTCTGGCTCCAAAAACCCAAGATGGCGACGGCCAAAATGCTGAATTCAAGGCCACAAAATGGGAGTTCACAAACTAATGGATGACCTCACTGTAGTTTCACCCATTATTTTAAACAGACTGTGGTAAGGACATGTAAAATACAAATCCTTGACATTTGAATGTAAATAATTATCTGTTTGACTTAAAATTGCTGCTCACAGCAATAATATACCTCGTGTAAACTTTATATTTTACATTTTACATGTTTTCACTTTGCATTCCTCAACATAATACACAGGTAAAATTCTCAGATGCGCAGCAAGTAATGCACTTTTTTTACATTGTTGATTTCATTGCATCAATAGCAGAAGAATGGGGGTAGTTATCATGACCAGGGAAATTTCATCACAGTGAAATTTGCTGACAGAAAATCTACGCACACAACATTTCACCCTGATCATTATCTCTAAAAAACTGCCCTCTCCATGAAAGACCGATGAGATGTGTGTTAAAAATGCAGTTGAAACATTAACAGAGCATGTAGAGTGATTTACTGTGTATATAAACTACTAAGTGAGATTAATAACCATTTATATTTAAGGATATTTAAAAAAAAAACACACACTTGACTAAATTACACTCAAAGTGCTCTGAAACTCCAACCCATACATGTACATACACAGAGAGAGAGATGTGAGTTGATGCAAACTAATTCAAGATTAAATGCTCTCATATGCAAACACTAACAGATGCTCCATACACTCTCTCTCTCTCTCTCTCTCTCTCTCTCACACACACACACACACACACACACACACACACACACACACACACACACAAAGTGTTTGGGTCAGTTATTAGTTCACCATGGTCGCCCACTGACACCACAGTATTAACACATTATGCAACAGGCTGCATTCAACAAACAACTTTCACCTACACTCAACTCTGCAGTGTATGCAGCACTTACACACTTATACCCTTTAGTTTTTATATACATGTTAATCAGTTTATCATAAGTGCTAGACACACAGCGTATACAGGGCCATGCTGTCTTGATATGTGAATAATATTTGAACTTTAATAAATCACACTGCTCAGTATGATTCTTCTGAAAGCTTCATAAAGCCAGGAAATGGTTTTGCTGTGTTACAGTATGCTGTCTCGTTAGCACCAGTCGGCTTCACAGTCAACTGACCAGTGTAAACACAGTCCTGCTCCTGACCACTGAGGAGCTGTGGGCTGTTAGTGCTACTGGCTGTTATTTTGACATGACATGGCCCATCCATCAATAATGTTTCCAGCTTTGTTTCCTGCTTATCTGGAAATTTGAAGCATCTGTTCCCATCTGACCAAAGGAAATACTATAAACCGATCCATCCAAGATTACATTAACATCATTAAAAATTCAGCTTCTCTGACTCTTCAGTGCGCTGAGGTCAGCCTCTCCTTCAAAATGCCTTTTAAGTCTCGAGTGATTATTGGGTATATGACAATAAAAAGGCCACAAGAGCAAAAACAGAAATTTAACATAATGTCTAAATAACAATTCAGAGAATGTGAATAAATACTAAAATAATCTCACTTGATTTAAAGGTATTTAAAATCAATGGACACTAGTGATTAATCATTATTTTAAAGGGCTTTTTATGTTCTCACTGGTATTTTCTCACTTTGAAGCCTATAGTAAATGTTTTTGTTCGACAAAAATATTCTTAAAGTGACAGTTTACTCCAAAATCATTTCTTTTTCCTCCTGTACAGCTATTTCTCAATCTAAAATTATTTTGGTGTGAGTTGCTGGGTATTAGAGATACCTGTTGGAGATAGCTGCACAAATTTCTGCCTTCTCTCCTATATAATGGAACTAGATGGCACTCAGCTCTTTCCAGAAACTATGACTTGGTTGCTCAAGATAATGCACAGAACTTGTTGTTAGCAGTTTCATGTAGGAACTATTTAGTTTCTGCAGAGCTCCACCCATCAATCACATCACTGCACAGAAGGAAGCGTGCATCTACTAGCTCACAATGTCATTAGTGCAAGCCTCTTTTCCATCAGTAGATGCACGCTTCCTTCTGTACACTGTTACAGTCAGCAGGCATAGTTCAGTAGAAAGAAAATGCAGTAAATAGGTCCGATATGAAACTGCTCACAACGCGCTCTCTGGGTTGTCTTGTTATCCTGAGGGACCAGGGCTCTCATTTATGAAACAGTGCATAGAATCCATGCTAAAAATGTATTCAAAACATATTCAACAATTTCTACAATCAGACTTCCACCTCACCATCTGTGTCACCAATTACCCATCTCCATAATGTTCAGAAACATGGGTCAAAGTTTCTACTGTTGCATGGGAAGTAGCATATACCTCTTTCTTTTTGTGCATACGCGATGTTTATAAATGAGACCCCAGGTCATGATTTCCTGAAAGTGACTTTGCTGTTGAATTTTTTCAAATATACATTTATTGTTTTTTTTTGTTTGTTTTTGTTTAGTTTTTTGGCACTGTGAGCACCGCAAGCTGAGCGCCATCTACTTCCCTCAAATTTGAGAGAAGGCAGACATTTCTACGACCAATATCTTCAAAACTCGGCAACTCACACTAAAACAATCTAGCCTGATAAAAGCACAACAGGTAAGAGGAAATATTTGTGTTCTTGAATCTGGGGTGAATTGTCCCTTTAACATTCATAATTGTCAGTTGCACTGTGTGTATAACGCTCTATTCTTATTAAGATCCACATTTCTTTGCTGTGTAATGCAGCGATCCAGTAATCCCAGTATGGCTTAACAAGCTTTGACATGGCAGATAATCGTAGCATGTCATAGAAGGAAAATCACAGGTAATTAATAACATTAACGAGGCCTGCATCCCATTTAGTCGTGCGAGTTTAAGGGATCTGCTAGTGTGCATAATGCTTCACTGGTTGGGCTTAATAGGTGTGCAAGTGGAACGGAGTCATCGTTAATGACATTAGTTCCACCTGGGCTTTTCCTGACAAGTCAAATGCTCTATGAATGTGTCTTCTAATCCAGTACCATTATACATTTTTTGATATTTATACCTTCATACTATTTAAAGGATCATCCTAAGAGTTCAGACTTTTTTCTTAGAAAATCCATAAAGGCGCAAGTGATGTCAGTGTTGTTAAGGAAATGAAAATGTCTGTCCCTTTAAGAAAACAATTGACAAAATCCCTAATGGCACTATGCTCACTTGGGTAATTTAGCTTTATCCCACACCACATGACTGCCTCAGAGACTTTGCATTTGACACATATTGTTTAAGAGGATGTTTGCTCATGTCAACACAGCCACACCTTGGAGACTCTCTGAACGAGCACGAAAATACACACACACATTCGTGAGTCATAACTGCTGCCAAATGCAAGCGAGAGCAACATTTGAGTTTGAGGAAGAGAGGGTTAATATATTTCCCTGTGCCAAAATAAATCTGAAACAAACTGCCGGCCATGACACAGTAGTAATATCTTGTGTTTTCAGGTCATGCTAAACTGCTGCTCAGTGTCATCTGCGGACATTAAGTACTTTGGGCACTGGTGGGTCACAAGGAGAAACACATAACACTTATCACAACTATAACTATGGTCTTCTGTGTCCTTTGTATTTTCATCGTCTTAATGATGACAATAAACTGAATGTGCCCAGTGAAATGTTCAGAGCAAAATATGTTGCATCATAACAATGTCTGCAACAGAAGTGATGCATTTATTAATTTAATTTAACGGCAAATTCAGTGTGTCTATATAAAATTGTGATTGTCTTCCCAGAAGAAATGCAGAACGAGATTGTTTTACATATAGATGCCGGGGTAATGTGATCTGCTATAGGTATTATCTTCAAAGTCACCCATGCTATGAAGAATGCATGAAAGAGGTAAAGTCTTGGACATCCTTGACCAGAGGTCAGCAGTTTGCCTCAGCCAAGGGACAGTGGTTTTTCTGGCACCGTTCATGGGAGGAAACCAATATGGACACTAGCACTTGAGACCTAACCGTATATTTTTACTTTTTTATCTCCTTGAATGTTGTTTTTTAAAATCACACTGAAAAGAAAACTAATGATTGGTTGATGTTTGAATTCTTCTAGGCCCCTGTAACAGACACATGCTGAGAGATCAGAATTTGATCAGGTCCGCATCAGCCCAGTTGCCTGAAGAAAATGTTTGCATTGTATGTTTTGCAAACCACAGATACATTACATTTGTATGTTTCATACATGTCATATCACAATACTAATGTGACGCAGTATTTGAGCTGATTTTATTGTCGGGAGGAGGAGGGCATGGTGGACGATGTGACACGAGAAGAAGTCTTTTCCAAACCATATAAGGGGATTTTGTGCCTTAACGTAACTACACTAGCCTAATGCCACTAGCCTCAAGAAGAGAGCTTCATAGGTTTGGTAAAGTCACTTCTTTCTTATTTCACACACCCAAATTATTTTCATTTATAACCTGTAGTCTTTAGCCCAGGCTGACACAAGTGATATCACTTGAGGCAATTTACACAACGTACTTTCATGCCCAACAATACCAATAACTATGGCCTCAAATGGACTGATTCAACATCTCTTGGACAAAGTGTGAACACAATTTGAACATTAAAAACTAACACAATGAAGCCCATTTGTTGCACAGCTGTACCAACGTGTGACGCAGTGTGTGTGAACTCTGGAACTGTATTAGAGCTTGTTTGTGTTGCTTAACACAAACACTGAAGTATTTAATCGACAAAACGTCCATTTAGAAAGGGAAAATGAAACGGTACACAGTGCACACATAACATTTCAGAAATTAGTTTGGGTCATGAATCCTGAGAATTAATTCTTTTCGAGCACCACACAGACAAGTATGTCCGAGGCCCGGAGCTGCAACAATGGCCTCATTCAGCAACTGTGTGTAAGTAGGACACTTTCTACAGGAGCTAAAGAGCTCCGTGTCAGCTGCATGGGAAATCATTATTTCATATGCGGCTATAGGTCACACAAGTGGTGCATGCACAAACATACCATATGCAGGGCGCCATGGACAGTTTGTTTACAGTATGCATATGGATGAAACACCATATCATTTATACTGATTGTGTAACTAATTGAGGTGCCGGGGGAATTCATGAATTGTTGTTTACACCATAGCTGATGGTCCATTTTGAGGTCACCTACATTCTTATCTGATGACTTCCTCTTACACGATTAAAAAAAAGTAACAAATAATGCATAGAGGCCATATTTCTTCTTGGTTAGCTCTCTGTAATGAGGTCATGCAGGCAAAGCAGTGCTCCTTTGGTGAGACAGAAATGCAACAGACCTCTGAGAATTTCTTGTCAAAGCAAAGAAAAGCTGATTTATTTCTTATGGAGCACAGATTGACATCTCCATTCAGTTCTGAGGAGAAAAATCCGACAAGCCTCAAAGTGTAATGTATAATCCATCTTTTACATAAATTCATAGCTGAACTTTACTGGGATTCTTGCAGGCAGTCACTCAACCAGATTCCCCTGTGTCCCTGCATAACTCTTTCAGTTGCTGACCTGATTCATAGTTCATTAAAGGTTATCAAAGCAGCTGCAGGGACTCTTGCTGTTTGTTCTAATATGATCTATAAATGTATGAAAAAATGAATCCACTGATACAGCCCAGAGGAAAATTCTGCTGCTCACAAGTCTTTTCTTTGTCTCATCAGAAATAAATCAGCATCTTATTTGGAGATTACTAAATACTGATCTGTCTCTGCGAACAACCCACCACCACCCATTGGGAGCAAAAGAATAAATCTCATAGACTTCTCAGAGATTTCTCTACCTTGAGAACAGATAAAAAAACACACAGCTGAGACTTAAATTTGATCACTGAGACAAATACGTGAAATTGTGCAGGCTCATATATCAGCCAGTCATGTTTTCTTTTGGATCTTGTTGTTATCTCAACAGCTGATTATATCAGACGAATACAGATTACTGCAGTGAGAGAGGATTTTAAGATCTTAAAATTAGGACCGGGCTTAGATAAGGGGAAGGCTATTTGTCGGGAGCTGTAATTAGGAAGTATGAGAAAATGATCAGAATACTGAGCTCAGCTATGTCTAAGACAAATAGGCTGGACCAAAAAGACATCTTATTTTGAATTTGTATTTACTCTAGGAATGTACCCTTTAATTTCGTTAAAGATTCATAGACATGCTGTAAAAAGACACAAAATATTGTCATTCAAATAAACCCACAATAATCAGCTGCTTCCCAGCTTCATTCCTGCCTAGTAACCATTTCCAGTAGCTCCGGAGCCTTTATTGTTCTCCTCAGCCGTCCTCAGTCAGTCAGTGACATCATTCCCCTTTCACCCAGTTCTCTGATGGCTGCAGTGCGAGGTAACAAGCGGTCAAACCACGATGCATTCGGGGACTCCTCTGAAGCTCGTACATCCGAGCTGTCATGGTTAAATGTGGGTTGCTCCTGCTGAGAATGAGTATTAAAAATAACTGAAACATGCAAACATTATTTTTTAAGAGATTTGTAGTTTATTACACGCACATAGATGCACACACACACTCGCACACACACACACACACACACACACACACACACACACAGAGGGAGGTCATAAGTTAGTTGAACTGTGATGTAGCATATCAGTGAATGCACGGACATCCATGAGCATCCGCAAAGGCTGTAAATAAATTAATACTGTCTTGAGAAAGAAAGCATTTGTGCATGTGAATCAGCTGATGAGAGCAGTTTGTGATGAATCTACCAATGTGGTAAAAGCAGAGGTGGGTAGTAACTAGTTACATTTACTCAGTTACATTTACTTGAGTAACTTTTTGGATAAATTGTACTTTTCAGAGTAGTTTTAATACAAAATACTTTTTACTTTTACTTTACTTTTTTACTTTTAAAGCAACAGTACTCTTACTTGAGTACAATATTTGGCTACTCTACCCACCTCTGAGTACATAATTACATATATACATATACATATATATATGTACAGTATATATGAGAATATATTTGTTTCTTGTGCCTTGATTTATATTCTGTTTGTAAAGATTTCATTTATTTTGTTTTAGTTAAAAGGGTATCATTTAAAATTCATGAATTTGCAGATTATTATTTTTGATTGATTGATTACATTCATGTTCTTATTTTACAAATAAATCAGACATTACTCAACAGTTACTCAGTACTTGAGTAGTTTTTTCACCAAATAGGCCTACTCTTTTACTCTGACTCAAGTAATTATTTGGATGACTACTTTTTACTTTTACTTGAGTAATATTGTTCTAAAGTATCAGTACTCTTACTTGAGTACAATATTTGGCTACTCTACCCACCTCTGGGTAAAAGTACTCCATTCTTTCAAAAAACAGGAGTGAAACAGGCCGAATACTTAAAGTCAAATATCAGTGGTGAGCATGAAATACCACACAGCTACCACACCAGCGTAGCCTTGGGGTCAGTGAGCTCAACTTAAGTATAACATGAAGCTACTGTCTTGATCAGCAGTCGTTCATTTGCTTTCCAATATTTCCGACAGCACCTGAAGGCCACATAAGTGCAGACGTTGCACGCTGGAGAAACCCAAAACAATGTTTATCTAACGCAGAATTCCTGCGGCCGAGGTCATTTTTTATGCGCATCAGTATCATTTATAGAGATGTTTCCCATGATGATGATGTTTGTGCTGCAGCATCTCATGTCTGACATTAAAATCCCGTGTCTCGCGCGGCTCTTTCCACATTCCGCATCGTCTCAAAGACTGCTGTTGTATCAGTGTCAAAAACATGGGGACAATCGGTCATTTTTCAGTGCATCAGGCAGATGTGACACATTTCTCAAAGATAAATTTAGGCAGTCCGTGCACCATCCCCCTCCTATCCTGCCTGCCTTCATCGCACTCTGTGCTGGGGTTACTATCGGACAAACCTCCTCTGCTTCTTCATTCTCTGTGCTGGGGTTACTATCGGACAAAGCTCCCATCCTCCTCCTCCTCCTTCACTTCCTCCTCTCATCCTGCTTGTCTGCACCCGCATCATGCAGACATACCTTTATTTTGTCTTTTTAATTGCGCCATAGTTGGATTGATGTGTTCATGTGACACGCAGTTTCATGAGCTCGACAGCGGTGGAAACTGAGACATGTCGCAGTTTCATTTATTCCTACAGTGAGCGCCGACAGAGCAGCCGCAGGTCTATCTCGGGTTACTATCGGTCAAAGAGAAAACGAGGAAGCTGATGCACTTTTCTGTTTGCTCTCCTCATAAAAAGAAATGGAAAATATTTCAGGCATTTAAACCGAGACACAACATCCCTTCACCAAAGGAATATGGGATGGAGCGATCATTTCACATCAACAAGTGACTCAACAGGCTGTCTTCAGTGAGCCCAGATTCTAAAACCCAAAATACAAACTGAGTTGTCATTATGCAAAGATCCAGTAATTCTAAGATACACAGAAGCCCTGTTTCTTAAAAAGAGATCAGCTTCTTCACCTTAATTTCTCCGCTCAGACCTGAACTACAGTGCCCCATTTTCTCATTTCCCCTGACCACAAGTCTCTCAAGCATCCCTGGAACTGGCTCCAGTGGGTCCTCCTGCAAAATGAAGAATATGCTTCTGCTACCTTTATTTGTCCCCCTGGAATGAGTGTTCACGTCAGGATATAGGTTCAACACTGACAGAAAAAGCAGTGTCTCTTTTATTGCATGTCTGCTTTTCAGTTCTTATACAGTTTTGATGGTGATGAGTTTCTGGGTATCACAGCCCTGTCTGAGTGGTGAATAAAAGTTTTGTTGCTTCAGCAGCAGACTCAAACACTGCAATCACCCAGGTGCTCACATACATTAAAAGCCTGGCTTGTAGCTTCTTAGCGAGCTGCATGGTTTCCTGCAGAAACTGTGAGCATCCATGGCTGCTCGTAATTGTTTTTGCATGTTGCCCTATGATCACACACTTCATTTCATAATGCAGTGTTGAATAGATAAAAATCAGGCATAGATAGGACAATCTAATTTGGATCATATTGTTAGATGTTCGATCTTGTGATAAAGTAAATGTATGCACAATAAAGCTGTTATCTCAAGGTTGTGAAGCCGTTTAACGGATGTCTTGATAATTATGACATGTTCTACTTCAATGATATACCATCTTTTAAAGCTTTAAATGTGATTACAGTGATTCTATATCCTTCTATGAACATGAATGGCCAACATTTTCTTGGTAAAAGACAATGATGGCTCATTCAGAAACATTATGTACCGAACAAATCATCCCCGAGGCATTCGCTGTCCTTGATTTCAGCATTTTTTTCTTTGTATATATTTTATGTGTACAAAAGCTGTTTTGTCTCCCTCACAGGCATGCAGTCCACTGTGTTGAACATCATCCAACTCTGTGAGCCAAAACATATGTATCAATAAGGAAGCCAAGATTTTGTCTCAATCCTAAATGCATTTAAAATACACAGACTACTGAGTGGAGTCCTCAAGAACAAACAACCATTATAGCAAAATGTTAACTTACTTCTTCCCAAAACCTTACTAGTAATGTATTTAATGTCATCTGCTGAAAAACAAAATCAGTTTCAATTATTCACATACTGTGTAAAAGAAAAAAAAAAAAGTTTCTTAAATACAAACTGCAGCTCTCGTCCCAAATACAAGCTTATTTACCATAATTTACCATTTATGATGCAGCCAAATAATCGAAATAAACCCACGGCCATTCAAATGTCAACACTTTTCATTTTTTTCTTCGACCAGTACAAAGCTAGATAAAGACCTTGATCTCAGTATGACCCTCCTGTCAAAGTTAAGGTGGTGCAATGAAAGGTGAATGATATTTACACAGAACAATAAACACCACGCACTTCAGGCAGTTGTAGTACACGACTTGGCTCATGCTATGTTCATAGTAAAGTGGCGTGTGACAGGAGGAGTAAACATTTGCGTTGGAGTGTTGGACGTCAGCAGCAGCAGGTGGAGTTTTCCTTAAAGTGCTCAATTTGATTTGATCGTCATAGAACGTTTTGTTATGAAGTTGCGTCACGTTTTACAGAGTTTGAACGTTACCTTAGTGAGGAGCAGTTTTTAAGTTCATCGACACAGTAAGTAGGAATCTGCGTCTGCCTCCTTGCTGAACTGACATTCCCCTCCCCCATAGGGTGTTCATTTATTTATTCATTCATCACCATAAACGCTTCTCCTGTTAGGGGTCGTATGGGGGCTGGAGCCTACCTCAGTTGACATTGGGTGAGAGGCGGGGTGATGATCGCAGGGCTGACACATAGAGACAGACAAAACATTCACACTCACATTCACACCTTAGTCACCAGTTAACCTAATCTGCATGTCTTTGGACTGTGGGAGGAAGCCGGAGTACCCACAGAAAACCCACGCTGACATAAGGAGAACATCGAAATCTGCACAGAAGGCCTCCCGCACCCTGGGTTCAAGCTAGGAACCCTCTTGCTGTGAGGCGACAGTGCTAACCACTGCACCACCATGCTGCAAACAGTGTGTGATACTTTGAATTAAGACCCATGGCTAAAATGAACTTGATAAATGGTTCCATCAATTGAAACTGCATTGGGTGTTTTTGACTGGAGTCCCCCAGGACCCCAACACATACGTACTTTGAAAAAGGACTAATTAAAACAGAAATAGAGAACAATGTTGTGAAGTCATAGAAAATCAAAACGATTGAATGAATCACTGATATGACAGAAAATATACGATACCCCAGTTGGTAGGATTGTCATACTTTTTCAGTCACAACTCCAAGACATCCCAAGAGCCTTTTATCGTCCTAAGTGGGTTACAGTCCAGTGATCCCATCAGCCCTGAGTGTGGAAGCTACCTCACGCTGAGCCAGCCACAACAAACCATTGTTCTCCAGCCAGTGGGAATAACTGCGACTGACAGCGCACTACACATAATCGCAATGAATGAGATGTGAACTGCTGAACTGTCTATAAAAAGGAGAGAGATTTTTATCCATTGCAACACAACTGGCTTTATTTTCCTCTTTCCCTCCAGTATAATCTAATAAAAATGGGTTATAGTCGCCTTCAGTCTCCGTCGCCAACTTTTGTACTGGGCTGGATAGAGGGGAACACTTTGTACTTTTGCATATTTGGAATCCGTCAAGATTTGCAGAGTAGTGTTTTCAAATGTCCTGAAATAAAACAATGAATGCCTATTAGTGACCTCTGATCCTTCAGGAAGGACAGTAGAAAACAAGTTCTGCAGAGATCAGAGATTGAATTCTTACATTGTTCTGGTTTTATCCTTAATGTTTGTGGTTGTTTTTTATTTCTATTTTTATTTATTTTGGGTTGTTTTTGGGAAAACTTATTTGGAATTCATTTATTAATCATGTACATATAGATGATGAAAGAAATGCATTAAATGGCACATTCACTAATAACTTGCATCACTTACTTTTTACACTCTATTCAATTGTATTTTCTTAAGAACAATTGTAATCAGTCTCTTTATTAATGGATTTGTCAATAAACCAGTTAAGTAGCTGATTAGATTGAACCACCAAGGAGGTCTATAATTATTCTTTAATACAAAACTATCCTTTAAGAATCATCATCACATAACTCATAACATATGACCAGTTGTGCGTCAGTAATCTATCAAACTCAGTGGGTCATGAGCACATTTCAACACTTCAAAATGACACCAGCTTCAATTTTCCTCGGTTACCCTGGATTCCTCAGATATAAAAGGAGCTATTGTATGACTCAGTCATCTTGAATGATTATCATCCATCTTCATCCGTGCAGACAGTTCTGGAGCTTCTTTGATGGATTAAATGACTAATCACTCTGATTGAGGATCCTGTTGTAATGAGGCCTCACACTGAGACCTCACTGTACCCCATCTGCAAGTGGAGGAGTAAAGGTTTCAAAGTGACTCACGTTTACTGTCTCCTACACTTTGTTTCATCTTGTACTATGTCATATATCATACACCGCTATATCATATGCTATATCATGCAAGTGTGTAGGTTTTGTTCCAGCATTCTGGGGCACATACGAAACCAACACATTCTCACTTCGACCTCGTCACACATTGACGTGCTTGGTCATGGACTTTCCTCGTCCACATACAACATGCAAAGTACCCTGGGTGAGTCGGTTGTTGACGTCCTGGGACACCATGTCAAGGTCTGCCTGTTACATGCATTGTCTTCTTTCAAGATACACTTCCATTTTCACAGGAAAATTAACGAAAATTAGCACAGTCTCTTTCAAAATAAATGCACTAGCAGTACAACACCGCAAATCAATATTTTTCTTTCCTTCAACAGTAAACACACATGGTTGGGTTTAGGCAACAAAAGCATGTGGTTAGGTTTAGGAAAAAAGACTTACGGGACACAAACACCACTCTCCTGAGTGAAAGTCTGTGTTTATTAGACCCATCCACCACCTCTCACAACCGCCCCACTCTGACATTCGTCACTGTGACTTTCGTCCTTGTCCTGCCACGTTTCACCCTGACGCTGCTAGGCACCATAAAACTATAACAGTAACTGGCCGCATGTCATCAAGGAAACCTTTTTTTATTGGTTCAAATCACTACCCAGGCACCGGGTTTGGACGACTTCGGAGTGACACCAGGCTCATGAAACAGGGGGTTTGAGGGTTCTCAACCAGACAATACCACAAGATGTCAAACACCTAATTTTCTGCATTTTTGTGAATTTGTACGCACCGATTTTTGCATTCTCTGTATCAGTTAATGATTTTAATAAATTTTATTTAGTCAAAATTTAAGTTCTCTGCCACTATCATTTTTTATTTGGGAACAAATGCACATTTTCTGAATATTGAGGGGGATGTGCCTCCTGCATGCCCCCTGAAATCTACGCCTACATGCTCGATTATTTTCTCAAACTAAATTAGTTGAAACGTGTTGTGATCAAATGATTAATGGCACATTCTGCAGTTTACTCAGTTAATACTAGTTGCAGTGTATTGAAGAACTTATAACTTACTTGTAGTCTATTGTACTTGAGTGGAACAACACACATACTGGATAACTGTAGGAAAGTCCGACCATGTTTGAATAAGGTAATTTGGGTAAAAAATAAAACATTTTTGAAGAAAAACAGAGCAGGAAAATGTTTTTGTCCAGCATGTCACTGGAGGAAAAGAACATACATTGGAATAGACGACAACAATAAAGCAGAACTGGTGGGATGGTTTAGGTAATCGGCTTTAATTTAAGCACCTTTCTTTTTTATCACAACATATCCCCACTTGGTATCTACAGATTTAAGAGGAAAAGGAAGAAGAAGAAGGATTTACTTGTCCACCGTTGCCTGTGTTATATTTAAACTAATTGCACCCTTAAGCAAAGAGAACAGACTAAAAGACAGTGGAGGCACACTGGGCCAGATAATCACTGCCAGATGGCTGCCGTCATGTTCTTTGTACATTAGTTAGCCTGGACTGTACATCGGGCTCCTGCAGCTTTTCTTATACATCAACATAAGCCAACCAGCAAACAAATAGGATTAGTGTTAAGCAGAAATGCTGATCTTTATTCTAAGGATTTGTCAACAGGGAAGTCAAAAAGTCTGTTATGGTGAAAGTGTGGGGGTTAGCTGTGGTCGATTTTTTCTCCTCGTAATATGCAGTGCATGTACAGCATGTAGCACAGTTAAGAAGAGTACGGCATGTTCTATTCAATGCACCACTCAGTTGTTTCAACTTTAAGCATGTGTGATAATCAGCCGGCATTGTTAAAGTGTAACAAAAGGAATGCCAGTGGTGCAGTTGTTCCCCCTCTCTCTTGACCCCTACTTTATCATTATGCCTCTTATAATTCTTGGTCCTCTTTCAGGCCACCTTTTAGTATGTGTGGGTGGCAGGCAGCCAGAGATCGGGGTCTGATGACATGTCAGGTGTTTATAGTTGCTCCCGAACACAACACTGTCGGGCCATTTAGAGCAGTCCAGTTACCCAGTGGGCAGTGGCCATGCTCAACACAGTCTGTCATTGTTTAGCCACACTCAGTGGGGTGGAAAGTTTTTTGGGATACGCTCACTGAGCAACAAGAGAAAGAACAGAGTGCATTTTAACTTGGTTCAGGAGAACACACATGCTTCAATGCTGGTCATGTTAATTCTTCTCTTGGGAATGTTTCTATGAATATTCATGATTTATATAAAAACAGGTTTTAAAGGGGCAATCGTTCATGCGTGTCTTGCTTAACAAAAGAGGAAAACACATAAACCAAAAATAGAAAGTGCCATAGTCTCCTCTAGGCTCAGGTACAGTCATTGATCAGAGTGAAAGTAAACGGAAGCACATGCATGGCCAGGACAAAACCAGTTACAGCTCTCATCAATCTACTTACTTACTGATTGGTTTCTGGCAAAACAAGAACATGCTTTAATCCTACTTTAATTGGTTGAATTTCATTGGTTTCGAAATATTTGATCCCAGATAGAGTTATTTAATGTATTCAGTGTGCCCAAGGGGAAATGAGTTGTTTATCACTGAGTCAATCAAAGGCAGGACGCATGAAACATGAGCAGCTACAGCAACAGGACATGAGTCACGACAGCACGAAGTGATGAAGGTTAAAAATAACGGTGCTAGTGCTAACCGTGAGTTTTAGGTTTACTTTCACACAGCATCTTACAAGTGAAGACAGTTTTACTGTGTAGTTACAGGCATCTGTGATGAAAAAATCTGATCAATCTCGTTGGGATTCCTGGAACAAAATCTTTTTTTGGGGGGGTCCATTTGCTTCCTCTGAAAAATATGAACTGAAATCAAACAACCTAGCTTCGTAAAAATCACATAAGAAAAGTTTGAAATAGACACAAAGTTTTAAACCAGATGTGAAGTGGAAAATTGTATCTCTGAGTGCAGACGGCAGAAACAGCAACCTAAAATCATATGCTGAATTATAATGCAACAACTGCAAAAGAAAATTACACAGCACTGGTACAGTATGCTGTGCTTTGCTCTAAGCATCACTGCAAGTGGCCTGCTGTCCTCGCCCTGCTGTGATCTGAGTCCAGGTTTGATGGATGAAAGCAGCAAGTGCAAATGAAGGATTGGCAAGTTAACCATCCATCCATCCATTTTCTAAGCCGCTTATCCTTTTCAGGGTCATGGAGGGCTGGAGCGTATCCCAGCAGACATGGGCGACAGGCAGGGTACACCAAGGTTGCCATTCTGTCACGGGACTAACACACACATACAGAGAGACAACCACATTCACACTCATGTAGGGGAATGCTTTTCAGGAAGGAGAGAGAGGGGAAGGATGTCAGAGAGGTGACATTTGACTCCAGAGAGGTTTGCATGGAGACTTGGAGAGAGAAGACTGTAACAGTTTGAAGTCTGAAAATTCCCCTTTAGAAAAATAAAAACTCAAAAGATGTGTGAGAGAAACATGGATACGAGAGTGAGGGCGGAGGGTCCACGGGGAAACACTTATAGGGCACATAGTTTGGTGCTACACCCCTCTGGCTATAGAGTACAGTGCTATCTCGTATATGTTTACATAATTCTCAGGGCCACTTCACAATACATAACATTTTACATATCTGTATTTTTCATCCTTGACAATGTCCATATTATTATTGCTCATGCTTTATATGTGGAACACATTCCTTATTCATCTTTTAACTACTTACTTAGTCATTTATTCATATTTAAAAATCACTTGTGAGGACATTACCACGAACCAATTCAAACTATAACTATATTAGAGATGAAGATTATTGTCAGTTATTTATTCTCTGGTTTTATTTCAGTCTCTGTTTTTGTTATTTAATGTATCTGTGTTGTTATCTTATTAGTTCTTATCTTTCTCTTTACTGTTGTGTTTTATGTGATATATTGTGACTACAGGTGAAAACAGTATTTTCATGCACTGGTCAATTTTGAGATTTTGGGCTTTCTCTATCATAACATGTCTCCTTTAAGACGAATGAAAAAAATACACATTCAGGCCTTTATTTTAGTTCAAACTCTCCGATCTGAAAATTTGTAAAAGCACATATTTAATTAAATAATGTTTGTATATTAAATATAACATTTCAGAATATTTGTAATACTGTGAAAATAGTATCTTAATGTAAGTAATTAACTTAGTTTCACTGTGATACCTCTTAAATTTTTGTTTCTAAAAATGTGTGGACTTTTCCAGTCTATATCTTTCTCAAGATACGTTTTATCACCACTTCAGTAGCACTTACATACACCAAACTGTCCAGTTTTATCTATATTCTGAACATTTTTACTGAGAGGTTTGTTCAAATATCATTTATAACCTGATTTACATTACATTTTCTTTCGTGTTGACAGTATTATTCAGTGATAAAAAGAAATATCCAAAATACCCTCTGTAAAAACCTTTGACTCTGAGTGAATTTTAAACCCGACAATTGCCAGTGTTCAGACTTCTGTTCAGGAAATATATGAAAATGAAGTACAAAAAATAATTGTCTCACTGAAAGTAATCGACTGGGGAAGCTTCATGGTGATCAGAATCAGAATCAAAATCAGAAAAGGATTTTTTTTTTTTTTGAAAAATAGGTTTCAAATTTGCTTGGTTTTTGGTGCATACATTAAATATACCATAAGAATATTAGGAGGAATAAAAATAAGGGAAATCACTGCAAATCTTTAAAATGTAAATATAGAATAGAAAAATTAAATAAAAGTGCAAAGATAATTTTAGAAAGTAGAATGACATGAAAAATATGTGCAATATGGTTGTTCAAGGAAAACAAAGGTACACAGCTTTGTACAGGATGTGCCAAAATATTAAGCAAGGGATGTGCAGAAGTTCATAGAAGAGCAATTATGTGCAATGTGCAATGATACTCCACTCATTATGACTGTTTCTCAGAGCAGCTGTTTTTCTTTTTTTATGATCCACAAAGACATGAACCTCTCAGCAGCCCTTTTTAAACAGGATTTGTGCAAATTTGCCGGAAAGCCCAATCAGTCCTCTTTCAGCATTGGCAGCATAAAAGCAAAATCAGGGAGTGCGGCAAAATGCCGCCTGCCTAGTTTTGTTCATACAGAATGCGTATTTTTCGGGGCTATGGGGCCGTGAGCAAATAACAAAACATGTAGCTCAGCGTGTGACGTAGGAGGAAAGCCGCAGCTAGACAAGTGGCATTCATAAGGTCGGAGGTCCCGATTATTAACTGGGGGGAAAAGTGCTTTGAACACGTGGTCGGAGCGAAATTTCTCGTTCGAAACATCGTGCGGAAGTGTAGCAACCCAAGGACGCAGAGTGTTGATGTGAGGTGATGAACGCACTTTTTCCGGAAGTAGGGGCCCCTCTGGGCACCTCGGATCAACTCGCCAATCCGGCTCTGTGTCTAATGGAACAGGTGGCACAACAACCGAAAATCTGGCAGTGTAAAAGGGGCTGTGTCACATACATATCGAGTGCATGCTGCCAGTCAGTCTCATTAACTTACCTTGCATTGTCCTCTCATTTGAAGCGAGCTGTGGCTACACAAAACAAAATAAGACTAGAAAGCAAAATGGAGAGTGCCTGTTCATATGTTGCCTATTCACTATCACCTGGTGAGATTTTTCCAATACTGAAGTTGTTATAGGTTCATTGATAATAATCGTTATTGATATATCAGGAAGTAGTATTAGCAGTGATATAATACTACACCCTTGTCGGGCTCGACAGTAATTGAAGACAGGCAGCACAGTGCATTGATGAGGTGTTGAGGTGCTGCTGGCCCTTTAAGAGATGTTTTGACTCCGCACGTGCTTGCCATATATGGGAGCAGCATCAAACGGTGACCGTTAGTTACCTCTGCTCCGCTCCGCAGCGAGCAGCGCTATAAAACCCTGCCGGAGGAGGAAAAAGCAGTTTTGTCAGACACTGAGACACAGAGCAGCGGAGATAACGTTACTGTGGAGGAGATCACTTTATTCACCATTTATAAGTTGTTTTGGACGAAAGGTTTCAATTTATGAGAAGAGAAAGAGTGGATATAAACACCGCTCAGGATCAAGGTCGGTGAGTTTGGAGTCTTTTTCGGGGGGATGGGAGTTTGGGGGGTTTATCAGTTTCTTTGTTGGACTAACAAAGAGATGAAAGCCATTGTGTTACACTTAAAACATATTTTTATTTCACTGTGTCGTCATGTGTTGCCAGCTCAGTCTTCTGCTGTGCTTTGAGTAATTTAACGTTAACGTGCAGAAGAAAAACACATTTTGGTGTTGAATGCTTATTTCTGCTCGACGTAAAAAAAAATTCTCATTTTAACGTCGAAAAAATGAACAAGAATTGCAATGTGCTGAATGGACGTTATATGTTTAAAGCAATGTCGTGGTTTGGGTGAAATGACAAGAGCTGTCCTCGCTGGGTTTTTCACTTTTATCATGTGTATCAGTAACTGTTATCCTCTTCCACCGTGTGAGGACCAGTGTCAAGCTAGCTAAAGTCAGACACGGGACTTCCGCTTAGGCATTTAAAAATAAAAGCCTCTTTGTGGCAACCTCTTAATGTGATACAGATAATGAATTTCAAGAAGACAATGAGTTTTATGAAGCAAAGCTTTACACTCTGTCTTAATGTTTCTCACTTTAGAGTCACGGTGCAATTCTTTTTCAAATCACAGAAAGGTATATAACTGCCCTAATTGCAATTATTTCCCAAGTCACATGTTTGCACCTTAACGCTGAAAGCACACTCACCTCACTCGTGGTCTCATTTTGCCTGACTTGACGCTGCTTTTGCTCAGCATCGCGAAGCTAAATGACCGACAGTAACCCTCATTGCAATAGAACAATGAAACACAAGTAGCGCAACACAAGTATATCTCAGTCAGTCAGATGCTTCATTTTAATATCCTGTTACAGTGTTGACACTTTGTGGCAGTGAAAAAAAAGCTCCCTACTGGCAATTAACAGTCGCCTGTTGTTGTTTTTGTTGTTGTTGTTGTTGTTGTTTTATTCCTTTCGTGTTTTGGTGTTAAACTGTCTCAATGTGTGTGTGGGGTCAGTGTATTGTTTTTTATTGCATTTACTGATGTGGATGTCTACAGTCATGGTGCAGCGTCGACGACTTGCATTTTTTTTCCTTTCAAGTGGGGTTGAAGAAGCAAAACATCTCTTTCATGTAAAGAAAAGACGGTCTTTCATCGTGTCTTATGTGCTGGGAAAAAAAAACACGAACTGTCCTTCTTTTGACTAGTTTTACGTTTCAAATGAGATGTCAAGTATGTTTTTTGGGAAGCAAAGAAGACAATAGAATTGAGACAAAAATCCTGTATGAGATGACACGTGAGCGAGGATTGATGGTAAACAAGTATTAAAAATGAAGATTTTTTTGTGTGTGTGCCGCTAGAGGCGCCCTGGCTCTGCACCATTTGGGCTGCTCAACAGTCACCACAGTCGCTCTCTTATTTCTGCATAGTACGATGTATTTTCACCACAATGTTTGACGAGATCAGACGATTCGTGGAGGGTAGACTCGGCAAGAAAAACGCCTCAAGCCTCGCAGATAGTATGACAACAGAAAAAAAATCATTAAAATGAAGCTGATGCATGTTTGATTAAAATCAGGTCTGTCACTGGGTGATAAACATGTAAACACGATGCCATGTAAAGATATCAGCCCCTAAGTGAAGGTGGGGGAGTTGTGGGGGAACAGTTCAATTCAGGGATCACTACTGATATCCAACAATTGGGGTTTAATTAGTAGAAAAGAAGATAAAAATCCATTCATTGTGTTTCAGTTGTGTATATTGTATATGTTGTTGTCCAACCTGGCATACAGCAACATTGCAGACCAGAATATGGTAGTGTAGGGGGTGTTTTCCCCTCATTCATTTCATAGGATTTGTGCAGCAGTGTATTAGAATACATTCAGAGAAGGAAATCAAACACTCCGTTTCTGTAAAAGCAGATAAAAAGTCAGTTTGTGAGTCAAGACAAGCCTGTGCTCATGTTTTTGCTTTTAAGCTTGCTGCAATATTGGCATTAATGTTGTTTCTATTGGGTTGTGTGAGCGTGTCTTATTGTGCCCTTGTTAAACCACCTGATCTGCTTCACATATTTATTCAATGAAATGGTCAGGTGTTTATTCAGTGAATATCTGTTGGTTTTAATTATGCGTTTACGCAAGTCCAGGCCAGGTATTTTACATTGTTTGTCAATGAATCTGTTGAATGTGTGCCGTGGCTGCTGCCATTAAATCCAGTGACTCATAGAGAAAACAGATGCGCCAGCACAGGAGATTTCGTTCACGGCCGCTGTGTTGTTTGTCCATCCCAAAGGTCCTGTTGGTTTTTATTGCAAAATGTCATACATTCCAGTGCGATCTTGTTTTGATATTCATCGGCTTTTTGGCCATTCCCGCTGGCAATTATTCAGGGCTGTAAAGTACACAATCTGGCACTGAGGTTATAGATTAGATTCAACCTGCCAGTAAGTGCAGACCCCTGTGGGAGTGGTTCGTTGTGACTACGGTTCATTATAATTGTATTAGAATTAAATGTGGTGTAAAACCATCGACAACTGAATTGTTGGTGGGGGTTTTTTTCAACCCGCAAGCAAATGATCAACGGAGAGCAACATCACTGTGTCCTTGACATTGTTGTGCTGTTGTAAAACTCTCTATGACATCCTGTCAGCTTTATTCTGCACACAGGACATTCAGAATAAACACGATGGCCTTGGTCCTCTGTTTTAAGAACTTGAGGCAACAGCATAAAAATAGTAATACTTGTTGTAAGATATTATTTTGACTTTAAACATTGTAAAATACCCATTGTGTTCATTAGCGCTTGTGAATGTGAGAGTTTCTGTGGGAGCTGTGATTAAATTCACAGCTAAAAGTTAAATGTAAAATTGCCGTAATACAACTTAACGTCTTTATGTAAACACGGTTTAAGACCTAGGCCATGTTTTCCTCATGTGCTGTAAAGTGTGATGACCTTAATAAAGGAGTTAAAGGTTTTCTTAACCCTTGAATGGATGACCAGATTGTTGTGCTCAGTGGCCAGGTGTCTGTCTCAGTAAACAGGATTACAAAATAAGTTTGATAACTCCATGTTTCTGTTTTTTGGGCCTTTACTTCGGCCTTTGCTGCAGAGTCAAAAACAAGTCCGAGTAGTAATCCTAGGACTTATGAATCTGCAAACAGAATTTAAAAAAAAAAAAAGAAAAGGCTAGAAAAACTGTGCTCTCCAGAAACATTTTCATATGAGATGAATCACATGCCCTTTAATAAATCTAACCCACTAATGCTGTTTAATCAGTGGGATGTTTTGTTTAGATTTAACAATGGGTGTGGGGATGTTTTCTTTCTTGTGACGTTCACATCAAATGTTGTATGACATGAGATACTGAGGTGTTAACAGGGGGAAAATTGTGTGCGATGAAAGGATTACCACCAACTTTCACCAAACTGCCCACCACCCACTCGTCCTCCCAGTTTGTGTAGCTCGACCTTTGGACAGATGAGTCTACATCAAGTGGACCTGAATCTGCAGCATACAGCAGCCTTACTCAGTCATCAGACCACTTCTTTTGCTGTGTGTTGCTGTACTTTTGGCTGGTCTGCGTTTCAGAAAATTTTTTATTTGATAGGTGAATTAAGATTGTTTCCTGTCAGTCATGATTCTTTGTTTCTGATGGCAGTGTGCTGTATTTGAGTTTTTAATTGCTTTTCATGCCGTATTGTGACACGATCAACTGGATGTTACAGCCATATTTGGTATAGTTGCACATGGTTATGGCGTCTTGATGTAATGACTTTCTGTTCTGTTTTCACATCAGTTTTGTGCGTCAATGTATGTGGGATTTATTTTTTTTGTAAGCCATATCTTTTTCCACAGGACCTGGACTGTAGAGGGTTAGTTGACTGCATTTGTTGTCGCAGGAAGGAAAGTGTTTTTTGTTGACTTTGTGAGCACTGGTTGTGCCTGTTGCAAATGTAAAGCTCACAGTGGTTGACCCTCTCTTTGTGTTTTTGGGCTCGCAGTGAGGAGCTGGAGCGTGCTCAGTGAGGTTGGGAAGACGTCAACATGGCAGTCTCCACTCAACTGGGTTTACTGCTTTGGAAGAACTTCACCTACCGACGGAGACAGACTGTAAGTAGGAGTCTTTCAAGCTACTGACTCATAAAAACTGGACACACTCAAATATTTATTTGGTTATTTGTTTTTTAATCAATTTATTGTTTTTTTAATTTTGATTTTATTTATGACCACAAAAACATGAACCTTTATAGTTAGATTTTTCTTTCACAAGTCAAGAGAAGAGAGATACTTTTTTCCAGTGCCACGTGACTGGTCATAAGGGCATCACAAAGGCTCTCTAGATGTGTATAACTTTGCTCATTGATATGCATTTTCTAATGCGTATGCAGCCCACAACAGAGGAAATGATGTAATTCTCCTTCGAGCCACTTGGGCTGGAAAGCATTACAGTTTACGGATCACTGTGAGTCAGTCAAAGATGTGATGATGACGAATATACATGTGAGACCCGTGATCGTCCAGTTACCGTCTTGTGCTGGTTGATGCCCACACACTCAAAGTTATGTAAATTAGATTCGGTCCCAAGCTGTAGCATACTGGGTCTTTATATGTGATGAGGCTATCTGCATACAATTAAGCCACAAAGCAGAAACTCTTCCTCAGAGTGACCGTTGTGGCTGCTTGACATTAAGTCCAGTTATTTCCAACAAAGGAATACAGTGCATTTTCTAAGACAGGGTCTTTCTTTATCCCGCGCTGCATGTCTGCCATGCTGGTTAAGTCTGAGACACAGGCAGCTGACGGAGAGGGGCCATATGGAACAGATGGACATAGTCCTCTAAACCCTGCAGACCTTGCGCTCTGTTTCGCTCTGTCTCCCCTTATTAACCCATATACTTTACCCAGACTCATGGAGGGATTAATGTTTACAAAGGACAACAGCTGACAGCCCCCTCCACAAACACATGCACCCAACTCATAATGTTTTTTTTTTCTTCCAAAGCAGTACAGAAAGGAAAACTTGTCACTGATTTGGGAATATTAACTGATTTGTTTCACAAGTTTTTGTTTCCTAAACATGCAACATCTTCTTTTACTTCCTTGATTAACTTCTTTCATCACCCTTTTTGTCTTCCTTTCTCAGATCCAGCTGCTGATTGAGATAATCTGGCCCCTGTTCATCTTCTTCATCCTGATCTCAGTCCGAATACATTATCCACCCTACGAGCAACATGAATGTAAGCAGACAGGGAGATTGATGGAGGGGAGGGTGGTACTTGACAGATTTTTTTTTACTTCTGTCAAATCTAGTAGGAGAATTAGTTTCATTGCTTTTTGAGGCTTTCAGATTTCAATCAATTTTCAATACAATAGTGTATGTGTATGTTAAGCCATTGTCTATTTTTAGCCATATTTGTTCTTAGATTAGTGTTAGTCATCCAAGGTTTTAGTGTCATTGCCACAACAAGATCGGTCAGATTTGTCAACATTTGTTTGCACTGTGTGAACGCGTGATAGGACCTTTAACTCCTGGAACAGTGGGTTGCTCAACTTTGGCCACGTTTCAACTCAATATAAGATTGTCACTGGTCAAAAGCACAAAAATGGTATCAGCATTTCAAAAGATATTCTCTGGTTTATTGAAATCCTGCAGGTATCATCATGATGCAGATGGGTATGATTACTTCATGCTGCACATGCAACCTCAGAAAAGTTTGTGTACGTTAATTCCCTACTTATGAAAAAAAAAAAAAAAAAACATAGATACAAATTTCTTGTCACAAGTCAGTCTGATCCTAGTTAACCCAGTCAACTCAAAAGAAGTAGGTCAGCCTCTTGACCCCCTCCTCGCCTTCTACACTTATCTTGTCAGTATAATAGCCATTTAACCTCAGTAAGTCCCAGCAGTAGCAGTTAAGTTAGCAGATAAGAGCACAAACACTTGTAAAGATAATGTTCTTGCTTGAGACAGCTGAGTAATTATTTACACACAGTGGAATATTTTTAGCATTTAGGTTTGTTTGGTGGAGAGTTAAGTGGTGTGGCTAATTACAAGATATTTAAAATGGAAACAGACGACTTTTAAAGCCTTTTGAGCTTTAATTTTTGTACCCGGTGGCAGAAAGAATCTCAAATAGTGCGATTACATGGGCACAAATAACTCGTTTATGAGGCCCATCCTGGTTATGATCACATTTGGGACATGGTGTTCACATGAGCACGGCCAAATCAGGTTATTTATATTCCCCATCTACATCTGGCTTTCTTTTTTAGTGCTAGACAGCTTTCTGTTTTAATGATGTTTATGTCCGAATTTAAAACCTACCATAAAAAGTAATTTCTGTCCCTTTCCTTTTATAGGCCATTTCCCCAACAAGGCTATGCCCTCAGCGGGTACCCTGCCCTGGGTACAAGGCATCATCTGTAACGCCAACAACCCCTGCTTCCGTAATCCCACCCCTGGAGAGAGTCCAGCAGTGGTGGGAAACTTCAATGATTCTATGTGAGTAACACGGCCTGAACTTAACATTGCCGAGTCATCGTTCGGTCAGTGCGCTGTGCATATAAAAATGTGTCACTGCGCATTAATATCAATTAATCTTTTAATCAAAACAATCATTGTGACTCAGTCACAGAATGTATTATTTCAGAAAATTGAGAAAAGTTCCTCTCAGGTTTTGATTTCTCAGGAGATGTGAAACGAACTGATTTTGCTCTTTCTGTGAACGTCACCAGAATCTCCCGTCTGTTCATTGATGCCAAGAAAATCCTGCTGTACACCCAGAATGATAAAAGCTACGAGGGCTACAAGGGACTGTTGAGGGCCCTCAGGAAGATGCAGAAGAACACTGCTCGTAAGGACAAACCTTTGATTTCTTTCCCTAATATTGAGTTTTTGAATGGCCAACTGATAGATCATGTCAGTCACCCGCCCATTCACATTGATCACCCATTCATCCATTTTTCTAGGCTGTATGTTTGGACAGAAAAGAACACTCCTACACAACTACACATGCAGATATGAGTCGTGTCAGGGACTCACACCTACAGTTTATTCACACATTGCTGTTGAAGCTGCTGTGCTTAAGCTCGGGGAAAAATTCATGGAAACATTGTTTACCAAAGAAGCAATGAGTGGTTTTTGTCAGAATATTAAATCTTGATAATGATCTTTTGATCCTTTTATTGACAACAAAGTAAATTATTTATTTCAGCCTACTGATCATTCAGCTACCTGAAATGGTGGTCTCACAAAATGGAGGTCCTCTCTCTGTTCTACATTTGTCTCACATGTTGAAATACTTCATGACATAATGTTAGCAAAAATGCCCATGTGAACAGTTTATTAAGTGAAAGATACTTGTTTCCAGGGTCATTTTCATTGCTTAGGATTTAGATTGTGAGACATGCCACTCAGTTAGTACAAAGTGAATCATAGCAGATCAATAAATCAACAAAAATGAATTAGCAGCATGCTAAATCAAGATGAAGTTACTGCTCAAGGTCCCTTTTGCAGTGTAGCAGCTGACTGAGCTGGTGTTAGCTCGCAGTCTTCAGCGCAGCATTCAGAGTACAATATGTCCCTTCCTTATCGCTGCCTGCCAGCCGTGGTGGGCCCCTCTCCCAGAAGCCAGTGGGTGTTTCACTTCTCTGTTATGACATGCCAGCAGCGGTGGTACAGGACAGGAAAAGCAGAAAATTGTGCACCACCCTGACAATCACTATAGAATCACTGCACAGATCTGGTAGAAATGCAGAGTTTTTCCGACTGGAATGTTGCTGCTTCCTGTCTATGAGGGGCGTCGGTCACAGATGTGATTGTGCTATGCATTTAATCGTGATTTTAAATATTGGTGCTAAGGTTTGTGGAAGAACATTTTTAAAAAAGAAATAGGGAGAGATATTTATCTCCCTGACCTTGGCTGTTTTGAAGCAGAGAAAGGTCATCTTTCTAAAATAACATCTTGTTGATGACTCCACTGTGCTGACTCGGGTCGAAGCAGCCTGAAAATAGGAAAGGGGGTCGTATTGAGCTCTGCACTTACTTTACCGCGCTTGAATCAAAGTCAACACAGTGACTTTTTTTTTTTTTCATTTCAATCCAGTACCCATTTGTCTGACGTGGGAGACGTGCTGCAAGCAATCTCTGTTTTTTACAGGCGACCATGTTGACACAGACGACCAGGTCAAAAAGAAAATGGAAAACATGTAATGACATTATGAAAAAAACACATTAACACTGTATTAAATAAAGGATATTAACACAACAAAGGACACAACAGTGAAAGAACAGTAAACAGCAGTGACGTAACCACTGACCTTAGATAATTGTGATGGTTAAATGAGGGAGTCTAATTAGACTGGGTGTCCTTCTGTTTGTTCCATTAGTGTTGCTTTGCCACAGCAGTGTTTCTCTGATACACAGTTAGTTTCTATAAATAAAACAAAGGGGTATAAGCTTGGTTTCACATCAGACCCTAATGTAAGGGTAAATTGAGCAGCATGTACCTTCAGAAATTGTGCAACAAAGCAGAACAATCAAGGTTCTTGTGTTTTCAGCTACAGTATGGTTTACTAGCCCGAAGGTACACTATGTTATGCAACGGCCTCACAAAGCATAGCATGACCTGGCAAAGAGATTACACATCAGAGCAAATGAAAAAAGCTTCTATTCATTTTAATTGTAAAAAGTCTCTCAGTGTGATTGTGTGGTATGGGATGTCTCTTTTTTTGTGTCTGTCCATCTTGTTAGCAGCACACATTAGAGAGAGGTAGATCTTCATCTGATCTACCATCTGTGGGTCAGTACATTATAACTAGATTTTTTTATTCAGGCTTTTTTTTTCTGAGCACTTCATCACAATTGATTTCTAAATGCACAGCTCAATCCCATATTCAGCTCTGTATTCCTCCATAATCCACATAAGGGAATGCACCGATGTGGCACGGGGACTGCCATGCATGATGCAGGAAGAGGTAAACAGAGTGCTGCAGCTGCAGAGTGATGCTTTGGGAAAAACAGCATGGATCAAAGACCTGAGAGTCGGGACCCTCACGTGTACGTTAATAATTCAGCGACCGACGGGGGTCAGCAGCAAGATTTACACTGACAGGGAAGGGGCGCTGTGAAGGGTCAGGGAGAAGGATGAGCTTTTTTCCCATAGCATAACAACATAAATCACACAGCACACACTCTTTTAGATGAGGTCTAATGCATTCCTGCTTTAAGAGATAGTACACAATGAAAAAACAAAAGGGTTGAGATGAGAAACTTTCTCGATATCCAATAGATAAATGATTTAGAGATAAGTGTGATTGTCAGTGTTGAGCTTTTTTATGTGCAGCGTTTTTTTTGTTTTTTTCTTATCTTCCCACCTGTCTGTCTTCACAAAAGTGAAGCTGAAACTGGATTTGCATAATAGAAGAGAACATCCTAGCCTTTTTTAGGCTTTCACCACCTTCATGTTTTATCTGGCTGGCTGCTTTACAAGACTCCATTTGATTCAAAGGCTTCATGTGTCTGAGCCTGATCTTATAAAATGGAGACTGTGCAGCTTTATTTCTTGAAAAGTTTGCACATATATTTCATTCAATCCTTATCACCTTAACAGTAAACATCGTTGACATTTAACAGCTCAGCCCTTACTTTAACCTTTAACCTAATTTCTCTTTACAACAAGGTCCTCCTAAAATAGCTCACTGGGGAAGAGAGAAACAGATTAACCTCACAGAAATATCCTGTTTTTGGACGTCTTACGAACAGCTCACGGAGTCAGATTTGCTCAGATACAGTCCAACAAGTTAGTGCTCCCCCAGCCGTCTACATCAAAGTAAGACTTAACTTCATTTCACTGCTATTAGAATTCAATTCAACCATCTTTTCCTGATCAGAAGTCACTGGGCATTCAGGAATGTTAATTCATGCTTGTCAGCCAGATTTCAGTAGATTTGAGAATATGTGCTTCCACAGAGATCGCAGCCTGTTTATGGACCAGTTTGACCAGTGAAGTCACTGGTTGCTCACTGTGCAATGTCAGTATTGTGACATTTACGGAATAGGAATAGGAATAGGCATTGCCAGGAACAAGCACAGACTTGTGTAAGTGTTAATGTAGGGCTCGCCCTTGGATGTAGCTGGCACTAACATAGGAAAAACAAACACAAACAAGGTTTGTCACTTCTTTTGTTGTCTCACTTCAGAAAACCTCTCTGCTCCTGATAACTCAGAGGATTTAAACCACTTAGGCAGTGCAAAAAAAGACAGATAAGATAAAACAAGGAAATTGAATACAAACACGCAAGCACCTTTGCTGACTGCATAACGAGACTTTCCATCTAGTCTGGTCTGTCCTCAAGGGCCTTTGGATGCAATGCACCATGGGAGCTGTGATTTCCTACTGGGACACTGATTAAACCTTATTAGCACTCCCTGGTTGTTCACCCCCGAGAGTCGAGGTCACACATGCATATACAGGCACAGGTGCACAATTACACACACACATGCACAGAGGCCCATGGAGAGCACTGACAGTAAGGATGTATGTGCAACACAAACTCCTACCTCAAAACCTAAATAGCACACACTCTGGTGCACAGCCACAGAGGCAGTAGGGGAGAGCGACACCACACATGTGGCCCCTGAACACACAGAGACACACTGTTCTCTTTCACTTCCTCCCAGGGGAGGTTCAGGACAGTTCAGTAGAGGCAAAGTGTTTCCTGTTTGTGTGTGTGTGTGTGTGTGTGTGTGTGTGTGTGTGTGTGTGTGTGTGTGTGTGTGTGTGTGTGTGCATCCCATAGCTTTAAAAGAAGTCAAAAAAGATAAACTGGAAATGAAGGGGAGAGAGGACTCAAGGGAGTGGGAGTAAGATACTTCAATATATACAACAAAAACTCAGCTTAGCAAGAGAGCAGAGCTGTTATCATTCATTCTTTGTAAAAAAAAAAAATTATTCTGTTAATCTACATTAGTAAAAGAATGTGTAAACCTCGGTGTGAGAAATAATCAGTTTTATTAATCAGATTTATGCTAACACAAAAGTGTGCAGTTACACAACAGATAGAAACAGCACTGTTAATAACCAAAACGACAGCCTGCGGGCTGCAGCAGCTATTCGTGTTCTGTCTGCATGATTCCCCTCAGTGTCGCCCAAAGTCCAGGACAAGTTCTGGTACAACTTGTGAGTGGTTGAAGGTAAATGGGGTAAGAAATGGCTCCAGTGTGCAGAAAAGTAGGTGAAAGGTAGAAAGTGGAATTTAGAGAAGAAGAGTGTGAGAAACAGGAAAATTGGTAGGGAGTATCTGGACCAGAGTGGAATGCCCTGTAGTAACCCCGGTGTACAAAACTCAGAGCTTAGGAGAAGAGAACAGTGTGTCTGCGTGCGTGTGTGTGTGTGCGCGCGCATGCAAAACCGCTCAGCTGACTCAGGCCAGTTTCAGAAATGGTTTGACTTCTTTGGAATGCAGCAAAAGTACAAAAAGCTCTCAGAATGTAGAGATGACTGTTTGGAATTAGATGTATTTTCTGGATGTCTCTGAATATTTAGGCATTTTATAAACACTTTACAATATACACAAGAATGCATTTTCTTATTGTTTTTCACATGATCATAAGTTGTGAAAGTTGTCTGCTAAACTCTAATGTACAGTATATCGTACTGCTGTGTGACCTAGTATTATGAACCACTGAATTAAGATGTCTTACGTTTTATACCAAAGAGAGTTTTGTGTCTTATAGTATGTTGATGCACTGCTTCTGCTGCTCCTTTCTTTAGGTTTCAAGCTAAAGGACTTTTTGCGAGACAATGAGACCCTTTCCCACTTCCTGCACCACAACGCTTCACTTCCTCATCACGCGCTGAAGCAGATAGTGGAGGCTGACGTCAATCTGGAGAAGGTAGAATATTACGATTTTTCAGTGAGCGTGATACAGAGGGATGAATACACAGAATGATCACAAAGACACACACACACACAAAGAAAAAAACTGAAGGTTTGCTGACTCAAGCCCCCCTTCCTGTTGTCAGTTACCACTACACAGAAATTCCAAATCTGTGGGAAACACTGCACATATTTCAAAGTTTATTCATAAATCCCGCTCTCCCGTCCGTCAACATTTCCCCATCAGTAAATGACAGTGATTTACTTATTGGTTTGAGATTTAGTAACACAATAAATGGTTGGTTGTTGTAAATTTAATTAGTGAACCACATGGGAGAAGGCTGAATATCGTAGACCGCCACCAGTATCAGCTGCCCCTATTGGCTGTGGCAGACAACAGCACAGTATTATTTTGTGTGCAGCCTTTTTGTTTGTCCCTTTTCACATGTGATAATCATACTCCCCTGGCCACAGTGCGTGTGCATAAATACAATGACCTTGGCTTGACAGCATCTGGTGGGCCGCAGGACTCTGCTGTGGCACAGCTAAGCCCTTAATACCCAGCAGAAAAACCACTGTGGGTGAGGGGTAGCTGGGCAAAGAGGCTGTTAGGCATCAAAGGCCCCCCTCCCGTTTGTGTCTTCGTTATATTTTTTTCCCTCACAAAGAAACAAATTCTGTTTCGGATAAGTGTCTATACGTTGATAAATATTTCTGGCCTCTCCCCAGTTTCATTTTTCAGGTTTCCATATTTCTCACTTAAGTCTCCTCTCCCTGAGTTATTGTTCTCTCCTGTGCTCAGTTTCATTCCTCTTCTCATGTGTATCATTTTTTTCCCTAGCTGACATGATGATCTATTTCCCAGCAGCCACACACACATACGCACCTCTCCCATTAAAATCAAGTGGGTTTGTATAACCCAATATCATGCGCATACGTCGACAGATCCCGCTACCTATATCCACCTCAACAACAGCTCCCAACCCGGCCCACCACATTATCCCTGCTTTACAATTGGAGCACTGGCGTCACATGACTGTTCCTCTCCCCTCTTCCCTCCCCCCCCCCATTTCTCCTCACGTGCAGAGACAGAGGCTCAAAGACAAACTCACGTTACACCGTCTGATTCCCTTCTACCCATCCCTTTTTCCCAGACATCTATTGATCAGAGAAGATGACCATCCATTAGTCTGTGAAGGTCATTCGGAACATTACTTAAAGAGAGGAAGGAAATTTAAGGAAAGCTTATAACTGCTGTGCCTCTTGTTATGTGGAATACAGTCATTTAGTCAGTTGCTAATAACAAGTGATGAGACGCAAGAGAGGAAACACATAAATAGATTATGATAAAAATTTCTTAAGGGAAATGTATATTTTGAGTTTTCCATTGGACACTGAGTGTGATCCCCACTCCTCCAGACTTACTGCTGAAGCCCTGATGTTTTTCTGGCGAAAAGATTACCAGCTCCGTGTGTGTGTGTGTGTGTGTGTGTGTGAGTTTGTGTACAGTTTGTAGTCTGACAGGCATGATGGCATAACACAGACTGGTCAAGGACATCTAGATGATAAGTCAGTGTGCTTCCCTCTCACTCCATCTCACTCACACACTCACTCACTCACACAAAGACACACACTCATGTGAACATCTTGACTCTGACAGAAAAAACAGAGCCTCTGTCCAGTCCTTGAACACTCTGATGTCCCAGAAAGGGGACGTTCTGTTACTCCGCTTGCACAGGCGCTGCTGTGCTTTCTCTTCCAAATGTGTTAAATCATTTTTGAAAAAAATAAGGGAAGCATTTTTAAAATGACAAAGATGGTTTGATCATAAAAAAATATGTCAGTTTTTTTGTGAGTCAGATGAGTCTCTCGGTGCAGAGTTATACTTGGAATACATTTCTTGTCAAGAAGTCCTTGGCAAGCCCTACCGTTGACATTCATAACATTTCTGTCCCTATAGTTGCTCGGTAACATCTTCCAGTGAGCATCATTGTTTTGTTCTCATACATAGCTACATAAGAGTCTGTTAAGAGTCAGGACAAAGCATCTAGGGTATTCTGTTGAAACATAAACAGTTGCACTCACCACATATTAATGCACTATTACTTTTGAAGGCAAAGTATCCCAAGCATAATGTAAAAATACTTCTCTATATCTTTGTGTTTGCTTTGTTCAAGAGATTTTTATGCTCATGGAAGGGAAATAGAAATGATTGGGTGGGTCCTTACTGAATAATTATTGGCAGGACACTCGGCTCTTTCAAAGCAAAACATTTATTTTATAGTGTTTACTTAAGCTGAAGAGTCATGATATAACGAATCCAACTTGAAGGAGATCAGTCCCTTGTGCCACTCTTCCACTGTTCCACATGTACATTTTCATAAATATTTATTTTTTAATATATATTTCTCTCCACCTCAGCCGTCACAAAGTTCTGAGCACATATGTGATTATATAATTCTGTACTCTCTCTGAACCATTGTCTCTTTTTCTCTATTCAGGTGCTCACCAAAGGTTTCGGTTTCCACCTCAGAGACCTCTGTAACACCACGCCGCTGGAGGAGTTTGTCCACATTGCCGACCACAACGTGTCCCGTATGACCCAAGAAATTATTTGCAAGTCCTCCAGCGACTGGTTAAACAAGGCCCAGAGCCACTTCCTGTCCAACTTGGACTTCCTCAAACCAATTCGGGTAAGTTCATCCACTGAGTGAAACACATCGGCTAGTCGCTGTTTTACAGTGGATTTGAATTTTGACATCTTAATCAAAACCCAATGACTAATTCAAAATAGAATAAAATGTTCTTTCCAAAATGGCAGTCAGACAACACCGTGAAATGCTTTCAATTGTGCAAATCAGTAATGACCAAACCAAGAAAATAAAGACCACACTATAATGAAATAGATCTGTAGCTTGTCAGCTGTGTTGACATATTTCACCAGGTTATGGTGTCCTCCCATCCATTGTCCAAAAAGACACAACCTTCCCGTTTTAACTGGAAATCACATAATGTCATCACTGATCTGTATTGCTTCACTGCACAGCTGGGTGTCCACCAAAATAGGCATTATCAGGGTGCATTAGTGCTGATATTCCCAGAAAATGCAATATTCTTCACTCAGGTGGGAATCATATATTGTTTGGGAAACAACAGATGTGCCTCCTGTTTTACAGGCAGAAATATTTGTTTTCCACTTAACGACATGGGTGTTTACTGAATATGTACTAGGACATCATGAACAAGTACACACACTCCACACAGAGATGGAAACACACATCCACAATGCAGAGACTGATTGTATTGGCCCTTTGAGGTCATTTTATTTTGTCTTCTAAATGGGAGCCACTGACTGTGACATTCACATTATGTGACAAGGGGACTCACCAATCAAAGCCAGACACTCTTGTTCACCCATTATGGTAAATCCTTGTTCCTTTAGTCCTTTCTGTTAACTGTGAAACTTTGGGCTATCTGCATTGCCTTGTTTTCTTTACTCGTTTTCCTGTCAGCCTCTCATCCGCCCTCCACCCTCCCCTGTCCAGCGTCAGCTCTCCTCTGGCTGTATCTTTCCCCTTCTCCCATAAAACCCGTGACCCAAATGTGAGTCACGATGGTGAGGGTTGGCCGGAGGTGAAGAAAACATTGTGTTCCGTAGTGCTGATCTGTGGTGGGAGAAACAGACAAAGGAAGAGAGGCAAAGTATCATTATTGAGTCAGCAATTCTTTATGACTGAGAACCTGTAGAGCTGCCTTTGCTGTCCTGTTGAAGAGATTAAAGAAGCTGCTCTCTTGTCTCTTGATATGAGAGCGTTATCATTTCCTGACTCACTGTGGACCTCATTCACCCAAAACTCACTTTTCTCTTCGTCGCCTTTAGAGGAACTCACTTTCCAGAATGATGATGATGCAAGAATGTAAAATCCTTTCCAAGAGTAACAAAATTGTGCAAAAAGTGAGGGCAAGAGGTCTTGAGCAAGTCAACGTCCTCCCATTAGTTGCTCAGTGTGTGGGCGTATGTGTGTGTAAGAGAGAGAGAGGGATAGAAATTGTTAGGTTAAGAGAAAACGAGAAAGAGGATTAAGCAAAAAAGAGAGGGAGAGGAAGTACTAGAAAGCTACAGTATCTTTCTCTCTTGCTAGATGGTTGTTCTGTCTTCAGTGACACCTGTGCTTTATCAAGTGTCAGCCTTTCCAGCAGCTGACAGTTTAGTGTGATAGACGAGAACACACACACACACACACACACACACACACACACACACACAGTTTGACAGATGGGAACATAAGAGGTCAAAGCTACGCTGACCTGTTGTTTTTTTCTTGGTTACCCTCTCTCTTAACCTTTGACCCCAATGTTTTTCCTCTTCTTTTTGTCCCACCTCTCCTTTACCAGAGCTTATTTCTACCTTCTAGCCTTAACTTTGATACTAAAATGAATAAAAAAGGAAGACAATATAGATGTTAATACAGTAATACATGATAAATAACTAATAGCATTGTTAAGATGATTAAAAATGGGCTAAATGGTACGCAATAATTAGAAAATAAATCCAGTAAATAATAATTCAGAAGATAAATAAAACAATAATGAAAGATAAATCACATGAATTTGTAATTTTTATACAGTTTCCAGATTATCAGACTATTATAACCTGCCTTTGGTTGTTTGTGTTTTTCCAGGGTATGTTAATTGTGCATAGAAACAAAAAAGTACAGTGTAAAATCTCTGCAACACAGTAAAGATGGCTTTCCTCTCTCTAACAGAAGGATGTGAGGTCGGATCCCAAATTTGTCCAGGAAGTCTCGGCTGCAACTGACAATCTTCTGGAGAGCCTGGGAGCACTGGCCGTGGAGGTAAATATACCAAGCACACACAGACACGCACACAGACACGCGCACACACACACACACACACACACACACACACACACACAAAGAGAACACAACCCACACATGTTATATCACACAGGCCTACTGAAATATTTACTTCCAAAGTTCAGTCTCCAAAGGGTAATGTTTAAAATCAATTCTTACCAAGAATCGGCTCTCTGTGGAGTAATTTGATTGCACATAGGTCACATGTAGTAGTAGTGCAAGCTGGGTCAGTTGGGTCAGGGCCATATTGACAATACTAACATATATGTCTGCACAAACTGATTCAGGGAATTTCATTGGGTCACACAAAAAGGAAAATGCCCCAAGGTCCTAAGGGGTTAACAGGTGCAAAGAGCAAAGCTGAAAAAGTGATTTTTAGAAAAGCTGCTAATGTGGTTGCATGAAAAAATACAATATTAACTATACACTGCTCCTCCTAAAGGTCAGCCAGCCACTGTGTATCCATATGGGTCTTACATTTCAACATTCAGCCATGTTAATAGAGGCTTTGTTCCACTACAGTGGGCTCTGACCTTCTGAGAATCCCATTCCCCCTCCTTATTCTTTTTCAAGTGACGTAGGTTCCACCTCAGATTACTTTGCTGCATAAAGATGACTAATAACCAATTTCAGTCTACATCAGAAGGTCGGCAAAAATATCTTTCTCAAACTTAAAATAAGAACAAGCAGTGTGAAACTTGTGTGAAAAGAGCCTTACTCAGCCAACCACCAGGTGCACTGTCTTCACTGTCTTACATACACTCACAGTATAGGATCACATGCACGCACGCACATCCACACACTCTCGTGCCAGACCTGAGTTTATGTAACCCAGTCGTAGCTGCAGTCAGCAGTGCATAGACACGAGCACAACACAACCCCCTTTTTTCTCTTAGGCACCATCTATGCTGAGTTGACAAAACATAAAGACTCAGCTGGGTGTGCATGAGTGTGTACATTTGCAGGTGTGACAGCACTTCCTGTCAAAGCAGCTGTAGGGACATCAATGAACTTGTCTTTCCACCATATCCAGTTTTTTTGGTCTAGCACTGTGTGGGGTCAATGATTAACATACACAAACTCATGAAGAATGTAAAAGCCAAAATTTAGAGAATGTTTACCAAAATCATTCTTGCACAACTTCCTCTCGGGTTTCACCATGTTTGTGTTTGTGTCAGAACCAGCTTTTGTTCTCCTTGTGCTTGCTTTAGGCTGCTGGTATTTCAGGTATGACATGTTAACACACAGTGGCATATTCACTAAAAGAGCATCTGTTGAATCACTGATTATTTTGTCTCTAACAGAAACCATTCCTCTTCAGTGTGTATTATTGAGTTCGGAGCAGATTATATGGGTTTACTTAGCTGGTTGGTAGATGAGGTAAGCGGCTGGCAGAATGGAGACATGCACTCATGTAACCTCTACTTCCTAACCAGTAATCATCTGCAGGCTGCGCTTCAATCCAGGGCTTATCACTGTTGGAAGGCAAAAAGAACCACAGTGATAATGTATTTTCAAAATGTCTCTGCAGTGGTCAAGAAAAAGCTCATTTTCACATTGTGAGCCATGTGACGAGCCACATGAAAATTTTGCCAGTGGAGCGAATATGTAAAAATACAACTTTGTATGCACTTCGACAGGCCTGTTCTTGGAATTTTACAGAGCTACTGTCAAGGAGAAAGTCTGAAACAAAATCAGTTGGACTTTAAAAAGTGACTGTTCCTCATCAGTAGTGCTCACCAGCCATGCTCTTGATTTATTGTTAAGTCCTAATTAGTTTTGGTATTCTCCTTAACTCTTTTTCTGTTTGTAAGTAGCTTATTTTGTTTAGCTCAGAAGGCTGGCACTGCAGAGATTTGAACTCCTAATAATCTGAACTCCCACTCATTCCCAGATTATCACCACAAGTTATACAAAACCCTTCATTATGAGTGCTGGTATTTAAAGAAAAAAGGTAATTAATTTCCCCTATTACACGCCTAACAAATGCGTACTCTTTTGAATAATTTATTCCAACTTAAATCAACAGGCTTCTCGGGAACATTAGTGACAGTTATCTTCTTTGTATTGTTTGCCCTAAGTAGCTTAAGCAGTTGCTTAGCGAAGTGATGGAGAGTTTGTGGATAAACTCTAGTAACCTCTTTGCTCTAAAACCTGATCACTGTCATGGAGAAATGTACAACCTGATATCTGCACGGAAGATCGATCGGAGTCTCTGAAGTCAACTGAACCTCTTAGAGAGCTGATAGATGATATGGTCAGAATACAAAGATTCTGAAAGAGATTTTACTGAAGGCTTTACACAGATGCTCATCATCAATATTTTCACATGCATTCGCTTTTTGCTGCTTTACATAAAGGAGTGTATTGATGCTTTTGAGATATACAGTGGTTAAAATGTATCATTTCAAATTAAAAATTAATTTATGATTGGCGCTAGAGCTCCAGCTGTGTGCTGGAGTGGAAATTTGAACTTTAGTAACCTCACACAGGCTCAGCTACGAGGTTACTGTGGGACGATCCTCTTCTGCTGCCTGCCCATCTGTGTGTGTGTGTGTGTGTGTGTGTGTGTGTGTGTGTGTGTGTGTGTGTGTGTGTGTGTGTGTGTGTGTGTGTGTGTGTGTGTGTTTTTCACCTAGTCACCCAAGTTAACATGGGCATCATCCCTCTAGGGAAATGGCACACATACTCAGTCACACAAAAGTGTTTTCAGCACAGGCAAATGAATACTCAGTCGCACAGACCAACAGACATTTTTGGCAGGCGCAGTGGCACGCACAAACTTCAAACAAAAACCTACTTTAGAAGATAGTGGTTTTTGTGTGTGTGTATGCGTGTGAGCATTTGACACCAGAACAGGAGGAACAAAATGGTGTCTGAGGTTTCTGTCAGTCATTGCTCTGTTTTTGCAGCTCCTGTAGCCTCAGGCAACAACAAGACAGACTTACATTTACAAGTTCATATGCAACACATACACACCTTAAGACCTGCATGAACACTCACAGACAGCCAAACAAGAAAACCACCCATACCCAGATATGCTCAGTGCATCACAATACACACAGACACAGTTCTTTGCGGGTGAAAGAGCAGGAAGAAGACGATGTGATGTGGCTGCAGGCTCAGCTGCAAAGCAATCGCATACAGAGCATTCTCAGGGAAGGCTTGTGTGTGTGTGTGTGTGTGTGTGTGTGTGTGTGTGTGTGTGTGTGTGTGTGTGTGTGTGTGTGTGTGTGTGCGTGTACGTGCGCATTGGTGATCCGAGACGCAACAGTTCTCTGTCTCACTTTCGCTTTGTTGGAAAACAGTGTTGAATATCTTGTCGACAGGCAGAATAAGAATGACATACTGCAGACTGGACAACACTAGTTGATTTGAAATTACACAGTCCACTCAGGGAACAGTGTTATTTGTTCTGCAACAGCCGTGCATGGCGTGTCTGCCTGCTAATGTGTTTGTGCGTGCATGTGTGTTTGTATGTCAGTGAGTGATGTGTACTCAGCAACAATTGTCAGTATAATAACGCTCTACTTGTGGCGCCCGCGGAGGTTTGCCTATTTGGAGAATGACCGATAATAACCTCTCTTTGTTCTCTGCCATCCAGCCTTCTGCGCTCATTTCCACCTCTGCTCTGCTGCAACCCAATTTCTTTCTTTCTTTCTTTCTTTCTTTCTTTCTTTCTTTCTTTCTCTTTGTCTTTCTTCCTTCCTGTCTGTCTCTCTTTCTTTATCTCTCAGTCACTTGTCAGCTATCTCTTACTCCTTCCCAAATCACCTCAGGAAAAGGTGTGATTTACTCAGCTTCTATTCCTCGCACTCGGAGCTGGAGCTTATCGTAAGCCCAAGCAGCCTCCCGCAGTTCACGCTTAGGAAACAAAAGCTTCCCTCTTCTTCCACCCTTTCTTTGTTTTACTTGCACGATAACACAGAACCCCTCCTTTCATTCCTCCCCTATCACGAGTTGCTGACATAATTGCATGTGCAGTTGACCAGTTTGGAGACATCAACAGGGAACTTGTGGCGACTTGTCTCTTGACCTATAGTAACCTCTGTGTGAACCGAAATGAACTCAGTGCTCCCTTCCGCATTATGTAATACCGGCTTCTTTGCTGATGTTGGTAGAATATTGAAGATAGTTTCTCCGGTGACCAGAGGAAATGGTTTTGTCGGTATGATGCACATGAAAATAAAACAAATATGAGAATACCTGAACAGCAGGAAAAAAAGGAGAGAAATACTTTGTGCAATAATTTGAAAGAAACTTATTGAAACTTATGTAGTTTAGTTCATCTAACTTCACCAAAAATACTTAAGTTATACTGAAGATTTGGTGGTGTAGTTTCACAAAACTCCATCAACATGCATCATGATTGCCTTTTATGTGTGAAACAGTGTGATAGCATGCAAGTAACACTCCGAATGACGTGCTATATGCTATCTGACCTCTCCTCTAGAGAGACATACACACACGGGGGGGGGGAGATAGGACTGGGTACAGCAGTTAAATTTATCTTAGTCAGGCAGACGGCTAAGTGCTAAGTGTCTCCACCCAGCAGCGCAGCACTTGACTCCCATGTCTAGAATACCACTCATAGTGCAGCTGATAACCTTCAATAGCTCCAAAACTACCGCGTCATGCTAGCACACAGTCTCTCTCACACACACACAAACATACGCGCACAAGGGGGGGGGGGGTGTCTTATAAGCTGCCTCTGTTGTGACAGGTGATAGCCTTTCTAATGTAGATGGAGACATATTCATTTCACTTTTCACACTGTGAGTTACATTATATGCGACATGACAGATTCCCTGAAGGATGAAGCATGTACACAACAAGTTGAAACACAGCTGTGATGACACATGGAGCAGATATGACATGCAGTAGATTCTGCAGACTCGTGAACAGCACAGACACCTTGTTCTGTTGCTGGAGGCTGATGTCATTTAGGGCTCCTTTCACAAACATGGATCTATGTAACTCCCAGATTTACATCATTTTCTACAGAGTGAAAAAGTACAACTTTTCATAACCCCTGTAATTTAAATCTCCCTAAAGTGTGACCATAAAAATAACCCCCAGCAACATATCTCAAAGGGAGAGTATTAGTGATTGAAATATTAGATTGTTTAATGCTTAGAGGCAATGTTTGTCATCCGAAATGTGCTACATGGCTCTTGGAGATGTGTCTGAATGTATTTTTGTCCCCTTGAAATGACACACTCTACATATACTGTGTGTATACATTATGTATCATCGGCCAACTACCATCATGCTAATGTTTTCCTAATGTTTCTGTTTGGGTCTCTCCGTCCAGCTTGCCAGTATGAAGAGTTGGAAGGACATGCGTAAGGAGATCCTGTATCTAACTGCGAATGCCACAGGCTCTCCAAACCAGATGTACCAGGCTGTGTCACGTATTGTATGTGGACACCCTGAAGGAGGCGGCCTTAAAATCAAGTCTCTCAACTGGTATGAAGACAACAACTACAAGGCACTGTTCGGAAACCATGGCAACGACAGCGACAATGAACCTCTCTCCGCTTACGACAACTCTTCCAGTAAGTGTTCAAACCACCTGAAGCAACCTTTTTTTGTCCAAGGTCAGTCATTTACAAAAGGATGACAGACAAGGTTCAAGACTCAACATGTCTCTGTGTTTATATTCCAGCTCCGTACTGTAACAACATGATGCGGAGCCTGGAGTCCAGCCCCATATCCAGGATGATCTGGAGGGCTCTTAAGCCTCTGCTCATGGGGAAGATCCTGTACACCCCAGACACTCCAGCCACACAGAGAATCATCCATGAGGTACAAAAGCCCCCTCTCATCTTTGTAATCCCCATCAGACTCATGAATGAAGCCCCGCTGAATGAGACTGAGCGTGTTTGCGTGTGTTGCAGGTTAATAAGACCTTCCAGGAGCTTGGCGTGCTGAGAGACCTTGGAGGGATGTGGGAGGAGATGAAGCCCAAAGTTTGGAACTTTATGGAGAATGGCGAGGAAATGGACATGGTCAGGGTGAGTGGGATGCCCTGCCAATACACACGTACACACACGGACACACATAGGTGTGTTCTGTCTTCTTCCTGTTTACAGGAGGGGTTTGAAGGCAGGAATCTGTGCATCTCTGTCACTTCAACATAATTATGTGATGTAGGAAGGACCATTCAACTTCTGAAGCCTGTGCAGAGGTCCCCACCCAGACTGCTCTAGTACAGATTCGCATAGTGATTATATTACAGAATGTCTGACTGCACCGGATGTCACATAATGAGTGTATCCTCTTGTTGGCTCTGCACGGGATGATTAAAGAACTTGCAACTATGAAGAAAGAGGACACAAACAAAGACATGTAAATTTTTCATACTCGCTGGTGTCTTGTGAAATGCAAGAGTGAGAATAATGAGCGACTAATATCCACACAGAAAATTCACCCGGAAGGGCCAAAGAGTTAAGGTCAACCATAAAACCTAACCAGTTAAAACAAAACACAGAGGAATATTAAATGTGGTTATAAAATGCAGGTCTTGCAGCAGTGTGAAACCATAAACTTGGTCTCATTTGTCGTCACTCTGTTGACATCAAACGGAGACAAGCAGACACAGTGGTATGTATACAGTAGGTATGAAATTACTGTCACTCTACCAGAATGAGCCATTTGCTGCTGTGTCCTTATGCAAAAAGTCTGTATCAGATTACATACAGCTCTTAACGTGGCTCTTCCTGCCAAGAAATGCGCATCACTCTTGGTTTCATATGCAAATTGCATGAGCACCACTCCCACCTAGTGGCAAAAGATGATACTGTAATGTACAATACATTGTGAGATATTTGCGATGAACATACATACACAGTCCAGGACCTCTAAATAACAATTAAAACATTAAAATAGAAAACTTTGAGTCCTGTTTCTGTCTGATGAACCACCATTTGTATTACTAACATTTAATTTTCCATTTTGTACCGTCTGTCTCTGCTATTTTAGCCAGTGTCTGTTATGTAATAGTTGTCTCTGCATGGGGAACAGGAAATGGCTGTGATAATAGAGATAATGAATTTGAATAAAGGCTGGAACAGGCATAACAAAAAAATCTAATGACAGTAAATTAGGCCACAAGCCGCACAACGAGATACACAAACACACAGTGGTAATAAAGGTCACAGAACCAAACGAGCCTAAAGACATACAGTGATTATTCATTGTTTATATTTTTCAGTTTTGTGACCTTCATTTTATAGCTGAAGAAGACGTAGGTTAATAAACAAAGTCTTATGACATGAAGACTCTGAGCCACCTGTGACCTCTTTCCTATTTTAGGTTTTCTTTATCATAAAAGGTAATCGTTCATTGACTCTATAATTAACAATATAAACCTTCTTTTTTGCAGACCCTGCTCCAGAATAACGCCAGTGCTGCGTTTTTTAATGCCCAGCTCAGTGGGACTGAGTGGCGTGTGTCAGATGTGTCAGCCTTCCTGTCTAAGGTCTCAGAGGACCAAAGGCCTAAAGGATCCGCCTATACCTGGAGAGATGTCTTCAACGAAACCGACCAAGCCATACAGACAATCTCACGCTTCATGGAGGTTAGTGTATTAGTGTATTGAAATTGAACATATTCAGTGCATAAAATGTCAAACAGAAGTTGACCTGAGAGACAAAGAATGTAGAGCGTGTTGTGTTTTCATATACAGATGTGTAAAATTCTATTACTATGTAGCAGCTCTTGTTTACAGGGACAGAGACAATAAATCCACATTTGTATGGGTCTCAAGTTCTGTCTGTATAATAGATGTTATCTAATATCTTCCATTTAGGTCAAGATGTAAGAAAACCTAGTGGGAAATAGGTTAAATACTGTTTGGCAAATAGGTAATTGCGCAGCGTTTAGATCCAACACAACTATAAAAAGCCTTGAAATCAAATGTTCTCTCCCCTTCCTTCCTTCACAAATCGAATCACCTCCGTGCTGTGGGTCTCACTGCTCCCTGCCTCTGTGTTATGGGTCACAATGAAAGAACCAAGCCAAAGAGAAAAACAGCCACCACTGAACTCTGGCCAAATGTCAATCGATTGTTTGTGCCCTAGAGAATTGTTGACTTACTTATCTGTGTCAGCGACATTCTTCATTGAGACGTCTATAAAATGAGCATCAAAGTTTAACGGTAAATGTGAACTAATAGCCTTGTGATGGACCTCTGATATATAATGATGTAATCCGTAATGATCAGATTATCTAAATGAGTAATAATGTCTTCCAGTCCACAGACTGATGATGTAGACAAATGATAAAAGGATGATCTTCTAACGGATTTCATTGCGGGTTTGAGTCCACCTCATGAACCTAGACTTTCCTATGGCTCCTAATACTAATGTAGATAATCTAATAAAATGCACAAGCAATAATCATTTAGACAGAAAGAATTTTAAACCGTAACTTGAGGTCAGTTAGGTATCACATGAATTCATAACACCATGAAATTTCTGTCTAGCAATGTTACAAACCATCTACTGACCTACTGACTGTGCCTAACCCTTTAAGGAGATCAGATAACGTGTGTAAACCGCATACCTTATATTAAAAACTATGTCAAGGCCTCACTCAACCATAAATGTCTGTCATGCCTGCAGCATTAGTAGTGCTCCTGCTGTATTTTCATTATGCTCCCTGCACTTATTGGCTTCTCACACAGTGTGAGGCAAGATGGTATAAGTCAGCTTATGTCAGCTATGTGAAAGGCTAATCTGTCGGAGGTCTCAACAAATTAGCTAAACAACCCTGGTGTGGTTACTCAGTGTCCACACAAGGCACAGGAGTTTGTGTAAGAGGGTATAGAGTTCATTGTTATTATGAGCTTGTGAACAATATGTGCGAGAACTGCATGTGACTGTGTGAGCAGGAATATTTACGATTAGGGTTGAGGAGTTCATTAGATTGTTTGGAGCAGACACCCAGAAGGTCTGATGAGGCTCCGATTAATTATAATCATAACCTTGCCATTAAGACCAGAACATTTTCATGACTTAAAAGATGCTCTTAATTAAAAAAATAAAAACACTTCCATGAAGGACATTCAGCTTGTCTAGAGATAAACCTTGAGTCTCTTCTACTTTTGTCTCTCTTCTTTTCTTTTTCCATCCTTCTATAACTGGTTGACACAGACCTTCACACACCACTTAGACCCAACAACACCTCATGTAAATGCTACGTCTCAGAGTAAAAAAAATCGTCTCTTTTCCTTACAGTGTGTGAACCTGGACAAACTGGAGCCAGTGGCCAATGAAGAGAGACTGGTCAACAAGTCCATGGGCCTCCTGAACAATCAGAAATTCTGGGCTGGAATCGTGTTTCCTGACATCGCCCATAGCAACAGCACTGACTTGCCTCCCAACGTCAACTATAAGATCCGCATGGACATTGATAATGTGGAGAGGACGAACAAGATTAAAGATGGGTAAGGAGCTGTTTATTCAGTTGCAGACCCTTTGCCAAGTTTTGTAAATGTTTTTTTGAGCTTACCAATTTCATCTTGCTTTGCAGCTATTGGGACCCCGGTCCCAGGGCAGACCCCTTCGAGGACCTTCGGTACGTCTGGGGCGGATTTTCTTACCTGCAGGACGTCATTGAGCATGGAATCATCAGAGCCCTCACCGGCAGCAAGGAGAAGACAGGAATCTACATTCAGCAGATGCCCTACCCCTGCTATGTTGATGACATGTAAGTTAACGCTGTGCAAATTTAGACACCAGTTGCACCTTCCACTGTACGGTTAGTTTAAGCTGTAACCATTTTTCTTACTTTTATCACAGTTTCCTACGGGTGATGAGTCGGTCAATGCCTCTCTTCATGACCTTGGCGTGGATGTACTCAGTAGCCATCATCATCAAAGGCGTGGTATACGAGAAGGAGGCCCGGCTCAAGGAGACCATGAGGATCATGGGACTGAACAACGGCACCTTGTGGCTCAGCTGGTTCATCAGCAGTTTAATCCCACTCCTGATCAGCGCTGGCTTGTTGGTGATGTTATTGAAGGTATGTGCACACACACATACATGTGAAGGCACTTTGTCATCATGCGGGAATGTCAGCAAATTGCAGAAAACAAATGACCATATTCAAACTGATCATTGCTGATGTTTATACTCAACATGTAACTCGATAGTCACTCTGTTTATCCGTAATCACATCACCTCATTCACTAGAAATGTCATCGAATTGTGGGAAACGAGTGATGTCATACTGCTGTAACCAGGAAACTATTTCATTTTCTTTTTTTTTGTTCCCCGTCACCCTTCTCAGATGGGAAACCTGCTGCCTTACAGTGACCCAGGCGTGGTGTTTCTTTTCCTGGGATCCTTCGGCGTTGTGACCATCATGCAGTGTTTCCTCATCAGCACCCTGTTCTCTCGCGCCAACTTGGCAGCCGCCTGCGGTGGGATTATTTACTTCACGCTCTACCTGCCCTACGTGTTGTGTGTCGCCTGGCAAGATTACGTGGGCTTTGGAGCAAAAATAGTAGTGGTGTGTGGAATAAATTTAATATATACATATGAATACATACAGTATTTTGTGTTGAGCGTTATTTTTTTCTCTCAGCTAAACTCTGGCTTCTTTGTTCTTCCACCAGAGTCTGCTGTCTCCTGTGGCTTTTGGTTTCGGATGTGAGTACTTCGCCCTGTTTGAGGAACAAGGGGTGGGCATCCAGTGGTCGAACCTGCTGGCCAGCCCTCTGGAGGAAGACAGCTACAACCTGACCACCTCCATCTGCCTGATGTTGTTTGACGCCGTGCTCTACGGAATAATGACCTGGTACATTGAAGCTGTGTTCCCTGGTAAGTTGTGGGTATGATTTACGATTGTGGTATTTTTTCGTTAAAGTGATAAATCAATGATGTACCAATAAATAGTGGGAGTTGTTTTGGTGTGTATCACTGAAAACAAAACAATTCACTGTATTCCAGGTCAGTATGGGATCCCCAGGCCTTGGTATTTCCCTTTCACCAGGACATACTGGTGTGGAGAAAAGGAGAACAACAACGTCTCCACTCCTCTGTCAAAGAAGGGCAATGCTGAAGGTACAACTCATTATTATTATTACTTTATATTATCTTTATGTTTACTGAGAAATGATCAAATATAAAACTTTTGTCATGGAAATATTGTCACAAAAGTGCAGCTGGATGATCCCTCCCTTTGGGCGTCTTTTCAAACCTTAGCTGACGTAAATGTCTTTATCATCTTTATTTCATCCACAGCTGTGTGCAGTGAGGAGGAGCCGAGCCACATTGAGCCAGGTGTTTACATCGAGAACCTGGTGAAGGTCTACAGCCATGGAAACAAGCTAGCTGTAGACGGACTGTCACTGAAGTTCTATAAGGGGCAGATAACCTCCTTCCTCGGCCACAATGGAGCGGGCAAGACCACAACTATGTAAGATTATACACAAATTATCCACAGTACATTTACAAGCATCTGAAACTAGTTGAAAGGTTTTGAAATCTACTAAGCTGAGATGGCATTTGGTGTTGACTGTTGCATCCCTGCCCACTTTCTGATAGGTCAATCCTGACGGGCTTGTTTCCACCCACATCGGGCACAGCCTATATCCACGGCAGGGACATCCGCACCGAACTCAGCACCATTCGGCAGAATCTGGGCGTCTGTCCCCAGCACAATGTACTCTTCAGCATGTACGTATACAGCATCAAGAACTCAATCCTTTGCTCACTTGTAGCCTCTTGTGTTTTTTTGTTCATATCTGAGTTGTTGGTTTGCTGTAATGCAGGCTGACTGTGGAGGAACACATCTGGTTCTACGCCCGTCTGAAGGGGCTGCCGGAGGAAAAGGTGAAGGCTGAGATGGAACAAATCGTTAATGACGTGGGTCTGCCTCACAAACGTCATTCCCGCACCAGCACGCTGTCCGGTCAGTTTCATTATTTTGAATTTCTTCACGTTTTCACAAGTAATGCTTCACAGAGGGATTTCATGTAGCTAGTGGTTTTGAAAACTGTCTCATCTTCCTGTTGACTCTGTAGGAGGGATGCAGAGGAAGCTGTCCGTGGCCCTGGCTTTTGTCGGGGGCTCAAAGGTTGTGATCCTGGATGAACCTACTGCTGGCGTCGATCCCTATGCACGCAGGGGCATCTGGGACCTGCTGCTTAAATACAGACAAGGTAAACACAACTGATAATTAGTCAGTAACAGTGGTTATTAATTATATTCAGTATTTGATATAATTAAATCTGTAGTTTGTAAGCTGAATGTGTTTGTCCCTCTGTTCCTCTGTCAGGCCGCACCATCATCCTGTCCACTCATCACATGGACGAGGCAGACATCCTGGGTGACCGCATTGCCATCATTTCTCACGGCAAGCTGTGTTGCGTAGGCTCCTCGCTCTTCCTGAAGACCCACCTGGGCACAGGCTACTACCTGACCCTGGTTAAGAGAGACTACGACTTGACACTTCAGTCTTGCAGGAATTCAGCCAGCACCGTATCCTACAGCAAGAAGACTGAGAAGGTATGAGAGATGTTGTGAAGAACAAGTTATCCCACTTCTAACGTTGTTAAAGGGACTTAAAAAAGGTAACAATTTTTCTTGTTTGTCTTTGGTTCAGGAGGACAGTGTATCAGAGAGCAGCTCAGATGCTGGTCTTGGTAGTGAACCAGAGAGTGAAACCACCACTATTGGTAAGAAGTGACACTCAACTGGCTTCCATTTAAATGACCTTTGCAAGTTATATAAGACATTGATGCTTTATCATTCCCACTCACCAACCTCTCCCCCTTTCTGCTAATTTCTTTACAGATGTATCCCTCATCTCCAATGTGATATTTAAGCATGTCCCCGAGGCTCGTCTTGTTGAAGACCTTGGCCACGAAATCACCTATGTCTTGCCCTACCAGTCAGCTAAAGATGGAGCCTTTGTGGAGCTCTTCCATGAGCTGGATGACCGTCTCACCGACCTGGGAATATCCAGCTATGGAATATCTGATACAACCCTGGAGGAGGTATGGAACACTTGTCTGGTGTAACTTGAGCTTTCATAGTAATAATGATCCAAAGTAGGATGAAACTGATGTTAAATATGCTTTGTGTGGATGGATTTTTCAGAAATTTCCTATTGATTTATTGTTTATATGCTTCTGCCAGTGTTTTAATAGCATGTCTTCCAACTCTGCAGATTTTCTTGAAAGTGGCTGAGGACAGCGGGGTGATGTTGAGCTCTCAGGTGAGATTTATGAAGCATTTTCAAGATGGACATCATTTAAAAACATTGTTACAGTCATGTTTTGGACATATATTAGTAGAATCAGTTATTGCTTTTAGGTCATTGAATTACTGCAGATATATCTTTAAACAAAAGAGAAGACTTGAACCTCAGATAGTTAAAATGAACATGTGTATGCTCATGTGGCTGCAGATGGAGTTGTGCCGACGAGGACTCGTCGTCATCATGCGTTTGGAGACCACCAGAGCTGCCTGAAGCCCTTTACTGAGGATGACTTTGACTTCAACGACTCTGAAGGTGACCCAGGTAGAACTGCACTACCCAGCATGCAGTGCAATGATAGCAACAGTCACACTGCTATGATTGCTTTTACTCTTTGTTTGTACACAAAGCTCTGTTTTTCCATATATATATATTGATTTATGTTGCAAAGCAAGAAGAAAACTATTTGCAGTTGCAGACGTTCAGTTCAACTTAGTAGCAATATCACAAAATCAGGACAAGTTTGCTCATGTGTGTCGTGTCGTCTGTGTCTAGAATCCCGTGAGACCGACTGGCTCAGTGGAACAGATGGCAAAGGCTCATACCAGGTCAAAGGCTGGAGTTTGAAGAGACAGCAGTTTGTTGCACTACTCTGGAAACGATTTCTCTATGCTCGGCGCTCCAGGAAAGGCTTCTTTGCTCAGGTAGACTGCTGCTATTTTCATAAACACAAACTTATTAATGTAGTCAATCTCGTTTTTCTGCCTTGCATCAGCCACGCAAAATTCTGACAACAATGTCATAACTCTTTTCAGATTGTTCTTCCGGCTGTGTTTGTGTGTATTGCCCTGGTGTTCAGTCTGATTGTCCCTCCATTTGGAAAGTACCCAAGTCTGGCTCTGGACCCCGGCATGTATGGAGAACAGTTTACCTTTATCAGGTAAAATACAGATCCCTTGTTTGGAAAACGTGCATTTTCATAAATTTATCTTGTATTAAAAAAAGATATTCTACACATTCTGTGCATTTATCTGTCAAAGCACTTTTTCATCTATAATTCACCTCAATCAAATCATTCTCTTCATCTGTCAAGAGAAAAACAAATAAAGCACATTCTTTAAATATACGTACTATTTCCATCTACAAAGTGCACAATTCATTAAATATGTAAAAGGTTACCTAACTGCACTAAGGTTTGCACGTTACTGTAGGAATGTACTTTAAGCTCACCAGCTTAGCAACATACCAGTGCCCAGAACTGCAATTAACATAGACATTAAAGGATTTTATAAAACTACTGCGAATTAAGAAATCTCAAAATCCAGGTTTTAAAGAGTTGTGGTGTTATGAATTGATGATAGAGCCATTTTATATATTAATCTATTAATAGTAGATGTGTCCAGATGATTGAACCTGTGCTTATAGTCTTAACACAATCTCCGAATGTTAGACATCATTTGTTTGTGTATTTCCACTTCAAGCCAGCTAATAAATGCTATGTAATATTAAAGGCAATGGGTTCTCTGTGTCTTTGTAGTAACGACATGCCTGAGGACCCTCACACCAACAAACTCCAGGGAGCTCTGACAGAAAACCCAGGATTCGGAACACGCTGCATGGAAGGACAACACATACCGTGAGTTTGGAGAAGAGAAGTTAACACACATTTAGGAAAATAAAAATATATACAAGTAGATCTACATGCAGTTTTACATATGAATAAAACTTGCCTTTCTCTGTGACCCAGGGACATTCCTTGCACAGCAGTTAAAGATGAGTGGTTGGTCCCGCAAGTCCCTCAAAGTGTGAAGGACATCTTCGACAACGGCAACTGGTCCATGGAGAATCCCTCTCCCCTGTGTGAGTGCAGCTGCGAAGGACGCAAGAGGATGCTTCCAGAGTGTCCTGCTGGTGCTGGGGGACTCCCACCACCACAGGTCAGTGACCTCAAACAATTAAAAAGTCAAACTTAAAAGTGTTCATCAGTACAAAATTATAAACAAAAAAACAAATGTTAATGAACAGTTTTGTCTGTTTGTGTATCCAGATGAAGATCAGTGAGAAAGACACTCTTCAGAATTTGACTGGCAGAAATATCTCAGACTATCTGGTCAAAACCTATGCTCAGATCATTGGCAAGAGGTAACGCTCATCTTGCATTTGTAATACACTTAACAGTAGTTCAAATTCTTGCTTCATCGTATTGTGTTAAATGTAACGATGCATTAAGCACTGAATAATTTTTTCTTCTTCTTTTTCAGCCTGAGGAACAAGATTTGGGTCAACGAGTTCAGGTACATCATCAGACATGATCCATCTTGAGCTTACTTGTCCATAATATCGACCTGAGTGCATCTCACCTTTGTCTTCCACTGATATTAAAATGTTGGTGCTTTACACAGATACGGTGGATTCTCACTGGGCGCCAGGAATTCTCAACTTATGTCCAAAACTGGCGATGTTGATGATGCGATTGCTGAACTGAAAAGACGTTTCCGTCTTGAGAGGGTAAGAGATTTCATCACATCATTGATGTACAAACTAAATTAACCAAATTAATGCATGAGAAAAACTTACTTATGTGGTTTCAGTTAGTCAGGGTAAAACACTAACTGCTGTATTTTCTGTTTTTTATGTTGTTACAGTTACAGCTGGTTTGAACAGACTTCTATTACTGCAGGTTTGAACAGTGTCAGTGTACTCATGTGCTAAGGAAGGCTCTTTCTCTCTCTGTCTCTCTACTTCTCCCACCCTCCAGGGAACTGCAGCAGATCGTTTCTTTCGCAGTCTCTCCAGTTTTATCCAAGGAATGGACACCAAGAATAACGTCAAGGTTAGCACACACACACACACGTGCACACACACTGGTTATACAACAGCACGTGGCTCAGGAGGTTACCTTCAAGCTTTCCTCACCAAATTCTTCAACAATGCTGCTGAGTGGACACAAAATGCCTCACACACTCAATTCAGAGTGTGTGATTTGATTGCATAATGACTGATTTCTGCACTGTGGCATATTAAAAATGCAGTGCTTTCGCTCCACCCTGCTGATGCTGATTTCTTCCTCATTTTGAGACATGAACTGCACATACTGTGTATTTCTCTTAATTTGTATCAAGTTGTATTAGTTGAGGATAATATTACATATTACTGTGAATTTAAGAAATAAATAAAAAGAAAAAGACAGCGCAGAGGCGAAAACATATATTGGGAAGAGAGTTGTATGAGGTACTTTAGAAATAGAATGTAATCTTTACTCTTGTGCAGATTTGTGGCTTTCAGCTGATGATGAAGCTACTACTCAACTTGCTATCTGCTTTATATTCCTTGTGACGATAGACAAACTAAAATGCCTCTCTATTTCCAGATCTGGTTCAACAACAAGGGCTGGCACAGCATTGGTTCTTTCCTCAATGTCATGAACGGCATCCTGCGGGCTAGTCTGAAACCCGACCAAGACCCCACCAAGTTTGGCATCACTGCCTACAATCACCCGCTCAACCTCACCAAGGAGCAGCTGTCACAGGTCGCACTGTGAGTATCACTGTTGATACTGCGGTACACTTTAAAGTTATAAACTCTCGTTGACCTTTGTTAAGAGACGTCACTTCTCATTCTCACTTACTTTGCTCTGTTCTTCTTTTCGTAGGATGACGACATCAGTGGATGTGCTGGTTTCCATCTGCGTGATCTTCGCCATGTCCTTTGTCCCTGCCAGTTTTGTAGTCTTCCTCATCCAGGAGAGAGTGAACAAGGCCAAACACATGCAGTTCATCAGCGGCGTGCAGCCTTTCCTCTATTGGCTGGCCAACTTTGTCTGGGATATGGTAAGACATTTCAGTAGAGCTTGACCCTTGACCCCATTGACTCCTACCCAAACTATTTGAAATATTACAAGAGAAATTCCAAACATATCCGGGAATCATACAATTATTGTCCTCATAGAATTGCCGTGTAAAGAAACGTACTAAAGCCTCTTTCTCCTCTGCTCCTGCAGTGTAACTACATCGTCCCTGCCACACTGGTCATCATCATCTTCGTGTGTTTCCAACAAGACGCCTACGTCTCCTCCACCAATCTGCCGGTGCTGGCACTGCTGCTGCTGCTCTACGGGTAATTTCAACATACACAGTCCATTTCTTTTGGCTCTTCCCATCTTTATTTTCTCTATTTCTCTAACCTCTTCTCATCTAAAATGATCTCTACGTTTCATCTCCAGATGGTCGATCACCCCTCTGATGTACCCAGCCTCCTTCTTCTTCAAGATACCCAGCACGGCCTACGTGGTTCTGACCAGCGTGAACATACTGATAGGAATCAACGGCAGCGTCTCCACATTCGTGCTGGAGCTGTTTGGAAGCAATGTAAATGATGTCTCCATTTCTTTTTGCTTTAGATAGAGAAGTAACCAATTGATTTAAACCTGTCAGGAAAATGCCAAGTAAAAAATAATTGAGGTTTAATACTTTACCCATCATGAATGAATATTAAACATCACTTTCTTCCTATTTCAGGAAATCGGTGGCATCAACGACATCCTAAAGAACGTGTTCCTCATCTTCCCTCACTTCTGTCTGGGCAGAGGACTGATTGACATGGTGAAGAATCAGGCAATGGCTGACGCTTTGGAGAGATTTGGTAAGTACAGCAGGCCTCTTCTAGCAAATGCCACAAATGTTTCATCATTAGTTTTGATATGGGAAGTAAATATACATTTTCTTAGCATGTTTAAATGTTCTCTGGTTCTGCCTGTGTCTCTGTAGGTGAAAACCGGTTCCGCTCCCCTCTGGCCTGGGACATGGTGGGAAAGAACCTGTTTGCAATGGCCATAGAGGGCGTGATATTCTTCTTCATCACTGTCCTCATTCAGTACCACTTTTGCTTCAAGGCCAGGTGGGTGAAAGCTTCAATACACAATTTAAAAAAGACAAATGCAAATCATCCTCCAGAGTTTTCCTCATAACACATTATCCATAACTAAGGGATTTGGATTCCCTCTGGGTGAAGGATTCAGCTAAGTGTCCTGAGTGTGACCTCTCCTCTCTCTTATGCCTGTAACCTTTCAGGTCATCCACCAGTCATCTCAAGCCCATCGGAGAGGAAGATGAGGACGTAGCCAGAGAGCGACAGAGAATCCTGAGCGGAGGAGGGCAGACAGACATCCTGGAGCTCAGACAGCTCACCAAGATTTACAAGAGGAAACAGAAGCCAGCAGTGGACCGACTGTGTGTAGGCATCCCCCCTGGAGAGGTACGATATAGTACAGTTTATGTGTTGTTAAAATTATATTTGTAAGAGGATGATACAGCATGATCACCTGATACAATGTGCAAGATATAGTAAAGGATATGTGTACTCCTGTGAAAATTAATTCTGATGTTGACTCTCTTCTGCTGCAGTGCTTTGGTTTGCTGGGGGTGAATGGAGCAGGGAAAACCAGCACCTTTAAAATGCTGACAGGAGACTCTATGGTCACCAGTGGAGAGGCCTACCTGGCTGGCAAGAGGTAAGAAAAACCAAAGATTCGTAGTAAAATAGATATATTCCTCAAGTTCATTCATCCTACCTGACTGGGTAAAAAAAGTAGCCACAACACTGTATTTTTAGCATCAATTATGTTATTAAAGATACTTGAAATAAATACTGAACCCAGGCAGAATAAAGCCAGCACGTCCTGCTTGTGTTGAGATAATGACTTGAAGCAAATTCTTTTAATAAACTGAGTTGGCTCTGGGAATTAGCTTTCTTTCTTTTGTGAGAAAATGTTCAGTACAAGCCTACCTTTTGTTTAAAATATATATTTGTCCTTTCTATTGAAAATAATCATATTTTTCTTCATGTGTTTGTCTCACTTCAGTGTAACTACAGAGATAGATGAGGTGCATCAGAACATGGGCTACTGTCCTCAGTTTGATGCCATCAACGACCTGCTGACCGGCAGAGAGCACCTGGAGTTTTATGCCATCCTGAGAGGAGTACCTGAGAAGGAAGTCTGTGAGGTCAGCAACAAACAAACACATTACTTATTTATTAATGTTGTATTGGACTTACTGTGTTGGTCTTTAATATGTAAACTGGACTTGTAATTCTACTTTTGGGGTCTGTTTTTAATTTTTTTTGTAGTCCACTGAGGCTTTATGTGGGTTATTGGTACAAATAAACGTAGTTGCGTATGATAATAGAAAAAGAAGATGGTTGACACTCATGAAAACTTTATCCTGTCCACTAGGTGGCAGAGTGGGGCATCCGGAAGCTGGGCTTGGTTAAATATGTGGACAAGGCAGCCGGCAGCTACAGTGGAGGAAACATGAGGAAACTTTCTACTGCCATTGCTCTCATAGGAGGTCCACCTGTAGTGTTCCTGGTGAGTGGAACATGTTCAAAGAAATACAAAGTACTTTTTGAATTATATTGTGTGCGGCAGTGACCCAAAAGTTACTGAAGACAGTAGATGTGTGTGTTCAACAGTAAACTGAGTATCTGCTGTATCCCATTCACAGGATGAACCAACAACAGGCATGGATCCTAAAGCACGTCGCGCTCTGTGGAACGCAATTCTTAGCATCATCAAAGAGGGACGATCTGTAGTCCTGACCTCCCACAGGTTAGACTTACCATCTGACTGACATCTATCCAGTTAATTAAACTATGTATTACTGTTGTTCATTTAGGAATTTACGTTCACATGACTAACCTCATTCTGGTGTGTGCCTGTGTGATTTGCAGCATGGAGGAGTGTGAAGCACTTTGTACCAGAATGGCCATCATGGTCAACGGCAGGTTCCGCTGTCTGGGCAGTGTGCAGCATCTCAAAAACAGGTGGGAATAAATGACAAGATAGCGTTTCACAAAAGCTCACACACAAGAAATTTTTTTTTAAAAAAAAGAGTTTTCCAGTGAATAAAATCAACAGTTCAGTTGAATGAAACATGCTTTGTTGCATTCTTATCAGGTTTGGTGACGGTTACACCATCATCCTGCGGGTGGCTGGCCCAGACCCAGATCTGCGGCCGGTGATGGAGTTCATCGAGCGGGATCTGCCTGGCAGCACACTAAAAGAAAAACACCGCAACATGCTACAGTACCAGCTGCCCACCTCCCTCACATCCCTCGCACGCATCTTCTCCCTGCTCTCAAAGAACAAGGACACCCTCAGCATAGAAGACTACTCCGTCTCACAGACAACGTTAGACCAAGTAAGCACCCGAGGCTCTGGCTATAGCTGGGTTGTGATTTTAGTACAGGCTGAGTCTAATTTCTCCTTCCTCTTCTTCTCCCTCCCACAGGTGTTTGTAAATTTTGCCAAGGACCAAAGTGACGAGGACCATTTGAAAGATGTCCATCTGAACAAACGGGACGCTGTGGTAGTGGACATTTCCCAGCTAAACTCTTTCCTCACAGACAACAAGACCAGGGAGAGCTGTGTCTGATTCCACAACATACCATCAGTGGGAGTTGCTATGCTTCACCCACCCCTCCCCCCGACCTAGAAAATATGGACCACTAACCCACAGGGGGGAGACAAACTATGTCCTTTTTTTATTTCTATTTTTTAGTCTTTTTTAATTGTTATCATTTCTCAGTGGGCCTGCACTTCAGCGCACAGCCTCTTGAAAAGGCAGAGACTGCAGGTATCGTGACAGACACTGAAACAATGAAAACTCAATGCAAATCAATGCAAGAAATATATATATGAAGATATTTAAGATGAGAAGATTTTCCTGTGAGGGTTGGAGACCGGCGCTTCTCCTTCACGAGATGGACAGAAAGAAAGTAAAGACTCAAAACACTTGAAGCGACAGCAGGATTACGACGCTGCGCTAGCCTGGAAAGCTCGTAGCCCTGCTACTCACTCAACAGACACGGCATCGCGGAAGATGGAAGGAAATATCTCTTGTTTTTAACCCCTGTTCCTAAACGTAGTTAGCAGTAGTCAGCGGGACTGTGTACGTGCTGCTCTGTATCGTGAAATCACGACAGCGTAAAACAAACAAACAAAAGAAGTTCAGATCATTCACTGCCAACTGCTGAAAGACGGTCTGACTACTTTTATATTCAGGGTCAACCCTCTCTCGATCTCTCTTCATCACCAAGCGCAGTGGTTTTTATCACACAAACGATGGTAAAACAGCATCTTCAATGCAATCGATTTCAGTCACAATCATGCAACATGTTAATTTTTACTAATTAGGTTTTTTTTTTTAAGGTAATTTCATTCTAATAGACTTAACCTCTATGGAGTTTTTTTCTCCTTTGTTTGGATGACAATTAAGATTGATAACAAAGTTGTCTTTTTTATTTGTTGTTCCTTTGTGTCCTTGACATTGTCCAGCACAGTGCCTATACTGTATCATGGTGGAGAGAGAAATCTGAGCACTCCATTAAAACAACAACAACAATGTATGTAGGCTGCCCAGGAATGTACAAGACAGACACCAACATCAAAGCACAAAAAATTCTCTTTGTGAAGGTGATGAATGAGACTTGACTGTTTTTAAAAAAAAAAAAAATGTGTCCTTTATTTTCAAAAACATAGAAAAAAAAATCTTGTGGTTGCTTGATGTCTGTACAGGATGTGCAGTCTGCTATACTGGCTTGTTTCTACTCGCCGTGCTCTCTTTCAAATGAACCGAAGGACGCACGGTGACCATCGCAGTTGTCACATGAAAGCTGGGGATTGCTGGAGGATTTGGACTCGTTTTTCTGAAAGTGCATTGGAAAAATATACTGCATGCTTTCCACTGGGCCACACACCTGGACTATCAGCACTTCTGTGTGTGTGCCGAAGCATGCCGACAGATCAGCTTGTAAAAGGACTGGAGGCGACTGAATTGTGCTCCATTGTTGTGGGATTACTGGCACATACAGTTTGTATATGTGGCGTCTAAATTCTGTTTAAAAAAAAAGAAAAATATATATCTAAAATGTGATTTTTGGCAATGAGATGGAAATGTTCCTGTGTAGCTCTCATACACGGTGAAGACACAGATCTTCTGCTTGTGTGAGATCTTTTCCAGTAACGTGTGTTTTTATATGTGCCTGTGTGAGGGCGCAATGGGAGCGTTTTACGACCTGAGCCAGTACCAATGTGGATATTATGTACAGTAGCAACTTTGTGGTGTCAAGTCAGAAAAAAACATTGTTACCAGTGGAGTGAACAAACAGTATCTGTGCCAAATGGAGCTGAATATGTATCTTTGATCCACCAGCATAATATGGAAGAGGCAACTGTTTTGTAAAGCTTTGAGTTCAGTTCTCTATCCATCGTCAGCAGCTCGAAACAAAAAGCTCACATGTGTAAAATGTGCGCTGCCTCATTCAGTCTCCATCAGACTGCAAGTTTTTTCTTCTTCTACTCATGTTGCCAAATTCTAACCCCATTGTTTGTCCACATTAATAAGCTGCCACACTGAAGTTAACTGTACTGTTACTAACTCAAATTTTCTAGACGTGAGGTTGAGATGCTTAACACAAAACAATGTTTCCAGAGCTAGTCGACAAGCGAGACTACGCATGAATACGGGACCACGGCAATTAGAGTTGTGCTTGTAATGCTTTATAGTTCATAAAAAAACTCGTATCCAGGGTTTAAATTGATGACAGATTGTCATTACGGGTTCTCTGTGTCATATCAAATCTTGGAACGTACCAAAACCCCTCAGCTAATTGCGAGCACTTTATCGACTTCATAGCCTGTCGTGTCAAAGACGTAGATGTAGGGATTTGGATGTATCAGACGATTTAAAAACAAACCTCTGCACTGGAACACAGGTATAATTCAGACGTAATGAAGCTACGTCGTTGCATCACAGCGTTTGTTTGAAACTTGAAATGGAGAACAAAGGCTGACCATGCAACGAGAGACAGGAATAATATAGTGAAAGAGAGACATGCAGGACAAAACTAAGGTGGTGATTTTTCTCTTCTCGTGCTCAATATTATTATTTGTTTACATTTTTAAGTATTAAACAGCTGTTTGAGTCTGTTATGCATTGTGTATAGTTACTCTTTACATTAATAAATAAAAAATTCATACATTTTGAACAAAAAAAAACCCTGATTGTTTTGCATTTTGTTTGTCTGTGAAATGTGAAATGTGAGTTTGTAGCCAGTGACTGAACAAAAGACACTGTATGTTTGGGCATGAATGTGTTAATGTGAGCTGATGACTATAAGTTTCTAGAGTGTGCATGTGTTTGTGTGTCTAGTTTCACCTGCTGCGTTCCCACACACACACACACACACACACACACACACACACACACACACACACACACACACACAGACACACACACACTCACACTCACACAAATGCATTGCCAGAGTTTTCTGTCACTTTTAGTTATTCACACACCGACATCATGATTGGAAGAGTTGTTTTTCTGGGACTCCTGCTCATCTGTGTGGCAGCAGGTAACAAAGAAAACACCTTTTGAGCTATTTTTGCATTCTAGCTTGAAGGTTAGCATAGATTTATGTCTAAAGAGAAATTTTTAGGCATTTCTGTTTAGATGCTATAGACTGAAACATGCAGTGTCTATTTTAGTATTAACCCCCATTGGAAGCTTTCATTTTTTTGTCTTAAAAAATTGTCAAAAGAGGTTTGATGTGCTTTTGTTTTTACACTGACCAACAAAAGAGACACACTGATGTTAAATAAAATTGGAATTATGAGAAATCTACAAATATAAAATACTTGTTTGGATATTTTTGTAGGCACTGTGCAGTATATTAAACACTCACATATAGGGACATCTCATTTTGAAAAATCATATGTATGTCAGTGTCACTGTTCATAGTGTCAATGGTAATACTGGAAATACTACTAGTATTTTAAAATGAATTACAGTAAGGTAGAAAATATTTTTGCACATTTCAACCTTAATCTTTCTTTTTAAACAGCTACATTGAACATGATGTACATTTTTAATACATTTTTTTTTTTACGTGCCTATATGCACCAAATCACCAAAGCAAATTCCTTGCATGTGAAAACCTACATGGCAATTATCAAGATTCTGATTTTGATTCTGACTGTCCTTATTTTGGCACAAATTCATGTAGAATTCAAGTCTGTGGGTGAACAGTCAGTTTTGCATGCTGTTGATATCTTTTCAGTATCAGATGGCTTCATGTTCTTACACGTAAGCAGGCATATGGAGTCATATCGTATACACATGTTTGGGTTAAGACATCATCTGCTTCCTTTGCAGACGCTAAGGAGAAATCTGGACTCCTGAGAAAGGTGTGTGTGCATTGAGGGGGGTGTCTGATGTGGACTGTGGTTTAAGTGTAAGAAAAGGAGTGATATACATAATAATGTGTGTTACTGAAGGAATTTTAAGCGTACATCATGAAAGCTGAGCTAAGGCATGAGTGTCGTTTCAAGATTGGGGTGGACACGTGAAATGAAGGGTTTTGGGGTTCTACACTAGAAAATTTTAAGTCTCAAACACCTAATTTACTTCATTCTGGTGGATTTTTTTTTTGCATCAAGTGCCTTCCTGTGTCAGTTTATGGTGTAAATTCCCTTAATTCTGTTTTATTGGGGAGGACAAACACTTGGGGGCGATGTATCACCTGCGTCCCTGCTGAAATCTACGCCTCTGTGCTGAGCTTACCTATGAGGTATAGAAAGAAAGTAGCCTAAGTTACTCCAGCACCTGTGTGTATCTCCTGGCAGCCTTCCTGTCCTGATGTGGAGCAGATAGACGCCTGCCCTCTGAACCTCGCCCCTGTGTGTGGCAACGATGGAAACACTTATGCCAATGAGTGTACCCTGTGTGTCCAGAGACAGTGAGTACACACAGCTGCTCCACTCTCAGGACAGTCACACATTAGCTCAACAACATCCAAGTTGACTGTGAGGAGGACAAAGTATTGGAGTCGCCCTCTGGTGGTGGATGAATTGAAGGACTACAGTCACAAGACTGAACCCTGAACAGGCTGTCAGCAGCAGCTGATTCAAATGACTGGAAGCTTTCCACTTTATGATTCATCTCTTTGTTTTTACACTTAATGAACTAGTGTCATTAGTCATTGCTGCTTCATTTTTCCGATGACCAATTCTTGAAAACATTGATTTTTTTTACAATTTATCTCCCCTGTTGCTCGACTTCACTCCCACAGTCAGACACGATGAGTTGATATGAGGTGTGACTTCCAAAAACAATCTTTTAAACTGCCTTGTTTTCAATCTAACCACCAACACTGATACAAAGTTGAACTGAATCTCAGCTAAGCGAAAAAAGAATCACTCACAGCCATGTCACGTTATGATCCTCTTTGCAGAGCAACCAAGACGGACATTTTGATTGCCAAAGAGGAGAGCTGCTGACCTGCGCAGGGGATGAAGGCAAAAACTAAAGGAACCAATCCAGATCTGACTATCAACCCAACACAGATCTGTGGAACAACATGTCCCAAAATTTTGTGCCGTTGCAAACAGTAATAAAACTTTCCCAGCAGTGAACAACCTTCTGTTTTTTATACACATGAATTGTGGATCATGTTTATGGAGGGAGTAAAAAAGTGAGGGAGCAAAAAATCACGAAGAGGAAGCTAGCAAATGCTTTTTTGTTGCGATACAAGGGGAAAGGAAAAAAGAAAGGATATTGATTTAGGTCACATGATCTGAGAGCATTCCTTTGTAAAGTGAAGGCAGGAGGTGAATGATCAGTTGGTTATCTCTGTGGGAGAGCCAAATGTTTACACTCCTGAAACTGAGTAACACAGTGGTCAATAATATTCAGGTGTGTGTGTGTGTGTGTGTGTGTGTGTGTGTGTGTGTGTGTGATGAAGGCAAACAAGAGGGTGTGAGGAAATGCAACAGTGAAAGAAGCACAGAGCAACAAAACTGGCAGAGAGGACAGTAAAATACAGAGAAATGGAGTGTTGAATCCTCAGGTCAAAGGTCAAAATGTGTGGGTCACGTGGTTGAAACTAGGAAACAGAAGTGGTTTCAATCTTGTCACTTCCTTCATCTGGACAGTGTAGCAGGACAAGCGTATAGGACTTCAGTAAACTGACTTATCAATGATGATAAGAATCCCAGTGAACAATGGGTGAGTACGCACTGCAAATACTCTGCTTACTGCTGCTAGCATTACGATACTGCTCCTTTGTCACTGTCAGCTGTTGGTTATGATGTTATGAGTTTATGATTAACAACCTGGATCTAGCTGTTTTGAATCAAGACAGAGCGACAGTGAACCTGAACCTGAGTTTACTGATGTATTATGAACTCATATTATACAATAGTAATGATTTTTTAACCTTGTTTGCTCAGTTGAGTTTAGTTTTTCTGTTTAGTTTCATTTTGTTGAGCCTAAAGTTCAGACCAGTTACATTAAACAGTGCTACATCCTGTTTCTCCAGGGTCGCCAAAGTTCAGGACTGTCAAAATGGAGTCTCAATGGATCTTTTCCTGCACCTGTCGCTCATACCAGCGGTAAGTAGTCCTTTTATCCAGGAGTGAAGCTGGGGGGGGGGGCTCTGGTGGTCCAACCCCGAATGTTTCCTCAAAAGCACCAAAACTTTTAGATTTTTAAACCTTGAACTTTGTGTCATACAGATAATAATATATGGCCATTTTCTTTATCCTACCATGCTGTCATTGGGTAAATGTTGCTCTGTTGGCCTAATATTCAGTGCAGTGTACTGAGGACACATTTATACTTGGCATTTATGGGGATCCTTGATTTGCAGTTAGAGCAGCCCAGATTATTATGGGATAGATTCAAATGCAGCCGATTAATTTGCTCATTCTTCGAACTCCAGCATAGAATAGCAAAAACAGCTTTCAAGTTTAGTAATGCTGTTTATATTAAATTACCCTACCCTTGTTATGAAACTTAATAAAAGTAACTTCCAAAAGTGTTTTCCTCTTTTTTTGGTGGCAAGAGTGAAAGGACGTCATCTTTTACATTTGTCGCATTGTTGTTTGAGAATGATGAAGACAGTTGGAGAACAATTACATACAAAAAAAAACAACATTTTTTTTTTTTTTAGTAACTATTATGTTTCACCAAATGATGTACAGACTTTTAGGCATTGTACGATCTCAAATGGCTTGAAAAATACTGCTTATAGTGCTGTAAATGGTACAAATGGTAGATACCCCGGAGGAGCAACTGAGGAGGGATCCCTCTTTAGGGCAGACAGACATACAATAGATGTCATGTGACTACTATATCTGTAATTAATGAGCAGGTAGATACAGCAACTTGATCTTAGGAGCTTGCAGGGAGAATCAAATGTGAGACCTTGTTTTTACAAGATGACTCCTCAATTCAGTGAATCGTCCTGCCACCTTGAACATACAGTATAAATCAACGTATCTCCATTTCACACACTTTGAGTGATGCTAACAAAAGCATTGCATTGTTTGTATATTATCTATTGATTTCTTGTCTTCCAGCTGGTGATCACAGGGGTGCTCTCGTTCCTCCAGAAGAGAGCCAAGAGACTCGCCATCGACGACAGACTGCCCTTCCTGGACGGACGTTTTGCCATTGTGGTGTAAGTCAACAGCAGACAGCAACTATGTCGAGAGAAAAATCAACAGTAAATATCTGTTTTAATATCACAACTGATGTGTGTGAAATTCAGTACTGGTGTCGTTATAAGCAACAGTCTACCTGTATTTTTGACAGGCTTCATTAGCAACCACATGTTCAGCAATATGTCTCTGTTAATGATTCCACTGTGTCTCAGTCCTTTGGATACGATAGGCAGCCTCAGTAATCGTTGGTCCTATGGGTTTGCATTTGGTGCCGTGTCCTCCAGCGTCCTGCTGCTCTTCTCTGAAAGTTACGTCCCCTTCATTGTCCCGCCCTGGGCCAGAGGTACTCCCATTGTTTACCACTGTTGTCCAGGCTCCACAAGCAGACCTGTTTACTTTGCAGATACAAGAAATAAACACACTAACTGATGTGATGTTGTCTGATGATTCTTCCCAGCTATATTGTATCTGGTTGGAGCGTTAGAGGTGGGCCTGGTCTATCTCCCTTTCTTTGCCTGTCTGTCCACACCTTTCAGAGCAGCTGGGGCAGTGCTGGGAATATTCTACTCTCTGGCCTGGTAAACAGACACATTTTCTTTTCTTAAAAATGTGGATTACTCCAGCAAAGGGTTTCTTTAGTGTTTATCTTTCACAAAACATCATGTCTCCCTGGTTGTTTTTAGGATCATTGTTACAGTCTGGGATACATTCACCTGTCCCCATGGTAAGGTAGGTGAGTACTCATCATAAATGGTGTTAATATCATGTGCCTGTTGCAGCATGGCCTCCACCAAGAAACCAGCCTCCTCCCTCACGCCTAAATAAATCAGGCTCTACAAAACACTGACGTATGACGAGAAGAGAAAAAGAGAAAAATGTGACAGACTTTGTGTTTGGTTTTAAAGATTCTGGGTAAATACCAAAAGGTGATTGTGCAATGGCCCTGCATCCTCTCCCTCATCTTCCTCCTGGGGCGATTTATCTACATTCTGGTAAAAGCTATTCGAATTCATCTGCAACTGGAAGAAGAGGTCAGCATGCCTAATGCATAAAATCTTTGAAATCATTCTTGCTGTGTATTTTTAATGTGGATAAAACCATCTATAAATGCATGTTATTCCCCCTCACAGTACAGTCCGCACTGATTACATATCAGGTTTTTGTTTGCTTAATAATAAAATCTCTACTGACCTGTGTGTCTATCTAATCTATGAATGTGCTGAATCTGTTGTCAGGACCCTGAGGAGCTGACTGAGCACCACCAAGTGCAGCATGTACTGAGACTGCTGAGGAAAACACCTGCACAGAGGTAGAATACACAGTCATGTACAAGGTCCTCTGGTTTAAGTTGTGGTTTTCAGTTCTGTTGGTTGTTGAGTAATACACTTTTTCTGCATGATTTAACAGGTTTACCAAACATTTTTGGAAGATGCTTTACATGCAACAATAATAATCCTACATGCCACAAAAATTGTAGTTACAGCACAGTCTTCAGCTGCATGTTTTGGTCATGTCCGGAACTAATTCATTGCTGAGATTTGATATTCAAAACGTTTTCAACAATGTTTGGATGGCTGGTTTCCCGTCTATGTCCGTGTCCAGCACCCCTAGATGGTAACTTAAGTAGAGCCCATTATATGAACACTGGATTAAGGATGTTATGTATAATTTACATCTGGAGAAAATCCATTGGACACACACATGCATAATTGTTTTAACACCCCTTTCTGTGTTACAGGACGCCCCTCAGCTGGTTCCAGAGAAGAGTGTATGAGTGGGATCCCCACTTCAAGTTTCCCAACAGGATCATTGGCACCGTCATTATATCCCTTATTGGCCTATATACAGTACGGCAAGACATCTCCTGTCATTTAACTGTCTCATCCATACACTTTGTCTTAGACAAGTGTTACACAAACACATTATCTGTGCATCTGCTGTATATACTGATGTTTGTGTCATTTCTGTAGATGACTCTGGCAGACTACAGTCTCAGCAATGTGACTTTTGACGAAGCAGAAAGGTGGAAGAACACACTAAAACAGCTGGTTGCCTCTTGTAACCAGACTGGACCTCTGGGAGTCATGGTACCACAGCTGGAGGAATTCATCCTCGTGGCTAGGAGTGAGTTAGTCTGCTCCCCTCCAGAAATCATGATCTGATTGATGCTTCATTCTTGTGTATGGTGGACATCAAACAAGTTTTGGTGATATATACACCACATTTGTCCTGCTTCCTTGGTTCTAAAGATAAGGAAAAAAAAAAAATCAACTCTTCATCGCAGCCTGATAAATTTAACTAAGAAAGATTGTTGCTCTTTTGTTTATTTCAGGGTCTTGGCTTGCTACCACCATCTTCGCTAGTCTCAATTCTGTGGCCTATTGCTTCCATGTCTTGGCATGTTACAGGTAAGAAACCTTTTAATAGATAGAAATATACAAAATGTATTGAAATTCTAAGACAACTGTCTAAAAAAAGTAAGTAAACTGATTTAGTTAATGGAAAGTTAGATGAAATTTCCTAATTAGCTATCACAAAGAACCTCATAGATGAGTGACATGGTGCACTGTCGCTATAGAAAACACTTAAAGCGGCTGTGGAGGGGACAGAAGACTTTTCTTCCTGAGAGGTTTCGCAACCCCAAATCTGCTCTCAGCGTAGTAAGTAACACACACACACACACACACACACACACACACACACACACACACACACACACACACACAGCAGCAGCAGATGGCAGGCAACTCTTGGGCAAATTTGTCTTCGGCTTGGCACTAAAGACCCAAACCAGCATTCACAATTATGACACTGGCCCCAGTTTCCCGTTTACAGGTCATGATGTGCGTCACAGTGTATGTCATTTACATATTCTTTGCTCGTCATATTGAAAACCATATGGCCACTGCACCCCACCAGCAGGCTCTACCAACACTCACATTTGCAACTAAGTCTGTAGTATTTTGCTGTGGTAGCATCAATTTGAGTGATTCAAATATGCAGAGCATGTGGTACTCCACATGTGTGAATGTCTTCACCTCATTTAATTTTGCCTCTTTCTTTATTTTATTGCATTTAAAATAAGTTTTATTTTTTATGTTGTTTTTTGTTTCCACAGGCTTCCATTGCAAGATACTCTGGTTGGCAAATAGCGTTTACACTGTGGGGTAAGCTTTTTATCTCCTGAAACACACGAGGAACTGTACTACTGTACTGTACCACATGAAATTAGTTTTCTTTGCGATAACTTAAAAAATAATCCAGCTAAGATCATGGGCGGATTCTTAGACAGCTGTCACAGATATGCAAAAGGCCCAACCGCCTTTTCTACTTAGGCGAAATTTATTCTTCTGCATTGAATCGACGCCACAGCTATGGTGCAGGCTCTGCGTCAACATGGAGCCTATGTGGCAACACAGACCTCTTGTTTATTTTGTAAGCTGAGACCATTTCCCTCAGTGGAAACAAACGTTTTATTTACTTTAATTTTGCAGATAAGAAACAATAAATTGTGAAAACAGTAAAGCCTCCAAAAAAATAGCATTTTGGATTTATACTTAGAGATTTATCCTGGCTTCATATGAACAGAGGAAATCTCTATTTGCTAGGCTAATTTATACAATGTGAAATGCCATAAGCTTGTGCTAAAAAACATTAGCATGTTGTATTTGTGGCGAAAATGTGTCCAGATAAAGACAAGTGTTTGTCTGTGAATGCTGCGAGTTATAGTGAAGCCAATTTGTGTGCTTGTGTTTGAATTTAAGGTCTCTATTAAGCCATGTTTTTGTTGTGTTTTGAATCAACTAAACTTCACAGAAACCCTGCCACCGATTACTGTTTTAGAGGTGCAGAGTGACACAGACCACAGCACAAGTATAAATGCTCACAACGGCGTAGGCTACAGTGCAAGGTCTGCCGCACAACTACAAATCCCACTTTAGGCTCGTGGGCCTGAGCCCATTAGGCCCATTCAGTGATCCATCCATGGCTAAGATCCAATAATTAGTATCAAACCTCAACAAATCAACATCTCAACAAAATCTTAAACACCTTTTAAAAGAATACCACTAAACATGTTCGTAGAGAAACATTTTAATCAGCCATTACATTTGATGATAGTGGCCATGTGAAAATATTACAGGAGTTATGCATGGATGGATCTGTAATATTGTCCTACTGCACAGAAAAGATTTGTTTTGAGAATGGAATAGAAAAATGGCAAAACAACAGTACAGTCACACCACATGAGTAAAATATGAAAATGTCTCTTCTGTATTTTCTCTTTAGGCTACCTGATTGTCCATTTTATCCACTTCCTGTTTGCTCTGCTGTTCGTCTATGCACTGGTTCTTCCCATACAGCATGGAAAAGCACTGAGAATGCTCAGCAACATGGGGCTTATACTGTAAGGCCGCTTTCTGTGGGGTTGTGGATATGTGACTGCATGTGAATTGATGGTTAGATTGACAGATAAACATGTTGGTTGATTGATTTTGACCTTTCTCCTGTGTCTTTCAGTTTGACCATCACTCTGGTCATCGCCCTGGTTTTCCTCCAGATAGTTCTGGTTCAGATCTTTTTCCTTCAGGACAAAATGTCTCCAACTGATAAGCAGAAACCTCTGGCTATCAACAACAGGTTGGCATATTTCAGTATAGATATAATGTAAGCACCGACCATGAGACCATCAAACCCAGGTCCTCTATTTGGCAGCAAACACTAACCACTGAAAAGGGAAGTGCTGGCAATAAAGGCCAAAACAGAAAGTAAATTATTAGCTGTGGACTGTTTGAGGACATAATGTGATGGTGATGCACTTCCTCGCTTAACTAATGGTACAGTGTGGAAAATACTTTTACTACCTTTGTGTTGAACGTTAATAGGACAACTGAATGTCATTCAAAGTGAATCTGTAGTAGCTGTAAATCACAGTTTCTCTTCCCTCTCTTCAGGAAGGCGTTCCACTGCTTCAACTACTTCTTCTTTTTCTACAACGTGGTGATGGGGATCAGCAACTGCATAATGAGGCTGGTGTTCAGCATTGTGACAGGAACGTGGCTGGTGTCCCGCATAGACCGGACCATTATGCAGAGAGGATATGAAAACTTGGACGCTGGTAAGCTTAACTACAACCCAGGCTCATGTGAGACAAAACTTAAATATTGGTTCAAGGAGTTAAGACGTTAAAGGGATAGTGCACCCAAAAATGAAAATTCAGCCATTATCTACTCACCCATATGCCGACCGAGGCCTTGGTGAAGTTTTAGAGTCCTCACATCCCTTGCGGAGATTGGCGGGGGGAGCGGCTAGCACACCTAATGGCAGACGGCGCCCTAGACTAATGTCCAAGAACACAAAATTGAATCCACAAAGTATCTCCATACTGCTCATCCGTAGTGATCCAAGTGGGCTGCAGCCCCGACATAAAAAGTTGTTTCGAAAAACGTCATTTGAACTCTGTTTTTAGCCTCACTGTAGCCTGTAGCTCTGACTGCTTCACGCTCAGGGTGATCGGTGATCTCTGAAGAGCAGCAGTCTCGTCAGCACTTATGTCCAGATTCTCAAGTGCAGGCATCGCCAATTCCCAGTCTGAGCAGCAAAGACTTTCCTCATCCGTTGGCATTGCTTTGCATTTGAAACAACTACACCACCAGGTTTCCAGTGCTCGACTCCGGTATTCTGCGGCTGGCTGAGGCTCATGAGCTGATTTTCATTTTTGGGTGCACTATCCCTTTAAATGTCACAGCCATTCATCCTTGAAGATTATTTTCTTCCAGGAGATGGCAGCATTTTACAAAACATCAGAGGAGTTTTTGTTTTTTTTCATCAAAAAATTTCTTGCATGTTCCAGGCTATGGTACTTGGATTGGGATGATCTTTGCTGACCACTACCATAACAATCCAGTCATGGTGTGTTTCTGCCAGCTGCTGGTCTATCACAAGCTGGAGAGCCACACTGCGTCTGTATACTCAACATTCAACAACCTGCAATCCGGTCAGTACTGTGTGTGTGTGTGTGTGATGAAACTAGTATTTTTTTCTTTAAATTAGGTCCAACTTTACTGCATGTATGCATTTTTGTTTGCGTGTTTGTTTATCATGATTATTTTTTCTTAGTTTTTAGTTTATTAACTTTCAACTCTTTTACAGAATCCCCTATGAATAGCCGGGCCAGGAGGCGTTGGATGTTGGCTTATTCCCTACTGCGGAACCCTCATCTGATCCTGCTTAGGAAACACCACCTCTCCCCATCTTCATCAGTACAGTCAGACACAGTGGTGCAGGCTTGCGTCATGGCTTCTCAATCAAAGAAAGTTTTGCTACCAGAGATCGTAGTCACACCAGCAGAAGAGTGTTAAAGAAACATTTCTTTGGATTGTCATCGTGTTGTGATCATGTGGTGTTTTCAATACGTTTTTTTCATCTGATTGACAAGTTATAATCTGATTAATGTGATCCATTCATCCGTAGGAGATTTGACTTAAGGAAACTGTGAGAACCTGTATTGTAGCTCGATTGATTGTTTGAGTCAAGTTATGTTTTTAACTGCACTGGCACGGTCAAGGTTAAATGTGGACCCTTGTACATAATCACAACAACCTCTCTGCCAGGTATTGTACTAATAGATGTGGTGCACTACAGCTAGCTATTTTTTAGTCTCATAATGTTTAATTTATTAAACTCATGTAAGCCACACCACACAGCCATTCTGCTTGTCATTCTCGGTTTTTGTTATAAATGTAAATGATAATAAATGTTTATGCACAGCTGCTGTATACTCTGAATAAACATTAGTGCTCTGCATACCTTGGGCCTGAAAACAAGCTTGTGTAATTTATTAGCTGTATCAGTCACTGTACATGTGTGGAATGCTGAACGCATATATTTAGACACCACTTAAAAGCAGCATATTTGGACTATTTAGCTAAAAATATATCCAAAGACCGTTTTCCGACTTGTCAATCACATATAAAGCGTTACATTTAGCTAGTTAAATGCTCGTTAGAGAAATGTGAGGAACAGTTTAGTTCAACATCATAATCCAACGCTAAATACAGGCTAAACTAAAACACACCTGTAAGCTAGTGACCTTTTGAAACTGTGGGCGTAAACATGCACGTGAATGCGACTTTACCAAAGACATCAAGAAGCAGTTTGGCCGGCAAAGTTCAGTGAAAATTACAGGTAATGTAAACATAGAAACGTTATTATCTGGCTTTAAACTTGAGCTAACGTTATTGCACATCGCAAATAACTTTGACAAGTTTGTAAAATTTGTCAATTTGTGGGCGGAAACAACAAGCTTTAACGTTACTTAATGGCTAACGTTAGCTGCTAACGAACAGTTAGCCGAGCAGCTAACGGTCACATTGTTAATCCTAAAAGCTGCGTAACGTTAACGTTATTTGTGCGTTTTAGCAATAGAAAATGCATCCAACCACAGTTTTCCACAAGATTCACTTGCCGATCACCGGAACATTGAAGTTAAACATCGTTAACCACTAGCAAATACCAGCGAAGGTAACGTTAATCACAGCGGTAACGTTACTGACCCTCTGAACTTGTGGGCGTAACGTTAAACGTGGACGCGATTTCGATTGCGACGATACTGAAAACACCACGTAGCAGTTTGACTAGCGAGAGTTAGAGGAAATTACAGGTAATGTAAACATAGAAACGTTTTCATCTGGCTTACAACTTGAGCTAACGTTATTGCACATCGCAAATAACTTTGACAGGGTTGTAAAATGTCCGCTGTGAGCCGGAGCAACAAGCTTTACTTCATGGCTAGCTGCAAACGAACAGTTAGCTGTTAGCCAAGCAGCTAACGGCTACATCATCTATCGGTTAAATTAGCGGCAGACATTCTTTGTTGAACCAGACCTATTGTCTTCATGCAGATTATATTCAGTCTGACAACGGGTCTACAATGTTTGAGGCTTTGCAGCAAGGTCATATACCAACACATTTGCCATGTAGTTTCAGGAACTCTCATAAGGTTGCCGGATATTGTGGAATCTAGCTAGCTGTCTTTGACATTGTGGCAGACACTGAGCTAGTTTAACCAGCCGCATTTTGCTCTTCTAACTTAAAAAGGAACTCTTGTTACATTGTAAGATACAAAAGTTGTGTTAAATGTTTGCTTGCTCAGATAACTTACAATAAACAAGAATGTTTAGCCAATGCAGCAGCTTAAGCACAAATGTTTTAGTATATATCAGCATCAAATCCACGAAGCAGTGTTGGGTTAAAATCTTAACCCTTTAGAGCGTTTTTCAGAGATAAAATGAATGTGGAGGCCAAAATCCTGAGTCTGTCCCCCAAAACTCTCTGGTTAAATGACGGTGTCTGAAGGTCCTTTTAAAAGTCTTACAATGTGCTTAATTTTTAATAGTAGGCCATAAAGTCATCATTCTTGAATTTTAATTTGTGAGGTCATATTTGCCACAAATATATCTACTAAAGTCCACATTTCTGATGTTACAAATCTTTAAACCTTTCATTGACCCTATATCTCTCTTAACTTTATAGGCACAGTTACTTGTCGGCTAAATACAGATTGATAGCCAATGTCAACATAAAACGAGATCACATATAAACACCTTACCTTTACAATTAATCTGCGGTGCTTCAAATAAGTAATGAATTAATTGTCTTAAATTATTTTGAAAAGGTCTTTACAGCATTCATTTTAAGTGTCTTATAGATGTAGACAACCTGTAAGTATGCTTTTAACTGATGTTGTACTGTATTTGTGCATTTTTAACACCACAGATTTTTGGTCCGTGTTTCTTTTTCAGTGTGAATTCAGCAGGATGTCGGACAGCGAGTCCGTAAAGAAAATGTTGCGGTCTGTGCTGCAGTCCAGCAAGGCAGGTGTTTCTATTAACACTCTCCAGTCAGAGTACCGCTCACTGTGCGGAGAGAGCATCCCGCTGAGGAAGCTGGGCTACTTGAAACTGGAGGACTACCTCAGGAGCATCCCCTCTGTGGTCCGCCTGGAGTACCGCATGGGTGAGGTGAGGACTGTCATTTATTTACCCAGGTTTAAGGCCATTGTCACCTGGTTGTTAATTTGCTTCCATATACTACTGCCCGAGGCCAGCTAGCATGAGCACAGAACCGATAACCTCCATAACAGGTTGTTTGTAGTTCATCAAATTCAATAAATGTGCCCTGTAGATGATATGCCTTGCTGCGGTGTGTCAAGAGACAGCCCACATTGCTGAGCTGGTGGCCAGGCAGAAGAGCCCCAAGAAATCTTGTCGTGCACAGTTTGTCAACTGCAAGATGAGATTCAAACCTTCCAACCCGTACATGCTCAATGGTAGGAGACACTTGTTACATTTCATTTCTTCAGTGGGTGATTCCTCATCATTTATCAAAGCTTTGTTTGTATCTCATCTCCTTTATTCACCATAATCTGACCTGTTGTCACCCTTCACATGCATTTAGTGAGGCCAAGGCTGTCTCTCCGCCAGCCCTCAGCTAGTAATATCTCTAACTGGATGCATAACCGTCCTCGATCCCATGGTGGCTACAGAGGAGGTTTCAGCGCCTCAGGAGACTACAGGTAAACGTTAACAGTTTCCATCAGATGTTAATGAGCATTAAATCTTCAGTCTGTGCTTCATGTCAAGAGACTTCTAAAACGAATAAACCAACGTGTTTTGCTCGTGTTCTCCCCAAACAACAGGCTGTCGGACCCAAAGTTCAGCTGTGTTACCCCGGTGGAACACAGACGACCAGCTCCTCAACCAGCTCCTCGCTCCACTGTAAAGCAGTTGTTAAAACCTGACAGGTAAACACACTCATGTGGACAAACATGTCACTACACTCAGCTCTGTTGAATCAAAGATGCGGTTCCTCTATGCCCAGTATTCACTTCAGGCAAGGATACATTTTCAGTTTATTAACCATAACTATGTAAGTGTAAAAGTTAGCGCGTTAACACCACTTTTAAAAGTATTTCATTTTAAGATATTTTTCATGCCAATTGTTTTAGTATATCAGCAGTGGTATAGTAAAAGCTGTTCATAGCCAAGTCTCAAATTATGGACCACTTAACCAGCCTCTATTAGCTTATTATTTTATCAAGTACTGCAACAGGATGTTTGTATTGAATAACAGTTTGTTGCTGTGAAAAGCACATCATGCTTAAAGACTGCTGTGTTGCCAACAGGAAAGAGGAGAGCCTGGCAAACTGTCAGAAGATCAAAGGTACGTGGGACTTTCTTGATGTTTGTCCATGTCAGTTTCAAAACATTTGAAATGGTTCCCTTTAAAATAAAATTAGGTTTTCAAAAATTAGGATTTACATATTGTTGGACCTACTCGTTGTTTCAAATGGGTGCAGGAATCAGCTCTAAATTCATTACCAACAGCTGCGTATTAATTCACCTTTCAGGCAGATGGGTCAGTTGGTCGAAACAGAACATTTCAGACAGGTGTATAATATGGACTTCAGACAACACTTTAACAACAAATATTAGGTAATTCTCACCAGATTAACAAACAACCTGCAGAATCATTGCCTGTACACATGCCTCATCTTTAACCGCCATGAAAACATGAGGTCAGACACTGGTTATTGCTCCTTTGCCTGTCTGTGCCAGCGTTTCAGAGCGCGGAGGCAGGTTGCATCTAGGCTGCTAAGCTATGCTTGTGTACTGGACCCAAGCACAGCTTACCCACCAGAATCCTGACTGTAAAGCTGATGTTTCTGCAGGTGTTGTTTTGCAGTGTGTATTAGAATATTGTCCGTGGGACAGATGTAAAGCTCTCATTAGCCCTGTAGTGAAATGATCAACTTGTGCTCCATATTTACCATGGACTGATACAACAACAACAATATCTGCTGGTGGTGGGTGGTTTTTCCTTTTACTAATTAACCTTTTTGTCTTTCTTTGCACAAATTTCACAGAGAAGCCTCCAGAACAAGTCTCTAGACTTGGTCAATCCCAGGTATAGTAAAAACCTTCTCTGTGCTAACTGAGTCCCATTTCTACCTGAATTGACAATTTACGTTTGATTTGCAGTATATTGCATTTTGTGTTGTTTTAACTACATCCATAATACGTATACACATATGTGAGGAAAATGTGTCTGTTCGTCTTATATGTGAATGATGTGTCTGTTTCTTTTTTTGCACCCTAATCAGTGATGTCATAGCATTTCTTTTCCTTTACCGCTTTTAATGAGTTTATTTTGTATTAGTTGATATCTGTGTTTGTTTTATTTATTTGATTTTCAGGCAAGAAACTATGAAACTAGTTTAAACAAACAACATGGGGACATACTCGTAGTGAGCAATCATGTGAATGTCCCCATGCAGTCTGGTTCGTATGACGTGGAGCTGGTGCAGAGCAGAATCACTCAGGTCCTGGAGAAATACTGCAGTGGATTGTGGATGTCAAAACTGCCCACAGTCTACAGAGAAATGTTTGGTGAGAGCCTCCACCCTCAGGTGCTCACAGATCTGGAAAAGTGGACGGACATCAGTATGGTGAGTCAGTAAAGTTTTTTTTTTTACATGTACAAATATTTATGCCAACCAGTTAAACAAAGTAGGCATTGTCAAGCCTTGTGAGTGTATAGTTTGAGGCCTATACAAACTTGCATGTCTGGTCTTTAAGTGGAAAATATCTTATTTGAATACAGGTAGTTGGGTTTTAGGTAGAAAAACTGTTTTCCAAATACAGTTGAAGGTTCCATCAGAGGTTTAACAGCCTTAACAGGAACTGATAAGAGTTAAAATCTCTTTCCACAGGTGGAGCAAATGCAGAGCACCAATCGAGCCGACCGCCTAATCTACCCTCCTCTGCCTTCTAAGCCTTGTGTTTTCCCTGGAAGTCCCACTACCAGCACGCCTCTGACATCGCCCTCTGATTCAAGAAGAATCAACACACGCCCATCAGCTACTGAACAACTCTCCAACCCCCACTGTCCCCCCCCTGTCCCTAAACCAAGAGTTTGCCCCTTGGCTAAGCCCACCTTCATTTTTCATCCACAACTTGCCAATGACCCAGCTCCTGCTTCACCGAATCCCTCATGTGTTAATCCTGCAGTCAATGGTGGATATAAAGATAATAACAACTTGCCTACAGCCACCCTCAACCACAGCAAAAACACTCAGCCCTCAGCTCCCACCTGGACTTGGTCTGCATCAACCAACGCTCCTCCTCTGGCTTCCTCCATCCAACCTGACCCTGAAAATTTACCTCATTTGAAGGTCACATTCTCTCCTAACTCCAATTCCGCACCTTGTCCACCAAAATCTCCTGCTGACGTTCTGTCAGCTGAGTTGTGTGAGAGAATAAAGGAGCTTCTTTCTAAGTACAGTCAAGGTCTGTGGGCCCATGCTTTGCCCAAACTCTTTATGGACACATACAAGACACCATTCCCTGAACACGTTTTGGACAACTTGTCTCTTTTGCTGGATTTCTGCAGCGTGGAGTATCCTATGCCGCATGACAAGAGGAAGGTAAGTGAATGAGATGACACAATATATACCAGAGTTGATGCTTTGTACAAGTTAAGTCCTCAACAGTAGTGTGAAGTTATCATATTCTGACATTTAATGCTCACTTGATTTTTTTTCTAACAGTAAAAAAGATTTCTTCTTTAATGTGACCTTTAACTCTTTGAGGAGCTCAGGGACATTCTTCCTGGTTACATGGTGTTAAAATATCTGTGTCTATTAATGCGTTTGTTGTTGATGTACTTTCCTGTGGGCAGGCCATTCTGTATTTCTCCAGCAGAGCAGACATAGAAGCCACAGACAACCAAGACAGCCAGCGAGGCAAAAGCCATCCCCTTCCCTCTGGTCTGGAGGTCCTGGGTCCTGTAGTGCCTCCCAGTCTGGTTCTTCCCTCAGAGCAGTACCCCTCTGTGCTGATTACTGATGCCCAGAGTAGCAATGCTGTTACTGTAAGGTGAGACACACTTTATTCCTGCAGACATAAATGAAATTTAGTGTTCCTGAAGCTGTGTGAGGATTTCTTTTTTATCTCAAAATATTAACATTTATGACTGATGTAGGTAACATGTACATCATGTATTAAACCAATAAGCTTTTTCCAGTGTAGGGTGGTTGCGTACTCTAAACAATGTTGTATTTGATTGTGCACTGTGGCAAAATGTCAGTGCAACACAAGGACAGGTGGTTCTTGCTTAAAATGAAGAGCAATTATTAGAAACATCTTTTTCTCTTTCTCCGCCTTGATCCACAAGCACCAGGTAGCACATGCATTGTCTAATTTCATCTCTGTAGCTGCAGGATCTGACCTTCTGTTTAATATGCCAGTATTGTGTGCCATGTTATTACACTGAACTTCTGAATAATGTTGTTGAACTCTCCTTCCGCCTCCTTAGTTTTTTTTACAAGTATTTATGCTATCAGGCCTACAAGGGTGTACAGAATAATTTTAGAACAGCTTTATCTTGCTATCAACATAAAAACAAAATATGAGCAACCACTCGTGTTTGCTTTGTTAATGTAACATACAGGTTAGTGTCTTTGAAGACTGCCTTGCACAGATTGAGAAAAGTTTGTCTTTCTGTTCAGGTATGTAGGTGAGGGCTACTCCAATGCCCAGGAGGCCATGGAGCAGGCCATGTGTTCCTTCTACAACAAAAACTCCACCCACCATCCTCTCTCTAAACCTGTTGTTGGTCAGCTGGTGGCAGTAAGAGGGGAGGATGGAGATGAGCTTGCAAGAGCTCAGGTCATGGAGGTTGTGGCCCCTGACAAGGTCAAGGTAAAAAAAAAAAATATTGTTAATTGGTGCCAAAAAGCTTTATTTCACTCAATGTAAATTGTAATCTAAAACAAAACAACTCTGGGACACAGCTTGTGGTGATCTACAGCTTGTGTTGATCTTCAGTTTGCTGGAGGAAGACATTTGGTAGCTACAGGAAGGTAGTCAGTATTTCTGCAGCAAGACATCTTTTGTCTGTCTGTCTTTTTGCCAGGTATACTATGTGGACTATGGCTTCTCTGTGGAAATCAATGAGACTAATCTTCTGGAGCTGCATCAGGACTTCCTCTCTCTGCCGTTCCAGGCTATCAATGTCAGACTTGCAGGTATAAAGAGAAAAAGGAAATGATGTTAGGACTTGTTTTGGGTACAAAAGAACCGACAAAACGTTTACGTCAGCCAATAGCTGTACAGTGTAGGTTTGGTATCACTAATAATAGAGCTTCTCTGGTCCTTCCTCTACCTCTTCCCTCTTCTTCCCATCTCTCTCTCTTCCTTTCTCCCAGGGCTCGAGGCATTCAGCTCCCATCCAGAGGTGCTGTCTTCACTGGACAAGTTGGCAGTGGAAAAGATCCTGCTGATGGAGACGCTAGAGCCACATCAACAGAATAATACGCCTGTCACGGTGCTGTACGACACTTCACAGGCCGAAGACATCAACATTAACTCAGCCTGCCTGAAGGCTCTCCGAGATGTGACCATGAACAACCCTCTGACTGTAAGGATTAGTAGAGTGTAATGCATAAGACCAAGGAAAGTCCTCGGTTAGAATAAGAGTTTGTGTATGCATGTAACAAAACTATGCATGTATAAAACCAATTAAATGGCAGCAAAGGGGCAGTTTCTCCTATTTTTAATTTCTCATGACACCACAGCTCAGCTCTACAAGTGAGTGGTGCTGTTGTACCATTGTCATAGTGGCCTGTGTTTGTTTGGGGAGTTGTATTAATTAATAGGGGTCTTATTCAGTTGGAATTGAAACCAGCAGCTGGTCAGCCATGATTGTTAGGTCCTCAGTGTTAATCATCTGTGTGTTATCTAACATCAATCTCTCTGTTCCCTGTAGGTAAATGTTACCTATCAGGATGTGTTTGTCACAAATGTGTGTGCAGATGGTATCATCCACTGCCAGCTGCCCTCCAGAGGAACCGCAAGACTCCGCAAGCTGCTGGAAGAAACAGAGTCTTTCTTTATTTCCCAGGTAAATGAGTAATGGAAAGCATTTTATGATTGGCAGTGATGGTATATTGAATGCCAGCAGTGCAGTTATCAGGGGTCTGTTCAGTGGGCTGCTTGATGCGGATAGACGCTGTTTTCATCTCAAGATAATGCACAAATGCAATGAATGAGCTGTTTGAATTAACTGTTTAGTCAGTGTTATCTTAACTACAGTCAGTTCACTGAAACATGCAGCACTTTCCAAAGCTCAACTTGCTTGGTGAAAATAGGCCTGTAAGATAGGATCTATGCCTTGTTTTTGTTCAGAGCCATTCCAGTGTTGACAGAGCAAGGCAAACAAGGTTTTAGAGTCATTGAGTTGTGATGTGAGAAAGGGGAGGGATGACTTTATCCAAATATTTAGAGCAGGCATAAACCCACACCGCATCACAAACACAATGCTCTTGCCACACATCTTTGAAACCCTTCGCTGTGTGATGCCACATCTCAGTTTTTGATGACGATTGGGATTTTGCCTTTGATAGTTGATCGGTCATGTGAAATCCATGATTTCAGTGTGGCTTCATAAAACTTCAAGTCAGGATTTCTAATGCATACACACTGAATTCTTTGCTTTATTGGCCTCCAGTGTGATACACAAGCTTCAATAGTCAACTTGAAACCACTTAATGGTTTGGCTCCCAAATACATTTTATTTCCATATCTGGTGAGGTTGATAGGAGCCCCTCTTCAAGAATGGTGTACCACTTTGGGACAGTCATGGGCTGGCTTGGCTTGGTTTGCTTTAGTTTGGCCTGTCAGCCCAGCATGGCAGGGATTTGCGTCTCCATTACAACAGGGCTCCCTGCTTGAAGGTGTCTTTAACTGATAACAGCTTCTCTTGAGTGATGACATTTCAAAGCAGTGGGTTGATCAATGGGTGAACTTTCTGTTATTTTTGCTGCAAGTGTTTTTCCATCACACAGCAGGGCAGGTAAAACAAGTTTACCTGTTGGAGGTGATCTGTTTACAGTCGTGCAGTAAGAGCCTGTTGTCTGCAGCTCTGCATCAACATCTCACTTTGACTGATTCTGCTCTGCTGATTTAGCAATTAACACATTTTATTTCCTATAGATTCTTCACAATAAAAGCTCCCCATTATTTTGTTATTTTAAAGCTTTCATTGTGAAGCAGCAAAATAAGGAAATGTTGGGTTTTCATCAGCAGTAACTTAACACGACTCATACGTGTCAAAGCGAACATGACACAGTAAAATAAAGCAGATATTTAAAGTAAAAGGTCTGTCTAGCTACTGTGTTTGATTTCACACAGAGCTCAAAAATTCCTCTCAGGAAAAATACAATGAAATAAATGCAGCCTCAGACACAGCAGAGCAGACAGTTTGATCACACACAAAACAAGATTTCTCAACAGCTTCTTCTCTGCCACAGTGAGACTGATGGCAAAAACAAAGTACATCTGAACCCAAATCCATATACAAAAAAAAACACTGTGCACTGTTACACTGTGAATTCTTGCTGCTAAGTATACTGTAATGTATAATGTGCAGTTTGTCTTAATCCCAATTTTTAAATTTGTATATTTTTATAACTATTTATTATTGTGTTTTTGTAATTGTTAGATGACGTCTGAGTCCCTGGTATCCAGACCCTTTGTTGGCAAGCTCTGTCTCGCCCGCTACAAAGGGATGTGGTCCAGAGCGGAAGTAAGAATAGAATCAATGAAATATATTTTCTGGAAAATCTTAAAATCTTATGATTATTTTGGACATTGAAAGTATGGTGATGTCATATTGTTGATCAAAAGAGTTTAAGGTCATATTTCTTTGACACCCACAGACATTTTGTTGCTCTTGTTTTCAGATAACCACCATGTATGGCAACAGAGTGATGGAGATCCTCTACACTGACTTGGGTGTCTCAGCAACTGTAGAGGTCACTGATCTCCGGGAGATCCCTCCTCTCTTCGTCAAAAGCTTCATCATCATCCCACCACTGGTCAGTTGTTTCTGTGTGTTTGTTGTGGGAGCAGATGCACCATAATCTTAACCAATCCAGTGACTGCAGGAGCATCTTTTCCTCTGCACATTGATTTGAATCTCCTGCTAAAGGTACAATCAGTTATTTTTTTTAACTCTTTTTATGTTTTTTTAAGTCATACTCCTTTTTGATTTCTGGACAAAAGTTGGGCTGTCATCATGCTTGCAGTGGTGTAAATTCAACCTCGATATTTTAAAAATATTGAGTTTGAAGCAAGTCATCGTTGATAAATTTTCACTGCTTCAGGAGACACAGTGCAAAAAATGAGACTAAGGAAGCTTTTTTTTTTTTGTAAATGTATTTATTTTTTGATAAATTGTAAATGTGGATTGCTGTTTTGTTGAACATGCCTGTCACTGTTTCTAAAGATGATAATGTTGTGAATCGGTCTAAAACATAACTGTGCATATTTTTTTGTGTGTCTCTTCAGGCTATCAAATGTCGCCTGGCTGATGTAACAGTTCCAGAGGGGGACTGGAGCCCAGAGGCTGTTCTGTGGGTGAAGGAGGCGGTCCTGGGTTCTGAAGACTGCAAAATGAAGGTAACATACTGTAATTCCCATTTTCAACCAAAATTAGCACGTGGATGAGGGATTTTAAATGCAAGAAAAGGTGTATTTTCTGGCAGCTATCAATGCATCACACTGGCAAAGGTGCTAAAATTAGCGCAATATGAGTTTTGTATTTCCATCACTGCGAATAGGAGCTGGAGCTGATAAATATGTGACTGCTACAGAGTCATTTAACCCGGGAGTGAACACTGATTATAACCTTTCCCACTGCATGTAAAGCCAGATGTTAACAGGTGTTAATGGGTTTAGACCAAGCATCAGAGTTGGGAAGAAATTTGATCTAAGTGACTTTGACTGTGGAGTAATTGTTTGTGCCCCCACGTTAGACCCTGTTCAATATGGTTGGAATGCCACAGTATTGTGGCAAACTGCGGTACACAATAAATATCTCAATATTTTGAGATCTCCTCTAAACTACTGTAGGCTACTGAAATAGTACAGTTAAAGTTAAAGTGTGTGTGAAATTTGTTTTCCCACGACCTCCCAGTCTCAGGGCGGACACTCTACCGATAGGCCACTGAGCTGTTTTACAATCAAGTTAAATAAAAAGTTTAATTAGGTATTGTTGTAATTGAGTAGATTAAAGCTGACCCAGTGGTGCTTTTATTTTGAAGCACCCACCTCATCTCAGGCAGGAAGTGTTGATGTATTTGCTGTGAACTGGAAGCTTCTGGTCAATGTGAGAAAGTTAAACTGTTGCTGCTGCACTGTTAAATGTGAGGATTTATTAACTGTGGGCTGCAAACAAACTAACAGCTCTCCAGGTCACATATTAATAGTATTTGTAAGTCGCACTGGTTCTCCATGGTCTCATAATGTGACTAGATAGTCATGGTCTAGAGCCCTGCAGAAATGACACAGGCTTCGCTGTCTCACACACTATCACTCAGGATAAAGTTTTCTGGCTTGGCAGTGGAGTGTGTATGACATCCCACGTTTGTTAGTCTTTCTTTGTGTGTGTCTGTGAGAGGGAAAGAGCCACAGGAGGGAGCAAGAGAACCAAAGTGAGTCTCATGCTGGTGGCTTAAAAAAACAGAGACGTGATAGTTTATAGTCAGTGTTTACGATATGGTTATACATAGAAGGACGAACAAGCTGCAATACATAGAGTATATTCTGTGTATCTCCAGCCCCAATTATATAGGCTTGACTGCTTGAAGCAAAACAGTGTTGATCTAGCTTCAGATATGCCAAATATAAACACTGCAAATCAAGCTTACCAGTAAGGCCCTGTGAGAGACCAGTCCCAAACAACAACAGTCGCTTCACTGTCTCTGTAACTTTATATGTGTTTGTTTTCTCCCTTTGTTCCCTCATTTTAGATCTTGAAATTAGACCAGCACAAAGGGGAGCAGCTGGTCTATATGTACCTCTTCATCGGTGCTGACGGTCAGGAGCTGGACAAGAGCATCAACCACCGGCTGGCCCAGTCAGAGTTGTGGCAGAAACTCACAACACAGAACAATAACACAATCACCAGCAACAACAGCAGTGTGGATACAGGTATATAATGTACAAGACATCAGACACACAGTCCATTCCAGGTCTGGGACAACCCCTGTATACAGTCAGCATTTGTATACATGAGCTTGTCTGGTGAAACTTTTTGAAAGAGTCCTCACAACTCTTCACCATGTGAAGTCAAGGTATCAGGACGGCCAAACATCTTTTGTTATTGTTGGATTTATATAGAAGCACACTGACTTTGAAATAAATTTGGACTGTGACATCAAAGTGCTGACTCAGCTTTAATTTGAAAGTGCTTTGCATGTACCTCTGTTTTTGTAAATTTCTAGGTCTCAGTGCTCTGGTGGAGAAGTTGACTCTGAGCGGCCCTGTCCCACAACCTATTGTCACGGCCTCAGCCCAACCTCTTCACGGAGCAGAGAACACTCTCTCTGCAGATAAAGTCACCAAAGCTGAGATGCAGCCACTTCCGCTGCCTCCCCAGCTGGAGCTTCCCCAGGTATGTGGAGATGAACACGCTTGTCTGTATAGGCTCACCTGTCATGGGGGGTAGATATAAAATATGTGCATCATGGCTTGTCTTCAGGCAACAGTCAGTCATCTTTATCATTTTATGATTCATCATTTGTTAATGGATTTATATTCAAGAACAAGATAACTTCAAGGTATACTATGTGGGATTTTCCTAATAAAGGATGCGACTGAGTGAAAACTAACAGAAATTAGGACATACACACAGTACAATTACAGTAGTACAGTACAGGTGTTCCTGGGCATATTGCCCTCAGGCAGTAACAAGTAAAAGAAAAAAAAGAAATAAAAAATTGAATGCAAAAATAGTAAGGAAAAAGACAAAGTGGATAAAGCTTTTTCAAAATGAGTCTGGGGTTGCCTTCCACCTCCGCCTGACTTTGAGACGAGGGAATCGTGAGTGGTAAAATGCTAAATAATTTTCATGTTTCAGGACATATTCCTGGGGCACTCTAATGGATCAAATAAAGCTTACTGTCAAAACTGCCAATTCATTTTCGTAGTAGTGAGCTGTAAGTTATTTAAGTTGCTGCTGCGTAGTGTAAAAGTAATGTAAAGTTTACAGTTTGTGGTTACAGCCTCAATATAGTTCATTGTGGAAAACTCATTCTGTGACCCTCAGAATGCGAATATTAAACAAAACCTGTGGTAATATACACTTATTCTTTTCCCTGTCTTGTTTCAGCCTGGTCAGAATATGGACGTGTTTGTGCCAGTGGCCTGCCACCCTGGTTACTTTGTGATGCAGCTATGGCAGGACCTGTATAAACTGGTGGTGCTGATGGGGGAGATGATCCTCTATTACAACAAGATATGGAAGACCAACTCAGCCCCACCCATTCAGACAGGAGAGATCTATGCTGCCAAAATAGACAAGAAGTAGGTGAAAAAATTTGTTTGCACCTGATTCAAACGTGACATTAGGCTTGGGCGGTATCACAGTATTAATTTATAACAGGGTATATAGAAATACTGACGCTATGATTTTCAGCACTGTCAAAAACACCGAGGTAAAAACAAGAGCTTGCTATTGTGTGATGATTGGTGGTTAACTGATACCTGCCTCTATCCAGCTGGCACCGTGTGCAGGTGAAGGGGATTCTGGCCAACGGGCTGGTTTCTGTCTTTGAGTTGGACCACGGCAAACATGAGCTGATCCGCAGTGCTTTCCTCCGACCCTTGATAGAGGAATTCAGACAACTGCCCTTCCAGGCCATCACTGCACAACTGGCAGGTGAATTAGATCATAATTCTATCAGTGGCTTTATTGGTCATGATGCATTAAAGCTGTTTTTTATATGTAACAGGTAGTGTAATAAAGTCCTGTTTGAAATTTAGCCACATTTAATTTTAAAATTAAGTAGCTACTAGTTGTAACAATACATCGCTATAAAGTTGATTCGGCCTGCAACTGGCAGTTCTTTTCATTATGAGTTAATCACCTGATTAACGACATTAATCACTTCCCACCTTGATAACACAAGGTCGAGCACTTCAGGTTATCATTGTGATTACTAATATCCTGCATGTCCGGCAGGTATGACACAGCACCAGTGGTCAGAGGAGGCCTCCATGTTATTTAGGAACCACGTTGAGGAGCGAGCGCTGGTAGCCCAGGTGGAGAGTGTGCCGGAGGTGTCGGATGTTAAAGGTAAGCTGTGGGAACGCAAGCTGACAGTTTACCTGGTGGACACTACAATGGAGGACAGGGACCTGTGGATTCATACCATCATGGCCGATATCGACAGTGAACTTTCTTCAGCAGCATAAAAAGTCTTCTCTGGAACTGAAAGTTTGACAATAGCTCTCTTCCTGGATCTTTTCATTTTCTTAAAATGGTGAAAGTGCTCAGTGAACTTTGGAAGCCGAGTCACGATCTGTGCCCTCTGTACATTCTCAGTGTTCTGGATCTTTCTCCCAGTCAGACTTTAAATAAGCACTTTTTAATTTTCAAGGGCCTTGTCATATTGAGACAGGAGATGTTTTGTTCCAAAGTTATTTTTTTCTGAATGTACAGATTATAAAAAATGTTCAATGTGTTTCAGAAGCACTATGGAGTGCAGTTGTACTCAGATTAATGAGGAAAAAGATAGAAACATTCCACGCCATCAGATATTAGTGTTGCCAGTCTGACAAGTAAATCCACCTCAGTTTAATTCATCAAACTCTTTATTTGTTCAAGTTAAGTCACCTGCATGTTGCATGTTTTTTTTGTGTTATTTATTACTCTGTTTCTGTTTCTGTTTTTGTTTGCTGTGCCTTTATGCATGCAGTCGTATGGCTCATTTTGCACTTAATTTTGTGTGTCTTTACACATGTTTTTACATTAATCCAACTTAAATGACTTAACTACATTAATCTAATTCTTGTTAAATTTTGTTAACTGGCTGAAAAGATTGTCTCAACATGAAAAGCTGTTCACAATGATATGTTCTATTAAAATGTGTAGCCAAACGAGGGTGTACTTTAAATGTTTGTTTTTTTTCTTAGTGTGCAGAGATCGACAAATATTCTGACAACGTGAGCTGTTATCTTACGGTGAACTGCCAGTGAAAAAAAAGTTTAAGTATCATTCTGTCAAAATAGATGACCGATTGTTCATCTGTGTGGTGGGTAAAAAAGCATAAAGTGGTCACGTAGGAATTAATGAATCAGTATCACCAGCCTGTGGTAAACATGTTTTAAATTGGTCTCTGTCAGTTGAGACGACCAACAGTTAAAATGTCCTCAAAATTAAGGCAGATCATTTTAGGTTTTCCTGACCTTTACGTGACACGCACCCGGCAGAATGAGCTATCCTCATGTGACACTGTGAACCTTCTTTTTAAGTACGTTTTAATTTAATTTTGATAGCTGTTTCCCACCTGGCAGGATAACAACGACTACCTCACTTCAAACACTTTATTTCACTGGACTCATCCTGAGAGAGCGACTGAAATTGTCAAAAAGACTAAGTGTGTAATCTGAGCGGAGTATATCCCTTACTGACCTGGACACACAGTTAAATTTGCTGCTTAAATTTGTCTCCCGATTTGTGACGAAGATGTAGATCAAGGCTGCAGCATGAACATGGTTCAGGGCTAAAGAGCAGATATGGCTTGGTGTCACACAGCTACGGCACAGTGACCAGTGGTGGAAAGTAACTAGATTGACTTCAGCACAGTTTGACATGCCTGTGCTTAACATAAGTATTTCCATTTTAGATTTCTATTTTTAGATTATTTTCCTCTTCTAATGCACTACATTAATATAAAATACAGTTTTGGCTCGTGATCCCTTACATAAAAGTAGCATCTACTGAGGGTACCTTGACCTGACCTTGACATGTTTTTGATGTCTGAGTTGTTAACAGTTCTGCCATATTACTGTCCCCTCAAAGCTTCTCAGATGGCGGCATTTAATTAACAAACAAAATTTTGAGAAAGGTCCAAAAACAGTTAAGTTTGTGTAACAGGAGTGTGTTTTTGGTTCTTTCCTCCTTATTAGTCATCTCATGACCCTCTAGATATATCTTGTGACCCATCCCATGGGCCCGTTACCCAGGCTGGGAATCACTGCTGGGAAACTACCTCAGAAGCTGACCAGTAACAACATGGACTTAAGGATACATCATAACTTAAGTATAGATAAACTACAAAAACCTTCCAGGGCTAACATGTCAAAGAAATCTTTGTTTTAAGCTGCTAGAAAAATCTCCATAGGGATGGCATTGTTGATCGGCTAGGTGCAGATGTGGAAGAAGTCAGAGTACAATTGTATACTTAAAGGTCCAGTGTGTAGGATTTAAGGGTGTCTGTTGGCTGTTTTTATTAGTTAGTAATAACTTGAACATAAGAATCATGTAGAGTGGGTCCTTCTTCACTGAGTCCGCCATGTTTTATACAGTGGCCCATAATGGACAAATTAATCATAAGCCCTTTTAAAACAGGAATTGTGTATTTTTGCAGGAAAGCCCAATCAGTCTTTTTTCAGCATTGGCAGAAAAAAAAAAAAATGGGGAGTGCAGCAAAATTGCCACCTACCTACTATTGTTTATGCAGAATGTGCCTTTTTTGGGGCAGTGGGGGGCGTGAGCAAGTAAAGCGTGTAGCCCAGCGTGTGACGTAAACAGTGACGTGGGAGGGAAGCCGCGGCTGGTCAGTCCTTTGGTGATTCTCTCCTAAGTCGGCCCGTCCTTTACCGTAGTGGCCTCTTCCTTTGCGAGGGCAAGGAGGGCGCGCAATTCCTTGTTTCCCCAGTTGCTCATCGTTACAGTGTCTGTCAGGTTTGCGTTTCCCTCTTGCTTCCAGCTGCTTGCTAATTCCTGCTATCAGCTGTTTCCTGTTCATCCACCAGCAGTGGCTCACACGTGCGGCGTCATCCACAGCTCCTCCAGTTGTGGAAGGCCGCCTCGGTCTGTTAAAACTAAAAGGATTCTGCCAATATGACTACCCTACGAGGTGGAAAATTTGGCACCTCGGATCAACTCGCCAGTCCGTCTCTGTGTGTCTAAACACTCGCAGCTTGCCAGCAAAATGGCCCAACATTGGCGGAAAATCTGGCAGTGTAAAAGGGGCTAGCGACTCTAGATATGGCCATTTGCGCGCGCACGTCAGCCACCGTAGTTCTACTCTACAAACAGGAGTTCCAGTTCTGCAACCTGATTCGTAGATGCCACTAAATGCTACACACCAGCCCAGGGATCATCAACTTGGTTTGCCCGTGAGCCACTTAATGCAAAATGACAGTAGATAAATAAATAAATAAATTCCTGTTTTCAACCTTTCAGTGTTTGCTGTTATAATTCATCTTTGCCAAGAGGCAAATCCAGTCGCAGCAGCCCGGCACAGGTAAGGTGTACGCAGTGGTGTTTAAAGGATTTGAGTCCATTCAGGGCTCAGCTCGGGCCTCTGTCAGGGTAAGACCACAGCGGCTGCCACTCCTGTCAGCTAAGAACAGCAAACTGAGGCCACAGTTCATGCAAGCTCACCAAAACGGGACAATATAAGATTGGAAAAACGTTGCCTGGTCTGATGAGTTTGGATTTCTGCTGCTACATTGAGATGGTAGGGTCAGAATTTGCCATAAACAACATGACAGCATGGATCCATCCTGCCTTGTATCAACGGTTCAGGCTGGTGGTGGTGGTGTGATGGTGTGGGGGATATTTTCTTGGCACACTTTGGGCCCCTTAGTACCAACTGAGCATGGTTTAAACACCACAGCCTACCTGAGTATTGTTGCTGAATGTGTCCATCTCTTTATGACCACAGTGCACCCATCCTCTGATGGTGACTTCCAGCAGGATAACAAGCCATGTCACAAAGCTCAAATCATCTCAAACTGGTTTCTTGAACATGACAATGAGTTCACTGTACTCCAACGGCTTCCACGTAAACCAGATCTCAATCCAATAGCTCACCTTTGGGATGAGATGATGATGAATGGGATCATGGATGTGCAGCAGACAAATGACTTGCGTCCAGGTTAACCATCACCCCTTTGCCCTGGCTTTATTTTGCATTTCTTTTATTTCATCATCATTTCATTCTGCCTCTGGTACAGGAATCGCTAAAGCTGAAGCACTTTTAGGGGTCTTCCCCTAGCCTACATGTAATGGAGTATTTATACACTATGTGAGTATCTCCACCACCGCATCACCACGTCCTGTCGGTGTGTCACCAAACAAACTGCTGCCCTAACAAGCTCCAGTGCGTCAAACTTAGATTTAGAAGTAGGCTTATTAAGTGTTTTAACTGGAAGATGGGGAATGTGTCCGATAATGGGCGCAGACCACTTCATGACATCACTGGAGTGACAGGGCAGCCGTGTTGGGGGGGAGGAGGAGGAGGAGGAGGGAGGAGGATCTCTCCCCATAAGTTTACTTTGCCCTTTGCGGGAGATGAGATTCAGCCTCCGCTAACCTGCCGAGAGACGACCAGGGCCGGGGGAGGAAACTTTTGCGAGCACGCTGTCAAATCTGCTGAATTCAGGATTATCTGCGGGTCATGGACGCTTTGGTGTAGTTGGATTTTTTTTTGTGTGCGGATTCCCGGCTTGTGCGGCTGCAGCAGAGCGGACCGCTCCGTGCGACTCCAGGCGGCTCTGAAGGAAACCATATCTGGTCAAAGTATTCGTTGCTGTCACACAGCGGGACTGTCCGGCTATAAATAGCGCTGGAGGAGGTACGGAAATAAATGCAAAAATTGAACTGCACACTGTTTAACAGGCAAATTAGAGAAGATCACACATCAAGGTTAGGAAATGTTTAGGGCAGCACGTTTATACCACCTCCATGAGGTCACTGGGAATAAAGAGGGCTTCTTTAGTAACACAGAAATATGTTTTAATTCACCGTTAGTGTTTTCCATTCTGTTGGAGGATGTCTTGTTGGCTATTGTAGGCTTCACTCTGCAGGTCCCAACAACCAAACTGCTGCACAGAAAGGGACAGTCTTTGCATATGCAGCAGCTTGGGGGTCATGATGCAAGAAATATCTAAAAATTGTCTATTGTGACTAATTAGATGATGTATAATAACTCTTTTACACAGGGTTCACCTTACCTTTTAAACTTTTATGCAAGCTTTAGTCAGATATAAAAGCACAAAAAGTAGAAAGGCTTGATGTAAGCTGGGGTCATGATCTTAAATGTCAGCTTCATATGATAAAAATCAATAGCCATGTAATATTCAGTTGAAAGAAACTAAAACCACCTTGAATATTCAGGATTTCAGTCAACAAGTTCTGTGAGATGCAACAGCTGTCAGTTCCTCAGTGACCTACATACATCTCTGCAGAGTAAATGGAGCCTTGTGTCCTTTGGTGGGTTATGATTTTCCTCTTTAGTTTAGCATGGCCGTGCGTACTGTGCTGGTCAGCCTGGGACAAACAGCATCTCTGGTCACCTCTACGTGCTGTTTCTCACTCTTTGCTATGAACTCGTTTTTTTTCACATTCAGAAGTCTGCTCTTCATCTCTTGGATTAGCAATGTATCATATCAGCAGCTAGCTTGAGGCGACACTCTGATTAGTGAAGTGACACACACAGATGACTTTTTGACCTCTGCAGAATGCACAAATGGTCAGACCTCAGGTCCAAGGCAGTAAGCGAGCTGCTAGGCCCCTCATTAAACACCTCATGATACACGACTCCATACTGGTCCCCAAAGTGGAGACCGACGACACAGCAGCCATCGCCGATGGGTTTAGATCCCTCAGCACTAGAAGTTAGTAGAATGAGAGAATGTCTAAACATGACTCTCAACTACACCCCAAATGTCAAATAAATGGTAAGAACTTAACGTGAAAAGGAAACGTCCTGTAGTGTTCTCATCTATTTTGGTAAGCATCTATGCATTGTATGTAAGTGGACACCCTTGTTACTGTCACAGCAGAACACACACACACACACACACACACACACACACACACACACACACTTCATCTTTGCCAGAGGAAAGCCGACCAGTTGCCTCTCAGCTGTTTTCCCTGAGCTGTGTCAGATACTAACAACTGCAATCTTGCAATCTAGTTTAGACAGACACCACACAAATGTCATAATAAAGCTGTAATTTCTACAGAAGATAAATAACATCAAGCATGATGGAGGGATGTGTTTATCCAGATAGGAATATTGTGGCTACTTTCTGTTACCAAGTCCACTGGTCCACCTTCAAACCTGCAGATAGCATCTAGTTAGAATTATCATGTTTACCAGATTAGGACATTTAACGTGTTCAGAGTTAATTTTGTCCAACCTCCTTTGTTATCTGTTTCAACCTAGAGGGATCTGCAGTTTGCAGTGTTGATTATGTTTTTATTTGTATTTGAATATCTAAAATATTACCTTAATAAATTATATAGAAATAGAGGTAGTGTCTCTTAGTTGAAGCTCCTATGCACAGGCTCATTATGAGACAAAAGAAGCAAGTCACACAGATTTTATTGTGCTTCTGCTTCTTTATATTGTTGTTCAGCATCTCTTAATGTTGTTTTGTGTCTGTGTGGTTGTTTTGTGTCTCATTAGGGGCCGGGCAGCCTAAGCTGCCAGGACCCTATTGTGTTCTTCTTCTTTTTCTTTTTCTTCTTCTTCTTAGAAGATAGAGGGGTTCTTGGTGTTGAAGATTGTGAGTTCAAGCCACAGCTTGTGCAACATTTCCACATGAGAAATCTACTCAAACTTTTCATAAAGGTCCAGTCCCATGCCAGATGCCACAAGACAATAGTCCTGATGGTGGCGCTACAGCAAGCCTCTAAATTTCAAAACTTTGAAAATTCATAACAAATCAACCATATGTGCTACAGCTTTGGAACTTTCACTTTGAAATTTGCTTTTCCATGACATGGATGGCAACTGTCTGGCACCCTGATGCCTGGCTTAGTCAATTTGTGAAGCCACATATGAACTGTCACTTGTCAATTAGCTCAGCGAGATAGAAGATGGACCTCAGTCTCAGAAGTTGTGAGTTCAAGCCTCAGCTAAGTCATCATGAAATAGTTGTGGATTAATTATGTGTTTGATTTATTGACTAATCATTGCAGCTGTAGAATTCCTATATTCAACCAAATCAATTTTATTTATAAAGCCCGATATCACAAATCACAGTTTGCCTCACAGGCCTTTAGAGCATACAACATCCCTCTGTCCTTAAGACCCTCACAGCAGATCAGGAAAAACTCCCCAAAAAACCCTTTAACAGGGAGAAAAACAGTAGAAACCTCAGGAAGAGCAACTGAGGAGGGATCCCTCTTCCAGGACGGGCAGACGTGCAATAGATGTCGTACAGAACAGATCAACATAATAAATTAACAGTAAGAGCTAGAAGAAGTTTTAAACATATATACCGCAGAGTTGTCTCTTGCTAATTAGCTCAGTGAGATAGAGCATAGTCTCTTATGCTTAGAACGCCACCTTTCTTTCATCTTCCTACACTCTGCTTGTTGCTCAGAATTGCCTAATTTTGCCTAAAATTGCCCGGCCCTGACCATTGCTGCGCAGCAGCTATAATTGTTGTCGGTTTGTGTCTCTTTGTAGGTGTTTTGTGTCTCTGTAGTTTTGTGTCTCCTTTTAGGTGTTTTGTGTGTCTTTGTAGGTGTTTTGTGTCTGTGTGGTTGTTTTGTGTCTCATTGTTGTTTTGTGTCTCTTTGTGGTTGTTTTGTGTCTCTGTAGTTTTGTGTCTCCTTTTAGGTGTTTTGTGTCTGTGTGGTTGTTTTGTGTCTCTTTGTGGTTGTTTCGTGTCTCTTTGTAGTTGTTTTGTGTCTCTTTGTAGTTGTTTTGTGTCTATTTGTGGTTGTTTTGTGTCTCTTTGTAGTTGTTTTGTGTCTCTTTGTGGTCATTTTGAGTTTCTTCCTGGTCGGTGCGTGTTAGTTTGAGTGACATTTTGCAGGTGAAGGCCCGGGAGCCCCCTGGGCCTTTGCCTGGTAGGGCAGTTCAGTCATCCATCCAAGTTCTTGTGTTAACCAAGTCAGACTTAATCTCAGAGTTGACATCAGTAAATCCTGGACTTCCCAAACTGAAGAAATGTCAAGTCTAATATCCCACACCCACACTGCACATGTGATTTCTTCTTTGTCATGACAGCTGTGAGCTGTTTGACGACATTAAGCAGGAAGTCATCTGTTGTAGCGTCTTAAGATCCACTGCTGTGCTGCTCTCAGCTGTGTTTTATGTCCTGATTTATTGGCTGTGAGAGTTTTTGGCCACTCTGAGCGCGTGTGTGAGTTTAACAGAGATATATATGTATTTCACAGCTAAAAAAAACCCTGCAGGGTTTATGTTTAAAACTAAACTGAACGATTTATGAAGAAAATGCTGTTGAAGCAGGCACTTTGTTACAAGAGATGCTGAATCAGGTGTAAAACAGATATTTCAGTTGTGAACTGTGAAAAACTCTGCACTCCTTTGAAACCAGTTGTCATGTAACATCAGTTGAAGGTATTACACACATTTCCAGCTGATTAATGATCCTGTATTAGTGCTGCTATTCATAGAGGCTCGAGGACTGAACAGGCCTTGTGTAGAGGTCAAGGGTCGAGTCAAGTGTTTATGACTTTACAGGGTACATTGAGGCACAGGTCATTTTTATTTGTCTTTCCCCTCTGCCCGGTGAATGTCCTCCAATGAAGCAGAAGCTTGTAGAAACGTTATAAATACAGGCACGGGTCTGTTTGATATCATCAGAGCAGGTCGGCCTGTTCCATCAGACTTGCAACGTTATTTGGAGCTCAGCCCAGTTCTTCATCTTTGGTTTTGGAAACTTGTCTTGTCGTGGAGCTTAGAGAAAGCAGAACAAAAAAAAAAAGCGGCACGCTTGACTCCACCTGTTAGGAGGTTAGCCAAAACACACTTGCTAACATACTTAAGATCAAAAAGAAAAGTTTGGGCTCACATTTGCACTCACTGAATGCAACATTTTCTGCACATCAGTTGGGTTTTTAAGCTACATCACAGCACTTTCTGCCTAATTTGAGCACATTCTCATCCTTTGATGCAGGCTCAGTAAAGTTATTATTAGTGTTGCCATGTGGACGTCCATCAGCAGCAGCTCACAGCACCTTTCAAACCCTGACCCACAGATTTAAGAAACCGGGGCTTAGAGGCGGCACGTATGCTGAGTGTTTGGTGCCGTGACCCACAAACGTTCCGCTGCAGTTCATCCATCATCGGTCATCTGGTCCCACAGCCAAGACTAAAATTTAGAGGGTGAGAGAGAGGAAGACAGATGTCTTGTCTGTCCACACTGCCAGTGCAGAAGGAAAGCACGAGAAAAAGCAAAGGTTCAAAGGTTGACTTTTACATTTTTCTGCTGAGTGCTTTGAAAAGCGCAGAACAGCACTTCAGTGATATATGACAGACGGGTCAGCAACAGGATATAATTCTGGGAGGAAACAGAGTCTTAGTGTAGACAGTCACAATCACAAGTGAGCAGGTGAAAACTTGGCGCTAGCTAAAGGCCTGTCTGCCGTTATTATCACATAAAAGGGACGTGTTCATGTTTTTTACCCGCTGCAGTGAGCCACACTAGCAGTCTGTAGCTGGACTAAGTTTTTCTTATTCTGTTGGTCATCTCTCTATCTGATTTAAGCCATAAGCCAAATTTTTTGTGTTAAACATTTTCATGACACCTTCCACATTATCCAGATAGATTCGCCGACACCAAACCAATCACACGTTGAGAAACAGCCTGGTCTCAGTTTCATTGTCTCTCTCTTGGCATCACTTTTCAAAATGAGTATTTAGATGAGGCAGACATCATCACTCTTTATATTATAGAGAGAATCCAGTTAGTAAATTATAGCTGCTGCACACAGCTGCACTCGCTAATTGGCGAGTAGCAACTCAACAGAGGCTTCACAAATTGAGTAAGCCATTCACTGTTGTATAGGAAAGCAGCGATCCGTGCATGGAAAGGCAGATTTGAAACCATTGTAAAAAAAAAAAATCGGTTATTGAGACAAAAATCTGAAAATACACATATTGCATCTAGACAGCATGGAGATGTTGGTAATTTGTAACAATGTTTGATTTGCTCCATAAGTGGAAAACTGATGTTTAAAATTGCCATTTTTACATTGACTCCAATTCTTCACATTAGAGCAAGATTCAGAATGCTGTCAAAAAGTTTTTGAGATAAAATTCTGAAATTTGCCAAACATCATCTGCCATGACTCTAGAGTTTTGTCTTTTTTCATGAACATTGAAGATTTACTTTTGCATGTATATGTTTACAGTACCGTTTACAGTCAAACATTTTGATGCACCGTAGGCTCAATTTTTGATAAATCAAAAATCTGAGAAATGTAGTTTTTGTAGGACAGTCTGAAGATGCTCTGTAGCAAGTTTGGTGTTAATTGAGCAAAAATTGTGGGAGGAGATAGGTTTAAGAAGTTTTACAGTTTTTGAAAGAAAAAAAACAAAAAAAAAAAAACAGAGTGATGAACTTCATAATTTTTAATAGGTTTAAATGTACAAACGTTTCTTCAGTATTGGGGCTACAGTTTGATGAAAGTTGAATTTTCAAAGTTTTGAACTTTAGACGCTTGCTGTAGCGCCACCATCAAGACTATTGGCTTGAGTTTACAGCTGAGGACATCTGGTATGGACTGGACCTTTGTGCAAAGTTTGGTGAGTTTTCACCCATGGGAAGTAGGATTTCCTCGGAAGAAGAAAGAAGAAAAATACCTAGGATTACAATAGTGACCTGGCAGCTTAGCTGCCCGGACCCTAAAAATGTTATGGTATTTAAACCAATCCATACAAGTTAAGGCCACATGTGCAACTTTGTGTGAGGGCTGGGTGAAAAGGAAAAAATGAAATGTGATATTAATGACCAAATAGATACTGAAATTGCGACGATATTACATTGTTTACTTTTGGTATTTTCTCAAAATCTTTACATAGTGAGATTTTTGATAATCATCAGTGATGTGGATATAATGACTTAGTGGTTAAAGGCAAATTGTAGAACAATCTGGTCAGTTCAGAAAATTACATCACTTTACTGTAATACAGCCTTTAAACCCAGGAAAAGTATATTACAATATCCAAAATAGAAATGTGACAATACCACTATAATATTTATTTATTGCCCAGTCCTACCTTAGTCCTAACATTTTTCTAATTCTTTAAAATCCTGCTCACCACAAATAAATTTCCGAAACTCTTGAACATTGATATTGGCAGATGTCACCATAAATTACACCATGTAGTAATTTAAGGACCAATCCCAAAATGTCATAACTCCAAAAAAGAATTATCCCTTACACCCATGGAAGAGCAACACCAGTGTCATATCACTATGTCAAATATAAAGCTACAATTAACAGCCAGTTAGCTTAGCATAACTGGACACTGGGGGAAACAGCTGGCTTGGTTCTGTGCAAAGGTAACAAAATCCACTAACCAGCACCTCTGTATCTTACTAATTAACATTGTGTGTAAAATTGTGTAAACATTTGTCGTCTCATGAGGGCTTAAGTGCCGGACTATTTCTTGCTAGGCAACCAGCACAGATTCAAAAAGGTTACTGCTCCCAGTCAAGCAGCAACTTCTGGGTCAGAAAAAATAAGCCAATATGAAAGTGCAAAAAAAATTGCAGTTCCTTGAATGGCCACTTGAGGCTGGCACCAGAAGCCAGTCAATCCCCATAGACCCCCATTTCAAAATGGCAGACTTTACAGCAGAAATAAACATGATTACAGCCTGGTGCAAGTAACAGTTTTTGTCTCAGTAGCTAATTTTCCTCTTCATTACAGCTGTACATGGCTGATCTTTTTTGATAAAACTCACCCTTTTACATTTTATTAAGGGTTAAAGTTACGCATAATTAAGGGCTGGCGTCTTTATATGACAGGCTGTCTGCTGATAGTTTTCCTCTGCTTCTCAGTCAGATCCACGCCTTGCTCCTCCACAGTGCCACTCTCTCACCCAAATGTGATCACTTCTAGCTCCAAAAAACCGGACTGGAGGCTTCACAATGGGAGTCCACAAACCAATGGGTGACATCATCATAGCTATGTCCACTTTTTTTTTTACAGTCTATGCTCCCATCCAAGAAATTGTCCAGCACAAAACCCTGGTAGATGGATTATGTTAACTTTGGACAGAGCCAAGCTGGATGTTTTCTCTGTTTACAGTCTTTATGCTAAGCTAAGCTAACTGTCTATATTAGCTGTACAGACAGTGCTATCAATTTTATCATCTGCCTTTCGGCAAAGGAGCAAATAAATGTAAAGCTTTTTCCCAAAATGTCAAATATTCCTTTAAGACCAGCTGGGTTGAACAAATCTGATGATATTGAAGTTAAAATGGAAAACAGCAAGTGTTACCTTATCAGGAAAGTTGGAACTTTAACTAATAAATCTTCTACAAGCCAGCCAAACACTTCTACATGCAGTTTGAATAGAGGAATGTGAAATGAAAAAAAAAATGAACCTTAAGTTTATCTGTAGTAAAAACAGCATCAGATGGTTTGTGAATTTATGGTCTTAATACACAAGTATTTCAGACACGGTAGTTCAATGAGGAGCTACTAAAAACTGCAAAACTGTTTTTCCGACATGACATAAAAATTGAAAAACCTACTTGTCAGCTACTTAAGGAAGAAATGAAGACTGGGGAAAGGAAAAAAAAGCAAGCAAGCATTGGAATATGGTGTATAATGTCTTTCTCCACAGATGACTGAGTGTGTGTCTGTGTTCCTGCCTCCTCCAGGTCTCTCTCTTTCCCGAGAGCGCTACAGGCACTTGGCTGCCTTCACTGTTAATTTACCCCTGAGCTGATCTGGGGGTCACTGAGGTGAGTGCAGCCATGTTTTTATGGCAAACAGCAACATCAAGTGACACTCACCAAAGCATGTGTTGTTTTTTTCTTTTGGCAATTGACCATCACTGTCAGCTTTGCTTTGCTCTGGTCTTTTAAACACCGTTGTATTTTATCTCTGCTTTCTGTGCTGTCTCTATCCACAGATATAGATTTTTTTTATTCTCAATCTCCCAGGGTCTTGCAGGCTCCTGATCTCCTGCTTTTTTTCTTATTTGGAGGGGTGATTGAGGTGAGGGAACCGTTTGAGTACCTCCCAGATCCCTTTGTGTGTTTGCAGAGTAAATAAATACATATACATTCTGGCAGCACTGAATCTCACACCTTAGACACATCTCTGAAATCTTAATCTGGCAAAGAGAAAACAAAATAATGATGATGATGAAGATTGAAATAAAAGTTTAATACATTCTATATCAGCTTTTTTTTTGTATGCATACTGTGCTAAAGTGACATTACCCACGTCTCCAGGTGTGCTGTCCATCATGTCGGTGTTGAAGAAAGAGATGGAGAAGTACAGGGACATAGACGAGGACGAGCTGCTGAAGAAACTGTCAGAGGAGGAGCTGCAGCGATTAGAGGATGAACGAGAGGAGCTGGATCCTGATGTAAGTTTATAATATAACATCCATAAGGAGGAGTTTCTGTCACTGTGTTGGTGTCAGAGTAGAGTTATGGGGTCATACAGGCTTAATAGAGGCCCCTGATGTAACACACTGCAGTGTGCTGCATACTGCTTTAACTACGTGTCCCTGTGTTTTCATCTGTATTGTTGTTAGCTAATGTATGTTGGAGTAAAGGGTTGTAATGTAAATAATGGTGTCCACAGTGTACAGTGAGGGCTGATGGTGCGCTGACTGCTGTGTAGACAAAAAAACGGCCAATCCATAATCTACCAGCAGGCAGTTAGTGTTACTGCGCTACCATTAGGCATAGTAGAGTTTATATTCTCTGACTGCCTGTAGTCAAACTTTGGGGGAGGTGTAAAATGATGATATGATGACCCACAGTCTGTGGGTCAGTTCTTAACCAAATGATCCGTAGTGTGTTGAATATTAAGGTAATAGAATAAAAAAGTAGGGATATTTACAGTGCATACAGGTGTGTATATTGTCAAGTTGACTAATTATTTAGTCCACTGATAGGAAACCTATCAACAAAATGTTTGCTTTTATTTCTTGAAGTATTATTTCAGTAATCAAGAAACGTTGCCAAACATGGGTGGTGTCAGCTTCGTGGATATGTGGCTTTTCTTTTCTCTGTTTTACTTCATTGCAAAGTGAATAGATTATTCTTTCATTTTTCTAGCATTTTATCCACAATTTTGCAAAAAAAAATCAATCAGATAAATTGATACTGAAATTAAATACATTAGTAAGAAAGTATAGGAGACAGTGTTGGTTATTAAGGCGAAAGTAATACAGAGATACATTTCAGAAAATACTGCATCTTTTATGTGACTGATTTTGTAATGGTGCTAGCTTTTCCCACTGCTTAGTCGTCTTCTTTCCTCGTATTTACAGTGTTTCTCTATTAGCATTAAGTGCATCCCACAGGAGGCCAACCTGTTCTCATTCTCAGGTCTTAAGATACTGACGCTTTGTCAAACCTGTCAGCACCTCAAAGCAGCGCACAGGGCAACCTTTAGTGCAAATATTCCCAACTGGTGGGTTCGGGTCCTGAAGTGGGTCCCGAGTCCATTCTGAATGGACCGCAAGTCACTCGCAAGTGTGTCAAGTTTATAAAAACACACTTTATTTTGAATTACGGTGAATTTTATGTTCAAATTGAAGTGTCATTCCCTGCTGTGGAGTGAGAGACTAACAGACAGCTGCATGACAGAGACAGCAAACTAGCCCACTGACATGGCCAAAAGCAAGTATGATGCTGCACACATTAAACTGTGTGGATCTCGTACTAATGACTAAGGAGAAATCTGGAGCTGTTAGTCATTATGCTACAGTGGATACAGTGCATCAGTTATACTTGTGTTTAGCTTCTGTTGCTTTTTCATGAGGTGTTTATCTCTGCATTTGATGCATCCACCACCAGCTTTGTACCCTTTGTGATGTAGCGTGGGTCGAAGTGGTGACAGCAGTTGCAATAGCTTTCTGATGAATGTCTAACTGCTCATAAAGAGGCTGAATTCCCCCTCAGTGGCAGGGGGATGACTGGAAGGGTAAAACGAGCAGGACTCTGTGTGTGTGTGTGTGTGTGTGTGTGTGTGTGTGTGTGTGTGTGTGTGTGTGTTAGCAAGACTGATGCCAGCAGTGGGTGTCCAGAGGGAATCCATGACGTAAACAGAGGAAACATTTAGAGACAGTGCGTCCGTGCGTACCTTGTTTGTACCTATAAATGAGGGTAACCCGTTACACAACAGTCAAGTGCCCATTTGCTTTGAAACACACTGTAGCCCTCCCAGTACGGCTTCCCTCATCAGTTCCAGTAAGCTATTAAAAAAAGTCTCATTGTGTTGGACAAAAGAACAACATGTCTGCCAACTGTACTGTGATTGTAGAGAGATTAATTTATTTTCAATCATCTAGAGAACAATTTGTGTGTGTGTACAGTACAGTCATACCATTACACACTAAAACTTGGACTGGTTCATACTGTTTACTTTTTCTAACCATAACATCATCGTCACATCTGACATTTTTTAATCAAAGCAACATCCTTTTAATATCTGGAATCGATTAATACAGATCTGACCTAGCTACTTATACATTACTGATAACATTTCTCAACCTAAATTAAAAAAGATTTTTTTACTAACCCACTTAAAGCTGCCATCATTCATATTTTTACTGAACATTTTAACATCTTTAAGCTCATTGTTTTGTTTTTATGGACTGCAACTTTACTTTTTGGTTCATTCTCAACTTAAGGCAGCTATTTTCAGAAAAAAAAACAGCTCTAGTAAACCCACTGGACCTGCCCAGTACAAATGGCTAACAGACTAAAGCCCCTTTTACACTGCCAGATTTTCTGCGAATGTTGGGCCATTTTACCGGCAAACTGCGAGTGTTTAGACACACAGAGGATTGGCAAGGAGATTATGCTTGTTTGTGCAACTGATTTATTTAAAGGAAATCTTAATTCATATTTATAGGAAAATCTTAAGATACTTTATGCAACCAGCAGGTATTTTTCTCAAAAGTTGGTGGAGACCAAAGGAGAATGAAATTTGGACTTACATTCATCAGGTCAGCAGAACTCCAAGTAAATGCTATTGTTGCTCTGTATCTGCTGAAGCAGCTGTTTGCTACAGTAAGTTTGCCATATCAGCTTTTTTTAAGGTGATAATATGTCATGTTTTCTGTTCCCAAGTAGCCAAAAGTACAGTACGGTGAGGATGGGAGAGGAAGACAAAGAGTCTCATGCTGTTAAAAATAACATGCTGGGCCTGAGAGTGTGCCTGTTATCTATAGCTGATACAACGTGTGACATAAAAAGCCTGGCAGTGACAGTGTGATGTACTTCACTATAAATACTACTGTATGTCACGTGAACACTTATGGACCACTGCTGGAAAAACTGAATGAGAGACACTAAGAAGAAGATGAAATATTCTTGTACCCCAAAAGAGTATATCTCAAACCAGACAGTGTAAATTGTTATATTTTTGTTTGCTGGTGGAGGAATAGCAAAGAGAGTGAGAGAGACATGGAGTCATGAAGAGAGAGAGGCCTCTGAGTGCTGAGAGGACTGATAAGATACGAAGCTATAAGTAGCACTTGTAAGAGCTTGTTTTGAATGTTGCTGTAGGTTGAAAATAACGTGGTGAGCAGCAGAGCTCTGGGAAATGTCTTGGTCCTGTGCTGGGCTGGAGCAGAGATAGGGACTGATGTGGGAGTTATTAACCACAGCAACGACACTGTACCACCTCCTCTAGGTCTGTCACACTTTGATTTAATACTGTAGCCTATTACTTTTGTTGTATTTATGTTCCCTCCCTGCTAAAAATAATCTTAAATTTGTCAAAAGATTTACCTCGGGTTAAAGACTTTCTGTCATATAAATTACTACAAATCATGTATAAAGGATTTGTGCCTCACCCCTGACTGGAGTGCTGCTCAAGAAGAGTGCGATCAATGGTGTCACTGGTGCCTGCAAGATATACAATGGAGATTAATGTTTTAATAAGTAGTGTTATTGCAGCAGGGAAGAAACTCTGGAGTCATTTTTACTGTTCTGATGTTGCAAGGCATCACAGGACTTAACCCGGCAGAAAGACAGAAATGAGACATATTCATAATTCTGATACCCAGCGCCAGTCTTTTAAATGATGTCACTTCTCATCCTTGTCTAGAATGCATTGTTGCCAGCTGGGATGCGGCAGAAGGACCAGACCAAGAAAGCTCCGACGGGACAATTTCAGAGAGATAACCTGCTGGCCCATCTGGAGAAACAGGCCAAAGAGCATCCCGACAAAGAGGACTTGGTGCCCTTCACAGGGGAGAAGAGAGGTATGAGCTTGTTTTCTCATAGTAAACCGATTTAGATGACAATGTGGCGTAAATATCGATGTGTAAAGAGAAGTGGATACAGCATTGCAGGCAGGACCCTGTTCATTCCTATGAAAGTTGCTTGATAGTGCATGAAGCCAAAAGCGTTCAACTGCTGCGTATAAAAATTATCCAGAAGATAGGCACTGCTTCCACGTTATTGGGCCCATGGAGCAGGTGCAGTTACTCTTCCAGACTTTTCCAATGTTACTGGATTGAATCCTGATAGTGAAACAAATAATTTTGCATGGGTTGCAATGTGCAAAAAAATGCATCCACTAATTTACAAAAGTCCCTTTCACACTGTAAGTGCATGGAAAAAAGTCTTTATAAGCTTTATGGCATCATGTAACGGTGTAATTCTGTTGTTTGGCCACTGTGAAAATTTGCCAAGGGTACTTCCTGTGAGCCTGGGCTTAAAGCTCTGTTCTTATCAAGTGGACAGATGGCAAGAACATAAGATGTCAATACTGTTTGGTTTCCCTGAATATTAAAGAAAACAGAGCTATCCAAGTATGTGAAGTGAGGTCACCATGGATATACACGATTGACAAAAATAATGTGAAATGAAATAACGATGTAAATATATCTTGGTTGCAAATGTTGTTCATATCTCCCCAATTTCTGATCACTTCTCTGCCTGAACATGTCTGATTATGAAGATTTTGGTTTAGAGGCATTTATTGGGTATTTCTCATGATAGAAATTGCTGCTATACTCCGTTACAGTCATTCCCCAGGCTACGAGATATGGCAGATCCAGCAACACTAACCAGTCAGAGCAGAGTGGCCTTTTTTGGGAGGGGGAGTACAAAAACAGAGCATTTTAGACAGAGGGTGAATACAGGTGTATTCAAGCAGACAGTAATGGACAAATAAAATGTTTTTGACCATTAAACATGTTCTAAACAAGACCCAAAATACAATTATGAATCTGAAAATAAGCACATTAGGCCCCCTTTAATAGTTGTCTTAGGGAACCCTAAAAAGCCCTTTTGATTCACTGAGAGGTGATTGGTTCCACACGACCTCCCTCACCAGGCCTTGTGAGGCCTGTTAGCATGCCAGCACCAGTTTAGTGTGGACACAGAGGTGTGTGATGGATGGCGAGAGATACCAGACATCTCTATGTGAAACTCTAGAAGGTCTCCCTGCTGTCACTTTCGTCATGATCCTCTTTGCTGGTGTTGTTGCATTAGTGCACTTGTGAAAATAAAAGGCAGCACGTTACAGTTTAATCTCACAGACCGACTGTAAAACTGCAGGTGGGGAAAGTGAATGAGTAACAGTCTCTCAACAGCTCCAGTCAAGGTACCATTAAGGGAGGCTTAATGTGTCCTAGTTCTTCTTGTGAAACAGCCGGTCTGCTGTGAAACAGAGCGTGAGTGGGGAGTGGAGCGACAGCCGTTTCCTCACCCTGTTCAAAGCTGTCTGTCATCACTCTGCTTCATGTTTTCTTCATACCACTCCATTTTTGCTCACCCTCCACTGAGACAAAGCTCACTACAGGTTGCTCTAAAGCCGGTTGATTTTTACTAGTCACAGCCTTTAACGGTGTGTTAATCAATGTGGAGAGACGGTATAGATGTGATTGAGAAACCAGTGACTTTTCAAAAAAAGCTCTGGGTAACATCTCACCACTGTATTCATGTAGGGGTCAAAAAATGTCTGTCTGAAACTTGAGGAGCTGACCACACAGACACAAACATAGCAGACCTGTCAGTGACAACACAAAGCTCGAGGTCTTTACAGTGACGACAGCCTGCGGTCAGGTGTGACCCGACGAGGGGAGACTCACTCCAGACTGCTCAGCTGTTATGTAAGAGTTGGACAGAGACCTCTGTCTGATACTTCACCTTAGTTTGACATTTGAATTTGAAACACAAACCACTATATATACTCTATTTCATCATGAGTTCAAACAAGCTAATTGTCTTCATTGTAATGTCGTCATAATACCAGAATCATGAACTTCGATATAATACTAGTAATACTACTCAATACGTCGTATGATACCACGCAAAATAAGGGCCATTTGGAAATTTAGCATTTTTTGTTAAGTGACAAACATTAGAAAGTATCACTGATATGGATGCAAGGCCACATCCAGAATCTTCGACAGGGTAGAAAGAGTAGATGTACCTTCTGCCCCTTCTCAGAGTTATTTTTTTTATTTTATTTATTTTTCAATGCAGAACAACCATTTTAGGAGATAAAATCTATGACAGCTCCAAAAAAGTGAAGCCAAAGCATCTTGTTCGCTCCCTGGTGGCTGGCTGCAGTATAGCTCATAACCCTGCTCCCCTCCATGTTAGTGGATGGGACACGGGTCAAAGTAAAAACTTTGAGTACACATCAAACTAATTTTTCTCAAAGATGATTTCTGTCATTATAGGTAGTTCTTATCATGCTGATGTGTACTCAGGTGTTCATTTTTCTGTTACGTTTGGTTATAACCAGTAATTTGATGTTACGAAATGAGGGACTGAGGTCATGATCGACAGCGCCATTGAGCTGAGCAGCTCAGTGTCGCTGCCTGTGACTGGTCAGATGAATGAATGGGTGGTAACTCAGAGATCGCTCCAAATGACGTCGCTAGCACAAAGATGGCAGCGACTTTATCTGGGAAATTTTGGCTTCATTTTTGTATTACCTGTGTGAGTGTGGACGAGGACCTTTTATTTGCTAATTCCACGTGAGCACAAATTGTCTCCAGGAAATACATCACAAGTAATGTATGTTTGTGTTTTGTATTAAAATAGTCCACTCATGTTGTAGGGAAAGCCTTTGTGCCTAAAAAGAGGGTGGACCCCATCATGGAGAATGTGACCCTGGAGCCGGAGCTAGAAGAAGCCCTGGCTAGTGCGACTGACGCTGAACTCTGCGACATCGCAGGTAACACAATCACACCCACTCACATCTCCTCACATTCACATGTACATGTTTATGCATAAAGGCTTTGATTTCCCTTTTCTCTTATTTTTCACCAAATATACAAAAAGGCTTTAAATACAGTTGAATTTACGACTTTCAGAGGACGCTGCTTTTACTACAGTTTTACAGTGAAGAGTCCACATATAGAAGGCAATTTGATACCTTAAGTAGGAGAAAATAAGGAGAAAAATTGTGAGTATTTCATTTGAACTTTATCCAGAATTTTGCATTATTGTTTTACACCTGATTTGGATGTTATCAGCCCATTAAATGGCTGTTATCTGTGCTTTTTTCAGCCTCATAGATGATTAGAAGGGGCCTGCCACTTCTAATACTAGGTTCAGAGGCAGTTATCAGCCCATTGAATGGTTGTTTGCATGTTCAGCATTATGAATTGTTTGCAATTTTGTCAGGTTTTACTTTCATTTGCAAAAGAATCATGTGCTAGGTTTAGGAAAAGATATCATGGTACATGAGTTAAAACTGAGCTTGAATTAAGTTAACTTTGGCTTTTGGTTTCACTGAGGACACAAAATCCAGTCTCCTGGGTGAAAGTCCACTATTTGTCTGACCCATTAACCTCCCAACACGTACGTTCTCACTGGTAATACTGCCTCATCTGACTTCCTCCTTTGCTCTCATCATAATTATTACAGCCATGAGAGATCGCCATCTAACAATAAATGCATTTCAAATGTATTTTAAACTTTAAAAACTAACAAAACAAAAGACAGGCTGGCTCACACACCTACATACATCCAAAATAGCATTTGACTGAATGACATTCATTAACTTGATTTGATCGGTGGAACACGCTAAGGTGCAAGTGTCTGATTATTCGTCATCCTCGTCTTCTCTCACTAACTAGTGGCCTAAACTTTCCCTCATTCATTTACTTTTTCCTTAACCCAGTTCTTCTCCATTTCCTCTAGCGCTCCTTTCATCTTCCTTCCACCCTTCCCCTTCATCCCTCCATCATACCTTCCATCTTCTCCACCTCCTCCATCCCTGCTGGATATCTCTGTTCGCTAGTTGAACACCATCCAGGGTATCTGTAGACTGCACACGGTGTTTGCATGGATTCTGGTCCTCTTGTCATGTTCATGTTGTCGGCTTGTGTTAAACAGACATGGAGCAAAAACCATGTAGCTTGACTCAGTGACACAGGCCCTTAGATCTCTCTACCGTACATGCATTACACAGGGGCTTTCATCGAGTCTGTGTAATGTATGGCAAATGTCAGTGTCAGTACTGTGGCAAATACGTTGCTGCATGTACAAAGCTTTAACATGTTCGTTGTGAAGATGACTGAAAACATTCATTTTAAAGGCACAGACGTCTCATTAACCTTTGAAATCTGCCGTGAAAGTCTAAGAACAAATACTGATAAGTATTTTGCTCCAAAAAGTTAATTAGAAGTAGCAAGCTATCGTTTGTAGCTCGCTTGTGGTAAGCTGAAAGATCCTAACTTCAAATGCTCCATTAAATCTCCCAGTGAGAGGGATTTATTACGATATGTAAACACATTTAGCTTCACTCACTCCCAGAGACTCTACTACCTGCGTTAGCGTGACCGAAATTTATTGCCAAACAATACTAATATTTAGGAGCACAACAAGTCCCTGGAGTGGCTGAGGGTAACCTGCTCCACTTCTCCAGAGAGCAGCTTGTTGGCTTGTGTTTCCAGCTGTTTATGTCTTTGCAAACTGTTCTGTTCTCTCTCAAAATTGTTTTTTCTTAATGTAGCGTGCCTGCTTAATCAAAAATCATATTTCAGATTCACAGCTGCCAGGACACAAGTAGGATTCCTTAAATTTGAATTCTTCCCAGACTAATACCTGGACATCCTTGAACATGCAGATGGTGGAGTGGCATGTTTATGTGTTGTCAGTCAGCAGAGCCTAGACCTCAGCTGTGGGCTGCAGAAACCATATTACCAATAAAACCTTATAGTATGGAGCTGCTTGATTGCTGAGACGGTGACTGTTAGGTTTGACTTGCTCGGGATGCTGCAAGCGCTGATGTGTACTCTGTATTAGCATGGTGGTCGATCATTAAATTTATAGAGTCTTCATCAGCATTCCTCTCTCTGTCTCTCTGTTTCTTCTTCTGACCTTTTTGTTTATTCCTTTTGTTCTTTCCATCCTCATTCTTGCTGTCTTCCAGCCATCCTGGGTATGCACACCCTGATGAGTAACCAGCAGTACTATGAAGCCCTGGCCAGCAGCACTATAGTCAACAAGCAAGGCCTCAACAGTATGTAAAACACACACACACACACGTACTGAAACTTATGTAACTGAGTATTTTGTTTGTTGAAACCTGCCAGTTGCGTGAGCTGTCTTCACTCAGTTCAATCGCAGATGCATTTGGTGCAGGAATATCCAAGAAAAAGTATCCTAAAATAAAGCAGATCACTCAACTAGTCTGACGGAAAAAAAATCACCTCATTCACGAAAAATGTTGAAGTGAGTTGACTTGGACTGCAATCAAGTGGAATGATCTCACGTTGGCAGAATGTTGCTTTATTTTACCAAAGATGATCGACTCTGGATTTTTTCTTTTCTTTTTTGCACTCCATGCATGCACAAATATAGTTACACAGCTTAAAACTAAAGGATTATTATAGACACTTGTCTCGTACATTGTCCTGTAGCTCCTCCAGGAATTACTGATGATTCATTGGTTTACCTTTCATCTTACACTACACAGTGTAAACCGTGGTATTCAGATATTACTTCACACACACACACACACACACACACACACACACACACACATATGTTAATGAGCCATTGTTTATCTTGAATGGCGGACCATCCTATAGATTCTCCTCCAGCTCTAAACAGAGACAGAGGCTGAGCATGCCGTTGCCAAATATGACCAGCTTTTAAAGGGAGAGCCAGCTGTAAACGTCTGATTCGCCTCTTGAGATTGTCATTCCTTAGTTTTTTAGTGCCAGTACAAGAACATATAATGTGATGGAACAACAGTCTTTTTTTTTTCTTTTTTTTTTTTTGTGAGCATTGTTTCACTTGAAGATCTACTGAAAGCAAACTTGGATCTCCAGCTTTTGACTTGAGGATCACCCAGTAAATTGAATTTAGTATAGTCTTACAGAAATAACATACTGACCAAAATGTCGGACCAAGCTGATTTTGTAACTTACTGAAACGACTTTATTTACTGACACGTGAAATAAAACACACATTTATTGCTCCAGCAGGCCTCAACAATACATTTACTGCAGGTCACTGCCAAGTATTTTATAAAGTAAACTGTTGTGTTTTATCGTCGTTTCACTGCTGCACAAAATATTAAGGGATTAGAAACTTGTTTGAGTTACTCGACATCACATCTGCTGCTGTTTCAGTAAAAGTCATAAAGATTAATTGCCTGTGTGTTTTTTTACTTCTTCAAAAATTGATTTTCATGACATATAAAAATGATTGGAAACTGACTCCTTTGAAAGTCGGATTAAAAAATAAAACTGTATGCAGTGGTAAATGGTCAGCACATAGTGTTTGTTAAATATACAGCACATGACTTGTATTGAATGGGTTAAAATATGCAAAAACATGGAGTGGTTTGTTCTCTTTTTGTGCTCTGGGAACTATAAATGTTGTAAAAATGCTTTCTTCTCAGCTGAAGGGTGATGCCCATCTGTAACTGAACAGTTTCCCTTCTGAACCAGCAGAGAGCCCCATAATCAAGAGTAATATTTAACATGATCTCTGCTTGTGGGAAAATGATGTACTTTCATGAACAGTGCAGAATGCTATGCTTAGTTTGGCACAGACTGGAGGCAGATGATGTGTGAACAGCGACCCAAGCTGTCAGCTGTCCAGATAAAACTGCTCACAGTGTTTGCTGAGGCAGATTTAAATACTGGCAGTCTTAAAGTCTTAATGAAGACGTGTGGGGAAAGAGCTACAAACATGTTTAAATAATAAGTGTTGTTTCACTGGTAAGACTAGTGTAATTAGCCTCCTGCTGTACATGAGAGTGTGTACTGTGACTGTGTTGTAGGTGTGATCCAGTGTACCCAGTATAAACCAGTCCCAGATGAAGAGCCCAACTCCACTGATGTAGAGGACACCCTGTTGAGAGTGAAGAGGAACGACCCTGACCTGGTGGAGGTCAACCTCAACAACATCAAGGTGAGTGTGTATGTGTATGTATGTGCGTGTGTGTGTGTGTGTGTGTGTGTCAAAAACAACAGCGATTTTTATTTATTTTGGATGTAGATGGAAACTCAATGATGTTGAAACTCTTATATGAAATGCCTGTTCTCTATTAAAGTCATATGTCCCCAATAGTATTTCTTTCAGTACTTACCACTAAAGAAAAATAAACTTTGTCACGCAAACAATACATATCATATCTGATGATTTTTTTTTTCCGAAAGCAGACACGAACTAACCTTGGCGCACAAAATTTAGTTTTCACATTTAAATTTTGCAGATGAAATTTAAAAAGCTGCTTAAAAAAAATAAACTCATATTTGAATTAAAAATATATATCGTAAATATGTGAAATGACTCATTGGTGCCATATCTTTCAAAAACATGGGGGGAAAGGCAACAAGCAACTTAATAGATTTAGGAAATTATTTTTAAAAAATACATAAAAAAAAAAAAAAAAAAGCTAGGGAAAAATATATATATTATTATTTATAATATTACATTTCAAAATTATGTTACAGAATTATTAGAATTTTTAAGCACTCTTTCCAGGTCATTTCCTGGTTTGTCTGTTTTCAATCTTTTTTCTTTCTTTCTTTTTTTTCTAATTTTGTTGATTTAATTTTTCCCTCACTACTAATTTCTTGCTAATGTTGTTGGCTCCTTTTTTTCATTGTTCATTGCCTTTTTCCCCATGTTTTTAAAAGAAATCAAGCCAAATTGTTCAGGTTTCAAGGGGTTAATTCGATTACATTTTCTCTGGAACACAATAAAACATTTATTTTGTCTAACACATTTTTAGCAAAACAGATTTTTTCTGTATCATGACAAATTTTGGATTTTGTGTAAAAAAACATCCATTTAATGCCACAAAATCTATTTAATGAGAATAAATAACATAGGAAACATGTGTTAAACTGTTATGTTTTCTGTACCCAGAACATCCCCATCAAAACTCTGAGGGCGTACGCTGAGGCGCTGATGAAGAACACTGTGGTGGAGAGGTTTAGTATTGTAGGAACCAGGAGCAACGACCCTGTAGCATTTGTAAGTCACCAACTGTTAACGCTCAACATGAAATGCTGCACAGAATTTGTTTTTACCTGACTTATTGCTCCATTTCTCTTCCTTTCCCTTTTGTTATAGTGTCAATCTATTATTTCAAAGTAGGAAAAAAGTGTCGCACTCCAAACTTGTGTAAAATCTTAATCTCACGTTTGATATGAGACATTAGTGGCTCTTGTCACTGTAGAGTGTGGCCTCTTACTGTGATTGTTGATCTTGAAGAAGGCCTTAGAGCGGAAACGTCATCTTGATCTAAGAGGAATGGATATGGAGCCAGTGTGCAACACCTTTTCCTTTACTTTCCAACTAACACTTTGCTGTCTTGGAATTTATCAGGGTTTAGCCTGAGTATTGTAATGCAAATCCTCTTTCATGAAGGAAAAAAGTGTCTCTTTTCCTGTCTTTTTGATGTTAAAAAGTCTTGTATTTGTTGTTGGTTATTGTGACAGTGACACTAATAACAACCAGAACTATATTTTATTTGCTTAAGATCTTACTAGTAACATGTTTCATATCATCCGTCCACCATTTTCTTTTTTCCTACCTAGGAGACAGATGCATAAAGCATTTTATTTTGATGTGCACCTCATTTTGGCAACCAGTCGTTGGATTAAACAGCACATGGCTGCACAGCAGTGAGTGAATTGTGATACAGTGTGTGCTGTGTGTGTGTGTGTGTCCTCAGGCTTTAGCAGAGATGTTGAAGGTGAACACGTCGCTGAAGAGCCTGAACGTTGAGTCCAACTTCATTACAGGGACTGGAATCCTGGGCCTCATAGAGTCGCTGCAGTTTAACACCACACTACAGGAGCTCAAGATAGACAATCAGGTACCAACACCTACACATGCACACAAGTGCACACACACAACCCACTTGCATTGAATACAAGCAGAGTCATACACACTTACCACGCATATAAATGTGTGTGTGTGTGTGTGTGTGTGTGGGTATGTGTGTCAGGTAGTATACACAGGCCATCTTTGCCACTTCAGTCTAATGTCCCCTGATTACATTGTCATGTGTCACACTGCATCTGTGACTCAGCGCTCGCTCATTAGCTCAACTTGTTGAATGATCCTGCTTCTTTTGCCGTTTGGCTCCATTGACTGACTGACTGATTGAAATGATATAAAACTGAAACTGAAAAAGCATGTCACCCCCCTGCCACTTTATCCTGTGTTGCCATGGAGATCACCACCTAATGCACAGTGGCACAGTTTGCAGAGAGGGCGTCAGTCATTTTGTGTACTCATCTTATTGTCTTTCCCCCAAACGTTTCCATCTCGCTACCACAAATTTTCTGTTACCCACTTGTAATTCGTCTCTATACATCTCTCTCCTCCTCCTCCTCCTCCATCTCTCCCTGCGCTCTCTTTTCAAACTCCAGAGCCAGCCGCTAGGCAACAAGGTGGAGATGGAGATAGCCAGCATGCTGGAGAAAAACAACACGCTGTTGAAGTTTGGATATCATTTCACCCAGCAGGGCCCTCGCCTCCGAGGCTCCAACGCCATGATGAACAACAACGACCTGGGTGGGTTACAGACATACACATGCGCACACTCAATTTATCCCAGGTCTGAGAGACTGAATTGGGAACATGACAGAAGTTAATGAACTGCATTGAAACTGATAACATTTCGAGCACATATTGTATTATATTACTATATGATTCACCTCTCAGTGATTTGGTCGGTTACGTAAGTTGTACACAGTGTTTCAGTAGTATTGTGTTTGGCAGTGTCGGTTGTTCAGTGCGTCAGTGCTGACACTTTATCTTCACTATATCTCCTCGGGTTCTACTTTAATCAGACCCTAAGAGAAGAATCAGAGTGATATCATCGGCCGGTAACTCAGTAGTACGGCCAGAAAGCCTCAGCCAATCAAAACAGAGCCTGCTTAAGTTATGACATCATTGCTAAGAAAAGAGTCTGTGCATGAGGGAAGTAACTGAAAGTGGTGGAAGAAATGGTTCATGCACATGCGGTTATTTTAGTTGCTGTCTATGTACCATACAGTTGAGTAAACTCCTCTTAGTGAGTCTTAGTGCTTGTTAAGTTTGTGCTGAAGTGCTCTTGAACGTAACCTGAGAGCCAGTAAGGATAAGTGTGAAGAGACCATCTTCACTTCTGCCAAAGGTTAGAACAGGATCAAGGTGAAGTTCGGAATAATGATTATACTTGGCGGTACATGGTCCTGTAGTGTGCTTGTATTATGTCACTAACCATTTGATGTCAAGTGTATGTGTCATAATCTTGTCATCATGTTTTCCTCCCCCGTCATCTTTAAGCTCGGGTCGTCAGGTCAGAGTCGGACGGCTCCTTCACCCTCACTCTGTCCGTCCCTGAGCTGGAGAGAGCCTTCGGGAAAAAGTTCAAGTCCAAGACTAAGTAAAAAAAAGGAAAAAGAAACACAAACACTGTTTGACCGCTCAGCCTTGCCTTCCTTCTGCCAACATCACCCGGTACTTTTCCAGACCACTGGGAACCTCTGCCACCACCTGTCATACTCCTCTGAGAGTGTCTGTTGCTTCTCCACAGCACCTTTCATCGCTTTACTTCTTTTCATCTTCCACTCGTCTCCTGTTTGCAGAGACACTGACAGAGTCTCCCAAATTTAGCTGGTGATGCTTTCTGGTCCCCACCATAGTCAGAATACATTTTTTGTTGCCTCAGTTTCTCAACGTTTCACATGTGAGAGCCTCTGCCCAACAAGGCAACAGCAGTACAGAAGCCTGGGAGGTCTATAAACAGGGACAGCACTTGAGGGATGCATAAAAAATCAAAGAGAACTAAAGATTTGCTCATCACAAGTAAAAAAAAATGAAATGTAAACTTGACTTTGAAATATAGCTTAAGGTATTCAAAGGCTAAAACAACCTGTGCTTTCAAAATAAGGAAGACTAAACATCAGATAAGATTAATTTCCCAAAATGGACATCGAAAATGCAGAACAGAGAGGCCTGAGCTCTGCTTCTGTCATATGTCCTAGCACAGATCCCCTAACTTTCTGGGCAACCGCGTCCGCTATGTACCTCTTCTGTCTCTGACATTTGGTTGCACAGGCTCCTTTTTGCTTGCTGTGGTATTTTTGGTTGTCCCATCCTATTTTGGCTGCAGAGACCTTCATCTGTTCTCAGCATCTCTTTCCCAGTAATAAATCAGTGGTATATCCTGTTCTTAGGCCACTTAATTTATTTTTCTCCTCGGCCTTTTTACTCACTTGATCATGCTCTTCAGCTGATTTACTGTTTTTACTGTTCCTGCATCGTCTGGAGACATTTAGGCTCCTCTGCTAAGCCTCTGTCCTCTCCTCTTTTAAAAAACTGCTCTTTTCCAAAGCTGGATTGTTAACCTGGCAAAATGGGCTGCTGCCCTGGGTCCCCAAACCCTCAGCAGCTCCGAAGTCATCAAGTTCACTGTGTGGCGATTTGTTTGTAATAATTTAATGCTCTGCAGACTTGTTTCTTAATGCACCACTAAATTATAGTGTGAAGTAGAAGGATAAGGCCCTTAAAGGGGCAAGTGTGTTGATTTTACACACTCTAGCCACTTTTACACTGCCAGATTTTCGGCAATTGTTGAGGCAAGCTGCAAGCATTTATACACACAGAGCTGGTCCGACGAGTTGATCTGAGGTGCCCAATTTTCCATCGCGTAGGGGTAAACATATTGGCGGAACCTTTTTGGTTTAAAAAGAACGAGACGCCCTTCCGCCATTGGAGGGGCTGTTGATGACTTGTGGGAGGAGCTGTTGATGAGGAAATGAGCAGCTAGTAGTAAGAGGGAAACACAAACCTGACAGACACTGTAAGATGAGCAACTGGGGAGACAAGGAATTGCGCGCCCTCCTTGCCCTCGCAAACGAAGAGGCCATTAACCATCAGATGACGGGAACGGTGAAGGACAAGCCAACTTATGAGAGAATCGCTGAAGGACTGACTAGCCACGGCATGTATTGTACGTCACTGTTTACATCGCACGCTGAGCAACACATTTTGTTACTTGCTCAAGCCCCCCGTTGCCCCGAAAAAAGGCACATTCTGTATAAAAAAAACAGGCAGGTGGCATTTCGCTGCATTCCACGATTTTGTTTTTATACTGCCAATGCTGAAAGAAGACTGATTAGGCTTTCCTGCAAATTTGCACAATTCCAATTTAAAAAGGGCTTCTATAACAGGTCTTGGGGATCGATTTTGATCAGCTTTTTTGAGTTTAACAATGTCGCAAAAGTGCAATGCTAAATTAGAGCACTCTTTAAAGGAAATTAAGGCAAAACCTATAAGTTAAAATCTAGTTATAACATAGTATTGGTCCTGTTTTAGTATATGTTGTCATTACCTGCTGTATTTTGCTAAATAAAATTGTGCCCAATCAAGTTGCCACAAACAAATTAATGATGATCACTAAGGGTCAGGAGGGGCATGTTGATGGAGATTCTCAGTCACCCAGGTCATGGTAATCTTCAGTGCTATGGTTGAACCTAAGAAGCCTCTTGGATGAGAGGTGAAATGTCTTCAATAAACACAACCAAGTCAAGTTGCCTATGACATAGCACTCAAGATCAGGAGGGACCCACACCTCATGTTTGTCCCTCGGCCAGTGTGATAATCCAGCTCTGCTCTTCTCAATATCATACCTTTTTTCTTCCAAAAGCTCCTGTCAAAGCCATTTGAAGCCACTTGAAGACAAAGTGTTGTACATTTGTTGTTGGTGAATATTTCTGCCCTGCTTTTTGAAGCTTGTTTCCTTCTTTCAGTTGCCTCACCTTTCTCAGCTTATGTAAAGCAAATAAAGCAGGCCCACTTTGCTGCGCTTTGGCTGAAGTTGTTGATGAAGATCTACTGTCTTGCATTCTGTCATTCTAATTTGTTTCCTTGTATCTGTTCCTTCCTCATCTTTTCACCCCTTTTTCTCCATCTGTCATTCTCTCTCTTCTTGTATCCCTCCATCTACAGTAAGAAAGAGAAGGCTTGAGGGAGGACCCATCTTCCCTAAGTGTCGGACGAATGTGTAGAAGCCAGGGCTACCCTCAACCCTCTGTTGCCCTTGACCCCTGCCATCTTTCCAAACTCAGTCCTGTAATCCTCTCGGCCTCACACCTCCGAAGGCCTACTCAGAAGACAAAGCCCACCACGTCAGGTTCAATTGTCTCTGAACTCTTTGTACTTTCCAGACTCTATTTTAGCAGATATTAAAGGATCCAATGGGATGAATCAGCAGTGTGTCATTCTGAGCTTTCAGCACATGCAAAAGGTATCGTTGTGAGCTTTTTTGTTGTGCTCTGAAGTCTTGACTCAGGTTCCAGGGGTGAACGTTTGCTGTTGCTCTGTGTACAAACTAACCAGGCAAGGCTTACTTTGTCATCATGAATCCTTTAACATCTCCTCAAGTGTCTAGATTCCTAAATAAAGGGGGCTGGAGGTCTGGTTTTGAATGAAGGCCTATTGGAGACGAGACACTCTTAGGAATCCCTGTTTCTATTGATGAGTTGAATTAATACTAAATATTATTATTGTTATGCTGTAAATGAGTTGTGCTGTCATTACTGTGGTTTCCAAAAGCTTGTGATGTTGCGTCAAGGTCAACATATAAGGTATTTTCTTCCAATTTTACACAAAAGCCAATGCCCCCTTTTGAATTAGCTAGACCTAAAACAATCTCTGAAAATTACTGTGATATTGGATTTTGACCTGATCATGAAAATCTGATATTACAGCTCTTTTCTTATTCAGTTTAATCATTTGTTTAGTGACTCACAGTCCTCTGATACTAAGATATACAGTAATGGACAGATTAATAAACCTGGCTACTGTGAGATTTGTCGCTATATACAGAATATATTTATTTGTGACAGACCTGGGAAAGAGTCAGACGTCATTCAGATACTTAATATGTTGGATTGATTGTGCTGGATAGTGTAATAACTTAATGAAAATGAAACTAACTAAACTAACTAAATGAAAATGTACACTCTAATTATGTCGTTATAGTATCCAGCATTTATATTAGCAGTCCCTGCAGAACATTCCTGCTAGCTGGGAATGACAACTGCCAGTTCAAGGTTTATTTACTGCTGTTAAATTTTCTATTAACCCACTGTAAAATATCCACTGTGTTGTTATATAGAATTTATTATCTACCATCCATTATGTACGTCAGACTGTGTAAACCTAAAGTAACTGCAAGTATTTGAATGTACTTCTCTTACTCTTTCAACTAGGTCTGGTTTGTTGATTGTTGTTTGTGTTTATTTGTATTTACTGGAGCTAAAACGTGTGGTTAATTACAAAATGGTTGGTACTGTTTTCTTACGGTTTGTTACAGGTTTCACATTAACGCCTCAATCCAGGGTTGGATTATTTCAGTAATGGATGGTGGCACAGATATAAAAACACAGGAAACCTCTAATGTCTTTACAGCTGTCAGATCACACAAAGTCCATCACTTTTATTTACATAAAACAAATGTTAACAGCAGTTTCAAAATGCTTGTTAGCTGTGACGGGTCTTAAATCAACCGCTGAACATCTGAAATACGGTATTACACTCTGATACTGGATGGATCCTTTAAGAGTTCACAATGGCAATGTTCTTCTCATCGAGGGCAAAACATGTCTGTGGATACATCTTTATGTCCTTGTTATCAACTCCAACTACACATCCACATGCTGGTAACAATGAACTCTGCTGTGTATTTTGCGCCACTTAATGGAATTTCTTCTTTCAAATTAACAGCACAATGAGAAAAAGGAGGGTTAGCTGCTATGTAACCAGGAACTAGAGCTAAAATGTCGCTGTCTGAAAATAAAACAGGTCCAGTAAGAACTGCTCAAGATGAAATGGGTCTGTGTTTTTCTGCTTAAAGAAAATCCTCGACTCGAAGGTAAATCTGACCCTATTGTACCATCCATGTTTCCTTGATGTCAACAACTGTACCTGATGCTGACTGAATTTTGAAGGGTTCGATAACCCATTTAATGTTATTTAATATCACTGCTTTGTTACTTTCTCGTCAGTGCTGTGGGTGTTGTTCAACAAATGGTTATTGTGGGTGTAAACATTTGTAAAACAAGAAGTAACTGAATGCTAAAGGCAAAGGAGGACATGGACTCCTGCCAATCACAGTCTTTGTGTGTCTGGTTCTTTTCTTCTGTCTATTGTTTTCTGATATTTTAGTGCTTGACTCTGTGTTTTGTTAGATAGTTCACCTTTGTTGGTTGAATTTTTGTTTAATAAATAAATAAAGCTTGAAAATAAGTCTTTGTCCTAAAGCATTCATTAACTTTGGTTGTACAGTGCATGTACAGTGCAGCGTTCTTTCATTTAGAGACAACAGTGACACACTGTGGCGAAATGGAGGGAATACATGAAGTCATTTCTCTGTTGCCCTCTTCAGATCAACAATAGTGTTGCACTTCTCTTAATTAAAGTACAGCTGCAAATGCAGTGAGTGAAACTTAAATAGCATTTACTTTTGACTTCTGGCTCTCTTCACAGAGTGAAATTCACTTTTCAGTGTGTGGAAAGCCTTTACAGCTTTTTTCTTCTTAATATTCTGAAGTTTGTTACCATCTATTAAATGGTTATATCATTCTCTTTCACAAAAATGTTTGACTTAACCAGGCTGGTGCCTGGTGTTTGCCACCGTATATACAGATATGACATGCAGCTTTGTTAATTTAAGGTGGGGAAATATACAGTTCAGCTTTGTTACAGTGTGATAATGGACTTCTATGGAGTCACAGGAGGGCCATAAAAAAAAAAAAAAAGGGTAAAGTAAAAGTAAGGATTTTTTTTTTTTTAACGTGGAAATATAAGATGATCAACAAAATATATAACATAAGCATTTTTCATTTATTTGTTCATTATTTTTTGTATATAATTATTCATATATTTGTGAAAATATTTATTTTTGTGTTTAAATAACTATTTTTTTCAGTATTTTTAAATAATATAGGAAAAAAATATAGGAATGTATATTTGTCCCTTTATTTTTCCTAATTCTTTTCCATATTGCTTTTACAATTTCCTATTCTACCTGCTACCACATTAACACTCCACTTACACAAGTCCACGTTGTGTCTACTTTCTGTTGTCAGCACTAAAAGGTTTCGCTAAAGCAGCATTGACAGCTCAGCCCTTCATGTAATAGCAAAATATCATTATAAGCACTTAGATACTTGTTATTTGCTCACTGTATTTTATTGGGTTACAGTGTGTGTAGTTGTTCCTGTTATTTTGTCCATGACTCAAAGAAGCTGGCCACTGTATTTTTCACCTGCCTGTTTCACGTCTGTTTTGAGCCGACCTCACACGGCAGAGAACAGAAGATGACACATTTTTAATGTCTGTGAACAAGGTTTTAAGTTTTTATTGAATCTCAGGCAGAAACATACATGATAATCCTTTATTGCTCAATGGCATAACACGTCACGCTCGGCAGCTCATTCTCACATCCGAACCAACAATAAGTAGAACTGAATCGAACATCACTTCAGGTCTGGTTTTGCAGTGGAACTAAATCAGTAGCCAAAGTCACAGTGTGTGTGTATGTGTGTGTATGTGCGTATATGCATGAGTATGAGTGTATGTGTGTGTGTGTGTGTGTGTGTGTGTGTGTGTGTGTTGAGGGAGAGTGGTATCTTTCTTGATGCAAAATCCAGACTTATAGTCCACTTTCTAAGTGTATACTGCTTATTATAAATACATATTTCTTCTTTATTCATACAGATTCACTCAGTATTCTCTCCCTAGTAGTAGATCCTGATAGTAATAGTATATATACTGTAAGTTCTGGTTTTATGGCTGAAAGCTTAAGGTTTTGGCTGTTTGTATGAACGGCTACATGATCATTCTTCATCGAAACAATGAGCCAACAAAAAAAGAAAACCCTGTAAATGAAATTTCCTGAATGCATACATATCATTTTTTCATTACTGATATTATTAACGGTTATATCGACACGGTAGTGAAAACACACTCAAACTTAGGAGTTATTGCCTTAATATTTTTTGCATGATAAAGAAGAGGATAAAAGGGGACAGGGCGCAGTGAGTTTTTACATATTCACACAACAAACATGTTCAGACAAATGGCATGCAAGACATGAGAAGGAGACGCACTGAACAAGGGGAATAGAAACATTTTTTAAACACTACACTACATGAATGTTATTACACTGATGTGTAGGGGAGAGAGACATCAGGTCCGACAGGGCAGAGAATGTGTAACACTGTGTGCAAAAGGTTTTACATAAGTTTCAGACATGGTCGAACACAAAACAGTAGCTTTAGGAGCACACAACAGTAGTCTTTAAATTTCCTTTTTAAAATATGGCTTATCAAGTTATCACATCTTTTCTTATTTTAGAGACAGACACACAGTAAGTATAATAATTTCATATAATATTTTATGATTGTTTGCCCACCTCGAGGCTTGTAATATTCATTTATTTATGTACAAATTGAGTGAACAGCGTGGTGGACACGGATATTATTTTTCAGTGCTGCTAGAGAGCTCTGCAGAGGAGAGAAAAAGGAGTTTAAAATGTCTCAGACTAGAAGGATAAACCATCTAACATTGTGTGTTTTAGCCCCTCTGCTCGCTGTTTGCTTCATTAGCGTAACATAGCTAACTTTAATGTTAGCTAACGTTCACCTGGCCGTCTAATGGCTGCAATTCACACTGCTGGTTCACATCTGATTCATTTCCCCACCATAAAACTTTGTCCGAACACCAACGCTCCCATGCTGGATTAAATTTCATGTTCACATCTGTCATGTGGGTGGAAAAATGATTTAAGCCAACCTTGTGAATGTCGCCTATGAACTAAGCCAGATAACGTTAGCGTTAGCTTGCAAGCTAGCCTACTTCTTCAGCATGTCTTGCAGCGGGCCTGGCAGGTATTTCATCACTGTGTCCATGATGCTCTCCTCTTCCTCCTCGTCGCCGCAGCCGGCCGGCACGGCCTTCTTGGGTCGAGTCAAGCTGCCCTCTGCGGGCTCCTCTGCGGCAGCTGCTGCCTCGGCTTCAGCCTCCTCGCGCTTTTTCAAGCCATACTGTTGGTCGAACACAGAAAGAGACACATGTAAAAGTTAAACGAGTGAAGGGTGAAAAGGTAATACAGATATTTACCAAGTGAGACCAGGGTTAGCAAATGACGCTGACGCCCAAGTGTCAAAAGCTGCAGTTCCTCAAATGGCCATTTGAGGTTGGCTCCAAAAGTGAGTCAATCCCCATAGACACCTGGATACAGTGACATACACATAAAGCCAAAAAGTGCCCCATGTAATTCGGGGATTATCGGCATCACTTCCGCACTGCGCGGCCCATAGACCAGGTACATTAGAGACTTGCGGCCTTGTATCTTACCTCTGCAGGCTGAACCTAACTTTCAGTTTAGTGCTAACGTGAATGGGGATAAAATAATTTTATCTTGCAGCTCTCCTTGTCTATAAGTGTCATTACACCGAATGGATTTATCCACTGATTTTCATACGCCTCTTTTGCCATATAAGTCAATGGGAAAGTCTTTTTTAGCCACAGAGGCTCACGAGGGACCCTGGAAATTGCAGTACCACTGTTGGACCACTATGAAAACTGGCTTCAAAGCCATTTCCTAGGAGCCTGGTTAAAATGCACAGCTTTACAGTAGAAATACATGTTTACAGCGTGGTACAAAATTTAAACATTCATGACAACTGTACCGGGGGTTGAATGTTTATAACCCACTGTTCACATTTAAAGGTGTGCATAATTATGAGCGGGGCTGCTTGAGAAATCCACCCTTCACTCCTCCACAGCTCCACCCTCTCATCCAAATACGGTCACTTCTGGGTCCAAAACTCCAACATGGAAACAGCCGAAATGCCAAACTTGAGTCTTCCAAATATGATTTAACAAATCAAAGGGTAACACAGCAATGGCTAGGTCCATTATTTATACAAACCAATTAAGGTTCTCTGAACATCATATTATTTGATGCAGTATTATTATAAACTGTGCTGGACAACAAAAACGTGTCCACTGAATGAATCATTTCTAAATGTCTTCAACATTTTACAGGTATTTCTTTTGTGATGGTTTCTTTCTGGGTCTAAGTGAATCACATGATCTGTAATTTCTACTGTGGCCACTGCGCCAAATGTCGCTGTATATCCCAGCGCTGTGATGTTGTTTTAGCTTGTTGGGGTGCTCAAGTGGCCAAAAACATCTATTACAACAGCTTTAGAGTTGAGTTGACTGCTTGCAGCATAATAAAGATGGTGTGTGTATGTTTGTGTCTGCTAATGTAGGCTTTAAAATATTGCACATTGACAATATAACACTACATCCATTAGAATTGGGTTTAATTGAATTGAATGACGATCTTAAGGTGACGTGACTTGCTTTAAAAGCAGGCACTTCCATTATTTCAGTTCAGATATATTAGATTACTGGAAAGTGAGAGTTTATAACCACTTAGATGATGATGTGAGTTGGCAACATTATTATGATAACAGTATAACATGAATGCCAAATAACGCATATGCACTCCTACTCAGCACTGAGATCACCCACCCCATGTAGCCTTGTTCTGTCTTCCTGTTTTGAGCAGCTGCTAACCCTTCTTTTTTGTCTTTGTATTCATCTTGTTCCTGTCTGCGTCTTTCCACAAAGCTTTGCGAGATGTCACAAACAGAGTAGATATCTTGGGTGCTGCTTTTCAGTGTTCACACACCGTTGCAGCAGATGTCACAGACTTGCGGTGTGAATTTGTTTGAAAGGCACGCAAGAAAATTCACAACAGCTTTGAAAACTGTCGCCAACAAAACTGTTAATAATTTTCCAATAACTGGATGAACCAGCACTGCACATGACACTATTTACTCTGTCGAGAAGTCTGAGCATGAGTAAAAAAAAAAAATTCTTCAGCTGTAATATGGACATTTCTCGCAGTATCTGGCACAAAGCTGTGGATAAAACTGAGGAGGAAGCTGGCAGAACCCCTTCAGTAACGAGCACTTTGGGAGTTGTTCCTCACTCTTTGTTCTCCTCCGGGAGAACTTTAGATGAATAGAGGAGGTGAGGAGCCAGGGGAGGAGTGCCGCTTTTCATCCCACTGATTTACAATATTCCCCTCAGACCTGCCCCACCCACAGACTGGCTGTCTCTCACACTGCCTCTGCAGAGAGGTGGGTACACTGCAACCCTCACCATCACAGCAGCCTTGCAGCCTGCTACATCAGTGGAGAGGGGAACTTAAAGCAAATACTGTCTGCGTATGAACCTGAAGTGTAGACATTAAAATACACATTATACTAATTCAGCCATTAACGAGTACAAACAAGCCTCCTAACATCCCGTTGTTGTGCCTAAAGCATTGAAGTAGCTTACTGAACAAGGATTTGAATCACAGTTTGCATTTTTAAAGCATTCCTCTCTGACCCAGTAGTTTCTGTCTAAAAATTCAGATTTATTCTTATTAATCATCGCGCCTCATTTCGCTCATCTACTGCCTTCCTCTTCCCTCACTTCTGTGCAGCTCTTTCCTGATCCTCCACTGATCTATTTTAAAATTACATAAAAGCAAACAAAAATAGTCTGATGATAGTCTGTCTCAAACACAGGTCTGTTATAAAAAGGGTTTAGCTGTCACGCAGCCAAGACGAGAAGCCTTTAGAAGCTACTTAGACATGGAAATACAGGACGGCATCCAGAATCATCAAAACTTCTTACGTGAATGTGGCACAGTTTTACAGTGATTTTTGCAATTGCTCACCTGATTGCCTTCACACCAGTTTAATGTTCACATTTAAAACTGGTATTTATTTTTATTGGTGGCCTATTTTTTCAGACCTACTGACTTGGCACCTTCTTTCAGTATTGTCGTCATACCTTATCCCTGATGCCTTGCCTCATGCTTTCCCTCTCGGCCTCCATCTTGGCATATTTGGCCTTCCTCTCCTCCTCCTGCTGCCTCAGCGCCTCCTGTCTCTCCTCCTCTTTCTTGGCTGCATCAGGGTCCTCCTCCTTCTCCTCCCCACCCAGCATCTTGCCCACATCAGGGGGACCTCCTAAGAAAGAGAGACATAAAAAAAAAAAACATCAGAAAAACACGAGGCACGATGACAGCTCCAGCAGGCCTCTAGGACTGAGATATTAAACTAATAGATTAGTCTGTGAGATGAGACGTCCAGCAGAAACAAAACAAACAGATAAATGGGCTGTGGAATTTACACAAATAAAGATGAATTTACAAACCTCAGGTGAAGCCATAACTGTATACTATACACACCATATTGTGCCAATATTGAACACTGGTTGATGTCAAGTTTAATAACTTCGTTCATTTTTCTTTCCAAAGTAGTTGTGAGATTTATTTCTTCCCACAGGACTTTATTCTGTCAGTGGGGCTTTTTAAAATACCATTTAGACCATTAGACAGGATAACCCATTCTATGAAACCCATCAGGGACTTCATTAAATAAAAATAATTTCATATTATAATTTTCCACATATTAATATGCAATAATCCAATTTGCATTTTCAAATATAAAAAATGGAAACAATGGACATCATTTTCTATTTATGCAAGCGAGCAATATTTAGTTAAAAATAGAAATGCAATCTGTCAGTCCTCTCTTCAAGGTGGGTCTTTAAGTATGACATCACTTCCTCATTCACCTGCCAACCTGGGCCAAGGGCATGTTTATCTGAAAACGATGTGCATGTTGCTACGGTTTTCAGGTTTTTACACATGCAGTTATTAAACTGAACACAGGCTGGGGCATTCATGTGTAAAGGGCATATAGGTAAGCTCCAGGTAATGGGAATCAGGTGTGTGATACGGGGAGCAAACAGTTATTAACCATGTTATGATAGCATTGGCATGTAAAACTGAATTTTACATATGGGCAATTCTGTCGCCCTTTGGTGATATGGTGAGCCTGTATATTGACAATAAATGGATCACCCAATCCAATGTAACCTATTTTGTTCTTAATCGTATCCTCTTAATGTACTATTGTTATTTCAACAAGGCAGTTTCCCTGTGAATCCCTTACGTTAAAACAAATGTGTTGTAATATAATCTCCTTTCTGTTTGCATTGGTGGGACGAGTATCATTATCTGCAATTTAATATATTGCATTCATTTTATATTTCAGATATTTATCACTCTCAAAATTTTCTTTGGACAATATTTGGAAGTATTGATTCTGGTTTTTATAATGTTTTCCTGCTTTTTATCTATATTGACCTTATTCTTTTTGTTATCTTCATAGTTTTGTACCTTTTTTTTTTTTTTTTTTTTTTTTTACATCTGATCCCTTTTAACTTCTTAATTTTGCACAATTTACTGCAGACGGTAGCAAAGCATTTCAATGCACATTGTGATTATGTGGCGAAGAACTTTAAGTATGATGTTAAAAAGAAATATCTGACTCAACATTTGTCGATGCCTTCACTCTGTTGACAGACTGACTGGAGAGCAATATGAGGACAGTTATGAACACAGACTAAAACTTTTTCTTAAGATTTATTTGACGTTTTATGTATTCCTTTAAATTAAAATGTGTTTTCTGTCAATTTTATTCATATACAGGCTCTAAATGCTGTTTTAAAGACAATGTGCAATGCTTATAACACAGTTCTGATGGGAAAAAAAATCCCTTTATTTGAATGTCTTTGTCACCACATTTCCAGAAATATTACTGAAAACATGAACTCATTGTCCTCAGTGGTAGCTACAGCCCTGATGGTTTCCTAACTGAAGGTCAAGGGCTGTGAGAGCGCATACAGTATAAATATGACTTCTGCTTATTACACAACAAGGCACCAGCCCTGGAATATGTCTTACGCAAGCCCTCTTACTGTCGCTATAGGAGTTGTACATCCCATGAAATAATGCTTTGTGATACCGAAGCAGAAAAACGCTGAGCGTTGCAAACAAGAATAAGCTGTCAACAGGCATCAACAGAAAAGAAAGAGATGAGGAGAAAAGCCAAAGGTCTGAGGGATTTGGGCAAACACAGGAGCACATAAGTAGTGTGGGGGAGGACGGAAAAAGGAGAAGAAGAAACAGGGACAGGGGCGATGGGGAGTCGGTATACTGGTGAAATTTGTGACAAAACAAGACATATTTAGGAAAAACAAGAGGAGCATGAGGAGAGGGAGAGAGAATCTGTCAGAAACTATTGAGTCCAATTAGATGAGCTGTTCCAGTTAGTGGGATTAGCCAGCAGTTTCTGTGGGACCTGATAGAGAGGGAGAGAGTGTGACAGTTGAAAAGATGGAGGGAGGGGAAGGAAAAGAGGGATGAAGAAAGAAGAATGAAAGGGAGGGTTAAGTCAGGTCGAGAAGGAGGGGGGGGGGGGGGGTTGTGAGGCAGACAAGGAGTATCTGAGGAGAAAAAGAAAGACAGAGCACTCCTTCAGCTGCCCCCGGTATCGTTTGTATTTTTGACTCATCAGCATAAAAAAAAACGAACTGCAGCAAAATGCGGAGAGATAAAAGACAGGAGAGACGGAGGGGAGGATGAAGTGGGATGGGATGAGTGCAAGAGCAATGAAGGAGAAAAAGAAATGGTGGAGGGAGAAATAAAAACATCAGGGGAACTGCAGGCTATAAAAACTAAGTGAGGTTTACAAATTCTTTTGCTGACCTTTTAGAAATTTGGTTAAAATTTATACTACATTTATTAGAATATGTTTCAAAAATGGGAGAACTAATTGGCTGTATACGTTCATCTACACAGACAGAACTAACAGTATAGATTAAATGCAAAAATATAGGGCATCAATGTGAGACATTTCAGTTGGACATTAACATAACATGCATAATCCATATAGACACCATGGATGTAAAAAATGTGGATATAAAGAGAAAGTGGGTGACACTTATGGCTGCTGGATAGTGGCAAAAATCGTAATTGCAATTATTTTGGTTCAATTTTAAAATCACGATTATTTACCGCTATTACTCATTAACTTTGGAAACTTCGTGCAACTATCAAACTTTTCAAAGTCTCATGAACAGTGGATTTTCTTGAACTTTTTATATAAAACAAATAGAAAATAACTGTAAAAAAATGACATGAATAAATAAAATGAATAATATATAAATATAAACCCAGCACAAGAGGAGAGCCCAGTGCTGCTGTCAGAAAAGCAATGGATTGCGATAACTCTGAGCAGTATGGGAGTGAATTACAAAATAATATTTTTGATTATATTTCATGCTGCCTTTTCCCTGAGGGTCTGATTAAGTTGTCAAATTTGTCGTTTGTCACTTTTTAGAAATACAGTCACTAAGAGAGTTACTGAATCTAGCTAGAAAGTTGGCACCACTGAGTGCACGATTGTAAAGGAAATGGGTGTGTTGGATTTAAACACAAGACAAAATGAAAGCAAAATTAACAAACGAAAAGCAAAAAATCATTATACCTTGATTTTTTATTTATTTATTTATTTTTTAAATATTTTTGGGACATTTTTCCCTCTTACTTTACCTTGATTATCTTGTTTTTATAATCATTAGAAGCCAAAATCATAATTGAAAATAAAATTTGCTTAATCGTCCAGTAAGTAAAGCTAATCAGAGAACAGCTAGAGCAGTGATGCAGGCGCTGTGCGGGACCATTGTGATGAGGAGAGAGCTGAGCCAGAAGGCAAAGCTTTCAATTAACTGGTCCATCTACATCCCAACCCTTAGCGATGGTCATGACCTCTGGGTAAAGACCAAAAGAAAGTCGCCGATACAAGCGGCCCAAATGACTTTCCTCCAAGGGGCCGCTGGGCTCAGCCTTAGAGATAGAGTGAGCCTTAGAGAAGGAGCTCAGACATCCGGTGGGAGTGCGGAGTAGAACTCCTGCTTTTTCGCATCGAAAGGGGTCAGTTGAAGTAGTTCGGGCTTCTGATGAGGATGCCTCCTGGGCACCTCCCATTAGGGGTCCGACTGGTAGGAGGCCCCGGGGTAGACCCAGAACACGCTGGAGGGATTACATATCTCATCTGGCCTGGGAACATCCCAGGGTCCCCCAGGAGGAGCTGGAAAGCATTGCTGGGGAGAGGGGCATCTGGAATACTTTGCCCAGCCTGCTGCCCCGCGACCCGGCCTCAGATAAGCAATTGAAAATGGATGGATGGATAGAACAGTTTGGTAGGCTCAGAAAATTACATCACTTTACTGTAATGCAGTCTGTAACACCAGGTAAAGACAACACAACAATATTAAGATATCAGATTGTGTATATCGTCTATAGTGATATTATTTCCTGAACTTACTGAACTGTTCTAGCTTCTCTATTATTTGTCTTTACCCAAGTCATGATATCTACATTATTGATGACTTATTTATCAAAAATCTAATGCTACGTAGTGTGTGAAAGCACTTGGAGTCAATCCTTGAATATCATTGCAATGTCAATGTCAAGGTATCCAGTCAGAAATATGGTGATATTTAATTTTCTCCAAACCACACAATATCAATATCAATAAACTATCTATATACTGTCCAGCCCTGTTTAATCTAAATGAGTGACTCACAGTCTTTGGACACTTCATTTAGTCCATATTGTGTAATACACTGCCAACAAACTGGGAGAGCATGAAAGCCAAAATGGCTGAAAAGACAAAGAAGATGGCCACCAACAGAGACTTCAAGTGTATCACCAATCAGTGCTGTGTACACCACTGCACAGACCATGCTGTTTAATGCACAGATGCTTCCTGGGAGCTGCAGAACACGCCACAGCAACGAGGGCTCCGCACCAAAGATGGAAACTGAATAAGACATGAATAAAACAATCACATTAATGAGCCACTTGGATTTGAAGTGAAAGAGACAGATGAGACAGAAACTCAGAAGAAGTGAGAAATCTAAAGTAAACGGAGGTATTGCTACATCAGCATTTGATGATCAGCACAAAGCAGCTGACACAGCAATATCTGCCCGACCATAATACACTATCTTCATCACTATCTGTTCTCTTACAAGTGTGTGTGTGCGTGAGTGAGGAAGATCGTGAGGATGAGAGGGATGACTTGAGCTACAGAGCATATACAGTGACAGTTCCTATATGCACATGTGGATGTGAATAATTGCTTAGCTCCATTTTAGACTCTCATGCATGAGCACTTGTGTGGCTGAGCAATTACTTTCCATGTGTGTGAGTGTGCAGATACAGTACGTTTGTGCATGGATAGGCATATGTGGACACAAATTATGTATGCAAAAATATCTGGTGTGACTTTGCATTAATTATAAATTTTGCAGTACAACTGATATTTAAGAAAGTGGCTTATTACCCACTTAAGTGTTACCCTGACTTTAATGACCACTACACATTCATACTGTATAGTCTGTTTTATCTTAATTGCGTTGCTAGGAAACAGCTTGCATGCAGTTTATTTCCTGTCAGCTTCTGATATAAGCAAACACTGCAACTGCAACAGGGATTCAAATTGGACCAATTAAGAATCAGTGCTTGCTGCTGAGTCTCTTTGTAGCTGCTTTGAGTGTCTTTGAAGTCCTTGTGGGTCTCTTTGTAGTCATTTTGTTTCTCTTTTTGAGACACAGGCGAGCGTGTTTGTATGTTTTTTAAGTGTCGGACTTGTATGTTGTGTGTAGGTTGTCTATTTTTATTATATTTTATATGGACCTATTTTTGAGTCTGAAATAAAGATTGATTGATTGATTGATTGATTGATTGATTTTGTGTCTCTTTGTAGCCACTGTAGGTCTCTTTGTAGTTGTTTTGTGTCTCTCAGTGGTTGTTTTGAGTCTCTTAATGACTCTTTGTAGTCAATGGCCATCTTTGTAGTCATTTTGTATCTCTTTGAAGCCCCTGTATGTCTCTTTGTAGTTGTTTTGTGTCTCTTAGTGGTTGTTTTGAGTAGCTTAATGACTCTCTGTAGTCTCTGGGTGTCTTTGTAGTTGATTTGTGTCTCTTTGAAGTCCATGTGGGTCTCTTTGTAGTCATTTTGTGTCTCTTTGTAGCCACTGTGGGTGTCTTTGTAGTTGCTTTGTATCTCTTTAAAGTCCCTGTGGGATGTTTGTAATTGTTTTGTGTCTCTTAGTGGTCATTTTGAGTCTCTTTGTATCTCTTTGAAGTCCCTGTTGGTATCCTAGTAGTCATTTTGTGTGTCTTTGTAGCCACTGTAGGTCTCTTTGTAGTTGTTTGGTGGGTCTTCATGGTCATTTTGAGTCTTTCTGTACTAGTTTCTTTGAGTATAGTTATTTTGGGTATTTTTGTAGTTGTTTACACCTCTTTGTAGTCATCTTATAGCCCTTTGTGGTTCTTTTAGCCCTTTTTGTAGTCTTTGTGGTCATTTTGAGTCTCTTTTATGTCGGGACGTGTCTCCTTAAGTGATATTTTGCAGATGAAAGCAAGAGAAGCCCTTGACACTCTGGGTCCCTGGGCCTGTGTCCGTTAGGCCTGTTCAGGAATCCATCCATGATCCACTGATATACCCTTTTCTATGATCTATAATTTTATTCCGGAAAAACAATGAGCTTGCGCATACTGTGAAAATCAAAATTAATGTTTACATGGACTGATATCCGCAGTAATGTCAGAATATATCCCAGAATATCCCTGGTGTATTTCAGATCTCTCAGAGCCAGAGTTAGAGCTTATCTGACACGCTGCAAAGCGGATTCACGATCAGTTGATGATCTTGGTACCTGAATATCTTCAATAGAGTCTATGTAAATACCGCTATTGAATCCCATAAGTGGAGCAATGACTCACAACCATTGTCAAAAGATTCCCTTCCCATGCACGGCCCACAAAAAGCCCTCTTCTAACTATACACTGCCAAACCAAAACAAATTTGGTCTGGTTTCACAAAATCTTATTAGCACATTCAGATGGTCTTTGTTCAACTGTTAAAAAAAGAAGGATCCTGAGAGACAAAGCCCTGAGTTATATTGAGCTATGATCCCAGCTCATGCTTTGTGAGCCATTACAGAGATACAGCAATGTCCTTTCAAACCAGAATTATTCTATTAAGCTCTCAGGCATCACATAAGCTGTGTCGAGCTATGTTTTTTGATTAAAGTGTCTCTACACTTTACCCCTGCATACTCCATGAGGTTGTAGCAGTTGTCAGAATGACATTCAGTATATTAGCTAATAAAAGCCTGTAATGGAAATCCGACAGGTTGGCCTTTAGCCTTCTTTCAGAATTTTGTATAATGCACATTATATTAGAGGAGTCAACATCGGCAAAGACAAAGAGGCACTCCGTTTGAAAGCAGTTGACGTGTATATCTGTATGAAATCTGACATGTACACAAAAGAAAATTACCTTTCATACACATACAAATCATCTCCAAGATGAAATCAGCCGATCCCTGGGGTAAGGGTTCTTTGTTCTGTGCTAAATTCAACTTTTTAAGACATTTTCCAACTTTCCCAACAGACCTAAAGTTATACCATGATTCTGTTCTTTCTTGTTTCACAGCTTAGATAAAAGGTGTCATCTCTCTAATCCCTTCCTTCTCAAAGTTCTTTGCTAAATCTTTGTTAAATCCAAAGTCTCGAGGGAAAGAGGGAAAGAAGACTAACCTTAGCTAACTCTCCCACTGCTTGAACCTTTGACAGCATCAGATAAACAGTACTTTATCTACTCTCTTCCCACTCCAGGTTCTCAAGGCAAATCCCCTCTCTGACTCCAAAGTGTGGTGGGAAAACGGATGAGTGTAAAAGATCTAGGTTTGGCCTCCAGGACAGACAGCCATTGTCTCAACACAGCTTATTAAACAGCAGGAAAAAAAATGTGAGAAATCGGTGGAAAGGGAGGAGAAAGTGTGCTCACTGTTGTTCCGCTGTGTAATTGGTGGCAGTTATGCTTTGAGTCAGCTTAAATTTCCCTGGAGCCGCTCGGCACAATGTATCAGGGCAGGACAAAGTGAGACAGCTTTATTTTGCACTGGGACTTTAGCTCACAAATGCAAGCTCACCCTCTTGACCCACAGTTTTAAAAATATCAGCTGTTGTTTTGTTAAGTTAAAGTGAAAGTTAAGAGTGTGAAAAAAGTCCAGCTGTTGGCATTATACATTTCTGCAAACCACAAATACATTACATTTGCATGTTTAGTATATCATATCTTGTCAGTCCAAGGTAGAGGGGACGTTGGATGGTGTGTCACCTTGGTAAGATAGCGGCAAGGCTGCAGACTCTTGTTTGAAACCAACAAACAACAGTTGTGTTTTTACCTACACATGGCTGCTTTTCCCACAGGGACTGTGAAACATTATCCTGTGTGGTTTTTGTGCCTAAGCCTAACCACTCATCAACCACACCAGTTTTCAAACATAAATTTTCAACGTATCTTAACTCTACCTAATAACTTGCATATGTAACATATCCATGATTTGCAGAGACGTACGACATCTTTCTGGCTTTTGAGCTGAATTTTTCCCACAAATTCCTTTCTAAAACATCAGTATTTTTCATCGTGGGAACATTACAGTAATGTTCATGTAATTTCCTATAAAACAGAAGTAATGGTGGAAATTCTGAAAATCATTTTACTTAAAAAGAAACACCTCCTTATTTTCATTAATATATGATTGTCAAATTTGTCGCTGTTATTTCTGGTGATGTCTTGATTTTAATTTGCTACCAAATTAAAATCTTTGAGTTTTATATTCATGCTTTTATAGGAAACCTAATTAGATTTAATTAGGGATAAGGGAATAAGGAATAACAGATTTAAAGGTCCAAAGATAATAAAATTTTAATTTAAATGTACTGCAGTTGTTTTTTTTCTTTTGTGACTGCACAAACAGCATTAACATCTGCGTATTGCTGCTCTATTATTCAAAGGATCCGGACATACTGTCAAACACACACACACCCTTTGTGCTGCAGGAGGAGCTCAAGGTCAGTCCGCTGAACTGAATCTAATTTGTTTGAGTAACGCGTGAGAGGAAGACGGGGAAGTCTGTGTCAGCAATGGAGTCCTGATTCTCTCAGCCAATCATATTAGAGTGCTGCTAGATGTGATTATCTGTACTTTGAGGAGACGAGGTGAGGAGAGAACATCTCAAGGTGTCTTCTGTTTTCATTTAACCTTAAATCACACAGCTTTGTCTCACTTAACCAGTGACAATGTCACCTATTAGAGCAATGCGATGCACTTCTCCTGACACATTGTTAGGCTTACATGTCGACATATGATCTTGTGTTGAAGTTAGATGCAAACTGTAATAAATAATGATTTTAAAAAATGATGTTAAAGGTTTTGAATGCACTAGTGTGTTGAAAAACATGGAAGCTGAAGTTGAAGGCAAGACAAAAAATGTTATTATAACCTTGTTAAAATGCTTTTATTAGCAAGAACAGTGGTAGACTATCCCTATATTCTTTAGATGGCAGAGTAATTTCATTAAACAGCTGCGAACTGTAGGGTTTTTTTGGGGTTTTTTTGCAAAATAGTAAATCATATTAGTTCAGGACTATTTTCAGCTGTGGAATAATACACATTTGATGCACTACTGAGTACTGCAGTGGGATGGACTGTGTGTGATTGGCCCGAAGTAAAATACAGCATCCATGTCGTTTGTAATGAAGAAGTATGTTAGCCAGAACAACAGTGTGGCTCACTGATGTGTTTGTAATGATATTATAATAGTTTAGGGGCGAAGGAGGTCTGTGGCACAATCTGACAGTAGAAAGTAAATTTATAGACCATCAGGCTTGATGTTTAATGTTAATTGTAAAGAAGTGGATCAGCTACGTTTAAATATCATGACAATGTAGCATTAGCTTGTTTCCTAATTCTGTGTGTAATACATGGTGAGCAGTTATTAAAAAATAATGCAAAACACTGAGTATGGTGGTGTCAACTCTAGGTCACTTGTCTTTTCTGCAAGATGCAACAGTAACAAGCTTTTCAAAAATGCTTTTTACAAGTACATCATTTTTGCATCGTTTTACAAACCTAAATAAATAAATAAACTGAAAAATGCACTGGCAATTGCCAAAAAGCTTTAGTCAGGACAAGGACGCTCACTGTCATACACTATTTTAAGTACCCACAAGCTGCACTAACAAGCCAAACGTCTTATCAAAAGAGCACATACCACTTTTGGTGTCAGCCCAGAGGGAATGAGTCATTGATCCTATTCATATGTGCATCTTCATTTAGCTGTCCAAAATATGACTGTCTCCATGTTTTTTCAAGTCAAGGCAATTTTAGCAACCCTGTGTCCTAGAACTTATGCTTGTTACTAAATTGCTGTGTTAATGACGTTGTGGCAACATAATCAACTTTTCTTTCAGGCAAGGAAAAATACATTCATGTACCATGTGGGCTTTGGAAGTAGGTGACTGGGGAGGACAGTGGGCGTATAAAGTGCAGGGCCTCAACACCAGAACTGTGGGTTCACGTGGAGACTCCTCTCTTAGGAGTGCACACTTAGGTTAAGGTTAGGGAAAGACTGTCATATTGGTTAAATGTTAATAATATAGATAAGGCTGTCAGTGAACATTTTGCTGATATGTTCAGCATCAACATTTTTGTGTCTTGCCAGGTATGTTAATTAACAACATTTTCTCATGGTGATAAAGTGTAACTCGCTCTGCACTATGTTTCCCTTAAAAAAATTGATTTGCCGTTTCAAATTAGTTGTATAACAATCGAATTGCTAGGGAGATAGGGCTGATTTTAGTTTTGTGGTCCAAAACACAGGGTTTTTACACACTGTACACACACACATTTTATCTTCACATCCATGATATGAATGAGGAACACCACAAAGCAATGAATAATTAACAAAAACCACAAGATTTAAAAATGATTGGCAGCCACCAGTCAAAGTGTTAATGCAAAAAAAATGCTCAAAATTAAAATTCCACTTCCTTTGAACTCCATTGCATCCCACACTGCACTCTTGCTGTAAATCAGTCCAACAGATATCCTACCAAACTGGACACAGTGCTGCCAAAATATTAAGTGTGTGAAGACAGGAGTTGACAGTCCTCTTGACACAAATGTTTCTTGTTATTAAATGTACAGATTTGTCTTGAAATTAGCCTGGTAACGCCTGACTCTATATTCCCACAGCAGATTCTAATTTGGCAAGCTACACATTTAGCAATGAGACATAATGCAAAAGTTTAATATTTATTAATTTTCTAATTAAACCACCTTTTGCCTGCTGGCTGTGTAACACTGACTTTTCTGCTGATGTAGTCTAAGTTTGACTGCTGCCTGAGCCTTCGGGGATTGATTGAGCTCCATGCCTTGGGACTAATGTCTACCTCACTTAACAGCTCCCAATTCTGTCAAACTAACTTCAACTTTTAGGGGTTTGGAAGTGCCAAGTCAGCACTGAAGTGCTCAGGAGCAGAAACAATCTGTGCACAGGGAAACCAAAGAACTTAACGTAAGGTGTAAAGGCTTTGTAAGGGTCTGTTTCACTGCTCCTAAAGAACAACAGCACTAGACTGATTAGTAACAATCCCGACTGTAAAATGAAGAACAGCTTAATAAGTTTTGCTTACAGACTGAGAATTTGTAAGAGCCTGTGGGTTATGGTGGCGGCCCCCAAAATGTAATACAGGGAGCCAGGGGTGCAGTTTATTTTAATTTCAAAACTACTTAATCGACAATTTGCATCAATATTATTTAACGGTTACATAAGAAAGGCATTAGTTGCATCAGCAGTAACGAGTCTAGATCCCTCTGTGTTGTGGGCTGGATAGGATTTATTACCAGGTGAGATGCTGCTTACTACACCTGTCGTTCGGAAAGTTTAACTGTGAAGGAAGAAAGTAACGTGCACCATTATTCTAACATGCTGATCAGAGAAAAAATGTCAGGAGGTAAATCTGGGGAAGAAATTGTATCTTAGGAGACAAAAACATGCTTTGGATCGAAGTGTTATGTATTTAAAAAAAGGGCTATGGGAGGCCACATTGGAGTAGCATTTAGAGAGGGCCTCCTTAAGTATTCCAAAACATATTTAGCATTCCTAACACTAGAGGTGGTGATGGAAAAAACAAGGAGATCCTTCATCAAAGCCATATAAAATTCCCACCGGATTTCAAGTACATTTTGAGATGTAGTGTAAAAGTTAAAACCATTTTACAACAAGCGCAGATTTTTGTCTAAAGAAAAGCATTTCCAAAAAGATTTTTATAAATGCTTGAACATTCATGCAGACGCAAAAATATTTGGCCGAAATTCTGCCTGCATAAGCGTATGCTTGAGTTAATGTTACACCTCCAGGTCATAGCTAGCTTGCTGCCAAAATGGGAGAACGTCTTATCAGTTAGATGTCTCAAAACCCTCTGTACGTCAAACACCGTGGAAGAGACAAAAGAATTTTCTGTATTCCCTCATGTTACACTGGTGAGAAAGTCATTTTAAAATAATACTTTCCAGTTCCAGTAAATTTTAATGCATGCAACTGAGAAATTAACTCCCACTTTGTGCTGACCTATAGACATTTTTATAATCTAATAACCTGTATCTATGAACCATTTTCAGGGGTTCAAAGCATTAATGTTAAGCAGTGGATATAATGTGCCAAGATGCATGCACAGAGAACTTCTCACATTTCCACAGCTTTGGCTCATGCACTGTAGATTAAAAGCTTTCCCTGTCTGAGCCAGCCAGCTGAAGATACACAAGATATGTAACACTTGCACTGACTTAAAATACACCCATGTCCACTGACCTACAGTAAGACAGAGAAATGGCTATGCCAAAAACCTGTCCATGAAAACTCACGTTATCTCTAACGTTTGGTGTGTGTGAATTAAGAATGTAAAATAGGCGCGACTATCTTTCTATCTTCTACACTGCTGCCCGAAGCTCAGCAAATACAAGTCTGTGTTTGCTTCTCATATCTGATCCTCAGGTATCCAATGAGAACATTCAAGTCCAATATGCTGTTTATTAAGTGTAAGACGACATAAGTTTGTTTTCTCCTACACCGCTGACCACACGTCCAGTAGACATTTGTAATCCCTTTGTGCTATTGTTTCTCATTTCACCTAACGACCTTTAAGAAGTTCAGTGTGACAAGTTTCACCATAAAATTTGGTAGCTGTGTGATTTACCTGCAAGTTGCTTTCTTCTGTTGTCATCGCAACACAACAGTACCTGCTGGTTCCATGTACTGTAACTAAAGGAAAAGCAATGCAGCACAATATGGCACTAACATGGCTACTGCACAGGAGACCCTCCAGCAAACATCTGAACTCTGCAGATGTACGGCTTTCTGGATCTGAGTCCTGCTGAATCATCGCAGTTTAACATTGCTCTGTTTTCATCCAAGTATCTGTAACCAAAGAAGCCTTGGAGGATTAGTTAATGCACTGGCAGCAACCTCTCTTTCACGGAGACTCGTCCACACACTCATCACCTAACACACTCAGCGAAACACTCAGCGACAGACAGTGTAGCAAAATCCACATCTGAACAGAAGCTTAACAACAGGCCATAAGACTGAACCCCCAGTAGTTTCAGAGTAAAAATATAGCTTGATATATTTTTTTTTATTTCTTTCATTAAAGTTGTTTTAAGAAGTTAATTTCCAAAATCAGTTTTTCAGTAAGCTGGCAGACACACATGCAGCTTTGTATATAGTGCATTTAGTGCCCTCATGAGCAGACGTGCTCACACAAGAGCCAGCAGCCATCTTAGTGGTTCTGTGAGGCTGAACCAATGGCTGTATTTAAAGATTCATGGCGAGACAGCTCCCCAAGGGTGAAGCCAAAACATATTGATTGTCCCCTGGTGGCTGGCTGCAGTATAGGTCATTAACCTTGCTCCCTTCATGTTAGCAGATGGGACAAAGTAAAAGATACATTTAGGTCAAATAAATGTTTTCCAGTGATGGTTTCTGTCATTTTGGGTGATGTATGTTCAAGTTTTGTTTTTGGTTTGAACTAGTTATTTGATGCTTTAAAAACAGGGTGTGATGTCATGATTACCAGCTGTGTATGTCAATTGGTGGACTCGCGATCAATGGCGCGGCTCGTGATTGGATTGGATGGAGTTATGGGCAGGAACTCAATACTCCAAATGTCATCACAGCACAAGACAGCAGTGCCCGCATCCAGAATAGTTGGGCTTTATTTTTGTGAAGACGAAGGAAGTAGAGATGCCCAGTCCGTCATTATGCTCTATGAGCTATAGAGTTCCTGTTTAACTGGTATAATGTTTACCTGAGATTGATGTGTTAACATGCTAACATCTGCTAATTAGTGCTGAACAAAGCACTATTGAGTCTGAAAGGAACGTCATTTGTTTTGTAGAAATGTTGCCCTGATAACAGTGCTAGATTAGATATTAGAGGATCACCACAGTAAGTGGGATCCATCCTCTGAAAACCATGAATGTCCATGCAAAATTTCATGACAATTCACCTATAGTTTCTGAGATATATCAACATAGAGCAAAGCCATGCACCAACCCACAGGCATTGCTGCTAGTATGGCTAATAAGAATGGTGTTATCTCTCTTTCAGGGAAACCAATCTCAAATAAATCTTAAAATGTTGCCTTTACTGGAGAGATGACAGTGAAGCCAGACAATATAGGAAGGAAAAGTCAGCAAGTGTCAGAAAGCAACAAAAGTCGCCAGCCAGAATCACCCCGAGGACGTGTTGGTTTCAGAGTACACAGCTGAAACCACTGAACCACAGGTACGCCCAATAATGCAGCCCAACTGAAACTAAATGTGATTGATTAGTGCAAACTTTTCACCAGTAATTGATGTATTGACTAACTGGCACTGATCGTAGGATTGATAGCTTAGCTAGATTAATTAGCTGGCTAGCTAATTGGTTTGTTTCATTATCGGATTTTTTTTCCCCCTTCAGGGCATTTTAAAGGTCCAGTGCACTGTCAGCATTTTCCCAGGCGTATCTGTGGAAAGAGGTCACTGTGTCCCAGTCAGTAAACATGGACCAGCACCAAAGACAGCTTACACTGACAGCAGAATAATCACCCTGACAGGCATATTGATTAATGGAGACACACACACACACACACACACACACACACACACACACACACACACACACACACATTATTAAACTTTCTCTTTCTTCCATCCTTTCTCTCTCTCATCTTACAAAAATCCATACCCTAAAGTAAGCTTGTGCAGCCTCCATAATTCATCTTGCCTGGAGATGCAGATGTACCCTGTCCTACAGTATCTATAAAACATCTCTCCAGCACAGGCAAGGTACAGGCGCACACACAGGCAAACACCCACACTGTCAAATCTATTCCCAAAGTCCGCAGGCGGAGTGCAGCCCGGCTTCTGCGGAGTAAAATCCGGCATCCAATGCAATGCAGTTGATTTGAGAATTCATAGCGCAGACACGAGGCACAGCAGCTATGCAGAACGAGGCAGTGCCAGCATCCTCTGCATCCCAATGAGGAGCAGGGGCTCGGCTGTAACTCCACATCCCAACTGTAACTGCCTTACACCTCTGTAACCTGGACAACAACAGCTCAGCATCCTGCACGACTGATCAATGTGTGTGTGTGTGTGTGTGTGTGTGTGTGTGTGTGTGTGTGTGTGTGTGTGTGTGTGTGCGCGACTGCTGCATTACAACTAGTGGTGCCACTTTCCTGCCTTTCTCCTTAAAGCTATGGCTGACAAGGGGGATGAATTACAGGGCCACGATGAGGACTAATTAGGGGGCAAATAATAGCTAAGATAATATTCTAAAGGATAATACCTGAAGGCTTTAGAGGACAAAAGTCTTGTGGAAAAAAAATGTTAGTCATAGTTCTTGGCAAAATAGCCCTTCTCTATTTCTCTAGCCTGAAAAGACGCCAACAGTTGGCTTGAAAAGCAAAGACTGCCTGGTAATTAAAGCCAAGTGAAAACCTCATAACTTTACGTCATCATATTATCAAGATTAGGGGAAAATTTTTGCCTTTTTTGCACTTAAAAACTCCTCAGATCTCACTGAGTAAACTCAAAAATGCATGAAGACCAAGCTACTGTCCTGAGAAGGTGACATTTCAGACATACAAGGTTTTCACTTGGCAGGTGCTGTCCTATTTCATCTGCAGCAGCCTCGTTTCCTTTGACTTGATGCGCTTTTTATTGAATCACTGCACACAAAGACACTTCTGCCACAAAGCAGAAATGCAGAGCACCAAAGCATGAACAGGTTTCCATAGTCCTGATCGTATCAGGTTATAAGAGTCTGCCGTTGTCAAGGACTTGACCAAAATGATGTTACGCCCTGCCCTTAGAGGTTTTTAAAGGATGGATGGAGAAAGAGGGAGAGACGGGGGTGTGTTAGGGGAGGTGGTGGGGCGTAGCTGATATTTGAAGTAAGGAGTTTGGTGCAGGATGGATTATATCTGTCCAGCGTCCCCACAACTACCGGCCAGTACTAGTACAGTACTGCCGCTGTTGCTGCTGAACAACCCTTTAAATCCTTTGCACTGCAGTGCTGTTAAATCAACCTCTAGCCCAGCGGACTACTCACCTCCCAGCGCAGCTTTCATTACAAAATTCATGATGAAGCAGTTCTGTGTTCTCTTCCTTCAGTGGTCACGTTATCGGGAACAGACCTGCAGCCAGGGGAGAGAATACACAAGCTATGACTGCATGAACACCACTGTTGGGACATGCAGTTTCACTCCAGTGGTTTTCATACACAAGTGTTTGATGGGATGGGGGAGGACGGCGACGATGATGATGATGAGGCTCGATGCGGACAAAAAACGACCTCCAGACTGAGATCCCTGTTTGGCAAAGGACAAAGTAGCTCTTCCACTTTTACAATAATTATACACATACACACAAGATCACTTTAACTCCTGAGAAATAAGAATTTACATCTTAAACAGACCCAAAATGTGATCAATTCTAAAACGGGTGACTAAACTAGGTTAAGATGGCTTTGCCATCCAGCACAACACCTTGTATGAGTTACTTCGAGACACCTGCGCCCTTGATTTACAAACAAAACTCCATCTTGTGTGGATTTCTGCTGACGCTGCCTGGCTGCCTGTGATGTATAGTCGTGGAAATAACTCCCAGAAAAAGGGGGAGCAGAGGCAGGGTCAAAGATGAGCAAATGGAGGCACAGTTCATGTCAGTACTGGGCCTTAGAGAGCATCTGCAAGGGCATTACATGACTGAGAAAAAAAGGACTTTTGTTAATAGCAGCTATGCTTTCCTACAAGGTCCTCTCATTTGTGAGTTTACATTGAGTATTATGGCACTGTATTCTCCATGATATGACAATATAAAGTGACCCAATAATCAAAAACCTTACATAAAAAATGTTTCCATAATATTGCTGCTGAGACTTTGTGTCTAAGGTACTCTGTGAGTTTGCAGACCTCGAGGTACTTCATGGTCATTAAAAAATCTCCTATGTCATCTTTATAATATGATATTTTTTATGGGAAATGCAGAGATTAGACCCGAGTTTTAAGCGACCTTGTTGTACTTTATGGTAATATTCCTCACAATCTTTTTTACGACATGACAACCCCACGTAGTTTTGCTGCATTTTACAGCATCACTCTGCCATTGCGGCACAGACTCTCAGAAACCATCCCCCTTAAAAACTTGCTGCACTCATTACATCGCCGTTTCGTCCTCGACTCATTTTCATTCGCCCCAAAGTCAAATCTGCACCAGCTGAGCGTCCTTATATCATTTCCTGGTTCCCCTTCACGATCATCATCTGCAGCAGCATCAGCACCAGTTTCTCCTTACATGAACCCTTACAGTATTCACTCACAGCTCCCGGTGCGGTGCAGCATTTCGGCACAATTACAGCACAGTACTGTATGTACCCCCTGTTAAACACTGCACCTGCATGCTCAGATAGGCTACACACACGTACACACAAGCCAATACGCTACATGCGCAGCGTGGAAGTGGATCTTTTACCAAAGCGCTCGAGCTCATCACCATCCGGTCCCGTACAGTGAAAGCCGTACACAAACATCCCTTATCTCTGGATGCTCGGGCATCATTTACCTTGTTTTGATCCTCCACCAAATCTTTGTCCCTCCAAAAAAAAATAAGCCTCGTCGCAGTGTTATAACCAGCCTCCTTCTTCTGCTTCAGCGAGGGGGACAAAAAACACAAGTTGTGCGTCTTAAAAAGGAGGGGATTGCGCCTGAGTGTGTGTGTCTTCCTGTGCGGCTCTCAGTTTGCAGACATGCCGGTTGTGTCAGAGTCAGGCTGCAGCGCGGAGGAGTCTATCCCTGCAGGACGAGATGAGAGCATGCAGAGGGAGAGAGGGGGAGGGAGGGAGCCAAACACATGAATGTAATATCACCCAAGTGAAGGTTTCTTTTTATTTCTCACTGTTTCAACAGAAAAGAAACGCCAAAAAGTACTTTAAATGTGCTAATGAACTCATGCAGATGCTTGGGATCATAACAGATGACACCATGCAAGATAAACACTCAATCAGCAATATCATAAGATCTGCCTTAGTGTCACCATAGGTCTAAATTCATTTGTTCGCAGTTCATTCATCCATGCCTTTAAGGTTCAGGGTTGCTTTTACTGTCTCTTGAAAGAAAAATGTATCTTGGATTACAGGAATATTGTTGCGTAAAGAACAAATAGATCACAAAAAGGCACTTCATAAATAAAAATGTACTTGGAAACATTAAAAAAGAAAAAAGAATCCACAAACATATACACTTTACTGTTAAAACTGCATAGTATGAAGGTTTAAAAACACCAGTATCAGTGTACAGCATTGTCACTAAACTGAGGCAAATGTTATTCAGTTTCCTATTTACACATCCGGCAGACACAGAGCAACGCTAGCGTTCACTTAGAGTCGTGTTCGTGTGAGTTGTCTTCTTTTAGCTCTGTTTTTGTCTCCACCAATTCCTGAGGGAAACATCTGTCTCTTTAACTGCTAAATGCTCCACTGTTCTCAGCTGTGTCTGTCTGGTGTTTGGTGCAGAGCAGGATGTCTACAGTGGGTTTTATCGGAGCTTTGATGAGCTGCCTGCTGAGAGCGAAACAGTGATGTTGCAGACAGAGCCCTATGCAGGACTGCTTTCTTAATCCTGCCCCCACTGGATTTCTGACCACTACCGCCCTCTCTGGTAATATGTGTATCCCAGACTGTCAGACTTTTTAGCTCATTTGGCCAAATAACTGTTCTGTTTTGTCGTTATAAGCCCCCATACCTTCATATGTATATATCTATGGCAGCACCAATGAACACAGACTGTTCTAGGAAAAGCTGTGAAAAAATTTATACATATCACATGTATTTTGAAAGGCTGTGATCACGTGACCAATTTGCTAATGGCAGTAAACAAGAAGCCAATCTCAAGCACTTCTACGGAGGCAAGTTAGGGTGGTTGATGGGTCACAACAAAATGGACTTTCACCCAGGACTTTCCCCATGAGTCACACTTTCAGAAAAAAATCTTGAGCACCAGACCTTCATCATTAAGGATCTGCACGATGCATTGGAGCAGATGGAGGGAAAGAGGCCTTCCAATCAGAAATGGAATCGAGGGGTTCGGAGCTCCATTGCGTAAAGCAGTTAAATGCAGTGGCTGAAAACAGCGCAGAGATGAGCGGTGCAGCTGTTTGACATGGAAACAGCAGTATTTGAGGCTTGCTCAAGAGCAGAATTGCTGGAGCATGATCTGGTATTTAGAGGGCTCAAATTCAAAAGATAAAGCAGAGACTAAGCCAGATGAAGGGAGCAGAAGGAGGAAGCTAAGACTCTGAAGAGTTCGCAAACCCACCATTGACTGCAGCTGGAGGATCAGAGAGCACAGAGCAGGAAGATAGCAGCAGCCTTAAAAAAGGCAGAAGAGCTGCTGGAAATTGAGCGCCTCTGCTTCAAGCAGTAGGAGGAATCCAGAGCCTCCCATCTGGCAGAAATGGAAAAACAGAGAAAGGAGAATAATAAGCTCATGGCCTCTCTAAAGGAAGCTGAGCTGGAAATTGCCCAGCTGGAAATGACTGAGAACAACAACAAGAACCTCATGGCTGCTCTAAAGACAAAATTTGAAAATCAGCTGCAGAGTGACTGTCTCTGATGGCAGCAGGAGAAAACCTCCCTGCTGGAGGAGAGAGAGCAAAAAAGAACCTCCTTTGTGTCTCAGTTTAAGGAGCAGAAACAAGGGAACAACATGGATGCTCTGAGGAAAGCTGAGGAGCAGTTACAAAGTCATTGTAACATGTGGCAGGAAGAGAAGCCATCCCTCCTTCAGGCCACAGAAAGGCTGAAGGAGACTCTGCAGGACATGAAGCAGGCCGAAAGCACCATGAAGTCACAGGTGTGTGATCTCGAGAGCCAGATTAGCACGAAGAAGAAGAAGAAGAAGAAGAAGAAGAAGAAGAGAGGGAGAAGTGGTCCCACCTCTTCTGATGCCTTGTTCCAGAATTCTACAAATTAAACTTTCCGGGTATGTTTAAGGTACTTCTGAAGACATTTCCTGCAAGTTTCCTGATGATTGGCTCAACAGTTATGGTGTGAGGTCTATTAATGTGCTGAGTCACACCCCCTCTAAAGTTCATTTGTCAATATCCTCAAAATGCAAGAAGATGTCAGTAAGCTTTTGAACATTTTTGATGAAGTTTTGTCCAGTAATGATCCACAGAAAATGTGGTACGAATCAGACCTTTTTTAAAGTGTTATTTATTTGTTCTATTTATGTATTTTAGTCTTAAAGCACTCACATCAGTCAAAATACTGGTGATAATATTTTGAAAAAAAATCTTGCATCATTCTGCTGGTTTTGGGTGTGTTGTCAAATATTTTGGTGACATTTGCTAAAAAATGAGATGAAATAGAAAATGCTTTGCATCCAGTACAAATTGCAACAATCTTAAATCTTAAATGAGATTCAGGTCTGAGTCCGTGATTTCTGGTCTGGACCATCAGCTGAGTGCTGGCTCTCCTCTTTCCTTCTTGGCTCCAAAAACAGTCACTTCAGTTCTGTCTTTGTTTAATTAAAAAAAAAATTGGCACACCCAATCACTGATTTGTTCAATGCACTCTGTTGGAGCTTGTATTGGACCACAGTCCCCTGGTGACCTGGTTATGTTAATTTGTGTATCATCTGCATAATTATGGTAACATATTATGTTATTTTCCATAATCTGAGCCAGTGGTAGCATGTAGATGTTAAACATAGGAAGTCCCAAAATGGAGCCTTGGGGAGCTCCGCATGACATTTTTGTACACTCAGGTGCATCATTATAAACACAAAGTATACCCTCCCTTTGAGAAGGAATTGAACCAGTTTAATACTGTGCCAGAAAGCTCCACCCGGTTTTCCAGTCTGTCTTGTAATATTGTGTGATGTTGTGGTCAACCATGTCATGTCCAGTAATAATAAGGCTGAAATTCTGCCACTGTCTGTGTTTAAGTGGATGTTATTAAATACCTTAACAAGAGCAGTCTGAGTGCTGTAGTGTGGTTGGAAACCTGATTGGAAGACACCAAAACAGTTGTTCGGTGAGAGCACTTGCTTAATGTCTAATCTGTTCACATGGTGTTTATTCTTAATAAACTGGTGGTTACTTCAAGACAGTGTGATCTTTGACTCAAACATAAAGAAACTGATTTCTACAGTTTCATCTCATAAAAATCCTGCAGTTCATTTTTTTGACTGACAGTTCCTGCCCTCAGCAATGTTTAAACTACATGCCTCGATTTGTGTTGGGCCCCTGTGGGATCCCAATGCGGTCTTTTATCTGTAAGACCAAAACAATGAGCTGAAAGATGCTAAAATGCTCTGTAGAGCTGAGAGGATATACGTCGGCTGATGAAACTCTGGGTTCATTCTAACAAGTGCTTTTCACATTAGATTTAATCACTTGATAAAACAGCTTTAACAACTGATTGGGGAGAAAGGAGGGCCATGTCTAAGAGCAGCTTTGATTTGTTTAAAAAAAAAAAGAAAGATAGAAAATTCCATTTGTATCTTTATTCTGCCCCACTTTTTGATTCAGTCTATACTTTATGTATTTTGTTACGCACTGATAAAATAAAGATACATTGATATGTCAGTCAGGGAATGACATTAAGTAAAAACAGCTCACTGATAGTCATCTCTATTCTCCAATCCTTTTTTCTAAAACTAAAAGTGACAATGACAAAGCTCTATAGTTATAATAATAAAAGGCTCGGAAAGACAGTGTTCGTGTCTCTGGCAGGTAAAATCAGGTCCTTAAGATTTTTGAAACCTTTATATTTCATTTTCTGCTGGCAGACCAGGGAGCTACTGTGGTTTAATGTCAGCTCAACAGTCCCTTGAAAACATTTTCTTGGCAAGCAGGAGAAGACTTTCTGCTGCTGCAGCATATAATGTGATGCTACAGCTACCCACAGAAGTCAATATTAGATTTTCCTTATTCTTTCACATAAATGGATGTATCACCTGTTGTGAACATATATATATTTTTGTTCTTTTTTACAAATTTAAAGGTCTAGTATGTATAGGATTTAGGGAGACCTATTGGCAGCAATGGAATATGATGTTCATAATTACATTTTCATTAGTGGATTATCACCTAAAACTAAGAATAACTGTGTTCCCTTCAGATCAACACAGGGAGTGAGCCTAATGCATGGAGCCATTGTGTTGCACTATCATGTATCTACAGTAGCCCAACTTCTATCTGTGTGCATTGCAATGCATTGTTATCAACCAGTACTACAAACAAGGGCCTGGCTAGAACTGATTTTGCAAACAGTATCTTGGTTTTCCGACTTGTCCTGGAACGTGGTCACCTTTGGTGTGATGTCATTTTAAGCTCTGACTTCTGACTTCCAAGGTAAATGGAACGCAGCGTGAGTCCAGTGGCCTCACCCCCACCCCCAGCTCCACCCTAACCCCTCTTTTGATCTCTGCTGGTTAGCTTTGATTTGTCTATTTTGAGGTTGTTTTGTAACATTGCAGGGCAGATCTCCCAACACTGTCAAGGCACCTTATGACCTCTGTGTGGTCACTATACATGATCATGCCTATGCTGTTTTTACTATTTCTGAGATTCTGAGACAGTTTTGAGATCTCCCAATGACGCATCCATGAGCAGCAGGTGCCTGTTTCAGTGGAATGTGGTGGGAACGCAGGCAGTTCTTGTAACAGTGTCAAGGTCCTCCTTGAACTCTGTGAATTCTGTCCCATAAAAAAATATACACAGACATTGTGCAGTCTCAAGATTCCCTAAAACCAGCATTCCTTAATGTGACCCACCCTGGTGGGTCACATTATTGCTCCAGAACAGCCTCAATGTACTTATTTGTAGCACCTGTAGAAAAATGCACAAGTTTTATAATATTTTCATTTTTGCACATTTTGGGTCACTTTGGGAAAGGTCAGCAAATTTAAGGCTAAAATCATGGCATTTAGGGTGTTTTCACACCTGTCCAATGTTGTAACAGTTCAAAATTGACATTAAGGGTTAACATGTTACCAGTGAATTGTTGGGAAACATGGTTGAAGTTGAGGTTATTCACTGTCTGTGTGGTCTTCTGATTGCCTTTGTCTCTTACCCTGCTAATGCCACTATTATCTCCAGATCTTAGCAATTCTTGATGAGTAAAATATTATCATAACCTATTATAATTATGGGAAACAAACAACAACTAAAAAAGGAACGAAATTAATCATTATAACTAGATCTAGACCTCTAGGGGGCAGAAATATTCCAAAACAGCATTACACCAAGATCATCTACATATGCTAGTTGTTAAAGCCAATCATATGGTGTTATGGTGTCATGCAACTGCCTGGTTACACATCCATTACAAAAAATGGATATTATATAAATCAGACAAAGGACAAATATAAAGGACAAAGAATGTGTAATATTTATCCCTTTAACTTCACCTTTTCTGAAGCTCGACTAAAGCGTCAGCTCTAAAATAAGCCTCTCCTGCCCCTGAAAGTGCTTCCAATGCCCTTGCCTTTTTTCTCCTCATCTTAACATTGCCACACTTTACACACATGGTGAGGCAGACAGGCAGAGAGCACAAAAAGGACCACGGGGAGCTTAAACTGCTGTATCTCCCATCAATTAATCAAGACACAGGAGGCTGTGTCCAGTCAACACACTGTGGCACAAGCATCCATCACCTTGTTTATAGCCTAGAAACGTGCACACACACACACACACACACACACGCACACACACACACACAGGTGTTTTTTTTGTCCTCCACCATCACAGTGTAGTGCGGCTTAGTTTTTATGTGCCTATGATTTATAGTTTGGTTTTACGGTCAGGAGTTGGCTACTTTTGCTCTTGACCCAAATCCACTGTACTATTGTTTCAAGGCTGAGTAAGAAAATGTGTTCACATGTTCCTCCACAGTCATCCCATACAGACAGCATATGCATGAAACAAGCAATGAACCATGCAACAAGCAATGAAGATACCACAACATCATGCACAATGCACTTCAATCTACCCCAAAAAGCTTGTCAATAATAATGGTGAGTTTTCCCAATCTGCATGATTGTAAACTATAATGATTTTAACAGCTTGTCACTCTTGGATTCTGTGGACACGTTGCACTAATAATAGAACAATATCCAAACAGCCAGGTGGTAATGTGGCATCCGGTTCTGTCTCTTTACGTAACTTGATATGTGTATGCTATTCTTTCTTGTTGAGTCTTTGTTAGTCTCACAACTTGAGTTCAAATCATTGTATTTTGATTAATGTGGCCTGTGTCCAGGTGATGAGTCACCATAGATGTGTGCCAAAAAAGAAAGTTACCTGTCCGTGCCTGAGCTAAACTGGAATGAACACACAGTGACTATGCTGAATTTACTGACACTTTGGCAACCTATAACACATACAATTAAAATGAATGCCATTTGAAAACTGCATTAGCATTTTACACCCAAAATATGTATGGCAGAGCTCCACAGGGACTGCATGCCATTCGAAAAAAGGGCAAATTAACATAGCACTGCTGTCACATGAAAACGCAGCTGTAGTGCTGTTTTTCTAGCTTCCAAATCCATATTTGAATATTTTGAGGTGCATACATATTCCCTAACGTATTTGAAAATTAAAATTTATAGAAAACAGTAAAGGTTTTAAAGCGGGAAACTTTTAGCTAAGAGCAAGAAAAGTATGAAAACAGTATGATAGACAGCAGTGCACCAAAATAAACAGAGTTATATTTGATAGCAAAGATGTACTAGTAAATATAAAAGTGGATGGACTACGACCCACAGTTAGTGAGGACTGAAAGAGCTGGTAACAACTGCAGCCTTCACTTTGTTCTTGAATTAGGACAATACCACTCGTGTGCAGTACAGCTTTTTTATTTCTGGTCTTCCTCCCGCTTTATGTGCATAATGGCCATTTTAGAGATACCTAGCCTGCATCTGATCTGCTGAAGCTGTTGCCCCGGGACAAAGAGGAGCTGATATTGAAATACAGCACGGCCTTGGATGCTGAACTGCTGCCTCTCGGCACTGCTGCAGTCAAATGAAAGGTGGATTATGTCTCAGGACAGCAACTTAGTGCCGCTGTGCCATTTCTCGGGGCAGGATGTAGCAAAGAGGCAGCGATTTAGGCGTCTGCATCAGTAGATCCTCAGTGAATGGCCTTTAGAAATCCTTTCAACATCCTTTTGAATGCATTCATTCTTAGTTACCTGCCATTAGCTGCATAACATCAGACCTATTTGCTGGATTGGTACATCTGTGTGCTTATGTTGTCAGTGATATTTCAGCCAGCATTAGTCTTTTTAATCTTATTTTCCCCACGAACATAGGATGAAAATAGCTTGAAATCTTGGTTCATGCATTCATTATTTCAGCTTCTCATGTAGAAATCACCTCTATACATGAAGGACCATTTTGCTGCCAAAGGCCCAGCTGTCTTACCTCATGGCCCCTATACCACCTCTGATATATAAAGTACCAACTACGAGGGCATTTGGTAGGATATATAGTACTCTGTATCCACTCTCATTCATTGTGCTATAATATGCAAGCTAGCAGGATGTCAGCTGAACGCCATGGGGACACGGTCACTTTGAAGCTTTGAACTGTCTGAAGAACACTGATATAACCTGAGAAAGATTATTCAGAGGATGAAGCATGTATGCAGTGGCAGCCCGAGATATCTTTCAGGTTTTCGGAGGATAGCAGTGGGCATTACAGTAACTGCAGTAACATAGAGCCTGTTAGAACAAGAGCCCAGTCAAATTAAATATACCTTGCAAATACCTTAATTAGAATAAACTACCATCTTATTTTAAAGGTCAGGTAACGCAACCCAGTCTCATTCCCAACTTGCAAATACTGATGTTTGGTTTGTGTCAGATACTGACATACTAAGGGACCGTTTGAGGGAGTATGATAATGTCTGAAAGTCAACCAAAGTATTTTAATAACAACGTAATGTGCTAGTTTGTTTAGCATACTATGCTAATGACTAATGTCACATGACGTATGAGAGTATTGAAAACCTACACTCAAGTAAGAGAACTATTACTCCCATAAAAAAATGACCCAAGTAAAAGTGAAAAAGTACCTGGTTAATAAATGACTCAAAGTACAAGTTACTTTCCATTTTAACATTTTTTACGATGTGCAGGCCAATGAAAAATAATGAGAGAAACAACACTTAATAAAACTTTTCTCAATTAATTAATAACCCTAGCTACTTTTGATGAGTATTAATAATTTCAAAAGGCCAACAGACTACTGGCTACGAAATAAGTTAACGTTATTATCATAAGCTCAAAAAATATCGCTACACATGAAAAAGGAACATGCCTGTAGCTAACATTAGCTAGCTAACTACATTTCACCTACAGTATGTGCAGCTTCAGTGTGCGTGTGAAGAGCTCAGTGTTTTCCAGGAAGCACAGCAAGTACTTCATCATGTAATCGCTGTCTTTTTCAGAAATTGATACCAAAAATCATGCCAGATGTAGCTGGAGATTGCAAGGTTACCTCCAGAAAAGCTGTTAGGCCAGTGTGGCTTGGCAGACAAGTGGTTTTTTTCTATCCGGGACCAGCAACAGACTTTTTCAATTTTGATGTTAACAATGCAGCTAAGTTAAATTAAAACACATTCTTTATGTGTAAAAAGTAGCATTTGGTATAATATGGTTATTTAATATGCAGATTTGGTGTAGATTCATGACTGATGGGGGAAAAACAAGATTTCTCCAAAAAGTTAGAAACTAGTTAGCTGGTGTTTCCACTGGACAAGATGCAGCTGTCATGGGGAGAGGAGCAGCATGTTGCCAAGGACAAAATGTGATGGAGAGATCTTATTGCAGTCTGAACTCCCATTGGGGATGAAGAGGAGTCAGTAAATTAGTAAGTGGTTAATGTTAGTAACATTTTGCAGAGTTTTAACTCCTCATAGTTAACAAAACATTGTCATCAGCTCATTCTAAATGTCAGCTGCTGACCCATCATCTGTAAGGCCACCATTAAAATCAAACAGTCTAGCTAACTGGTAATGTTAACATTGATACTTACCTCACTAACTTGGGTTGAATTTTCCATTAGCTGAGATGAGGTCATGAGGTCAGAGGCTGGCAACTCTGTGCTTGGGTGTGTGTGCAGCCAGTTTATTTTCATTGCCATTCATCATCAGTAGGATTTCTTTCTTTACTCTCTAGGCTACTATGGTGTAAAAAAGACCTTAAAAATTGCCTGGATTGGGTCAAACAAACACAGGACTTCCTACCAAGTCAATGCTGAGTTATTTTAAGTTACACACATTACGTCATCAAGTGTCATGGCCTTATGTCATAATGTATGTACTTAAATGTGACAACACGCAACCATGACTAAACCTAACCTAACTGCTGAAGGCGCTAATTTACAAGATATACAAATGGTGTGCTTCATTTTTCACAAGATGTCTTGCAAACCATTGTATGAGGATACGTTGCATGAAAGACCCCCAAAGAATTGCGCCTCAGTCAACTTTATTGGTGTGAAACAGCTGATTTAACTGCAGTATACATGACTTATTCTTTTTCATCAGTACAACACATTACTTTAGCATGTACATGACGATCTGGTTCACAGAAATGTTCCAAAGTGTATACAAAAGCAACGCATGAGGGGTTAATTTGTATCCAGCTCCAAAGGCTGATGCCTTATCCATCGGGCCACTGGGTTTGAGATACCTTGAAGCAGTTTTCATTCATCATTTACAAAGTTCTGCTATTTTCCACTGTGCAATTCAGTGTTATTCTTCTGCCCGCTGCTTGTCATGTGTCTTTCACAAGCATTTGTTGTTATTTTGTTATTTGCTTTGTGAGACACTATTTAAAAGTAGATTACAGACAGGTTCTCTCCCTGCGGCCTTTCTGCAGCTGACTGGAAGAACACAGCTGGGCTGTCATTGATCTAGATAATTTTACAGATGTCCTTGAAACAAAGCTGACAGGGTTAAACTAACCATGCACAATAAATCCCAAGTGAAGATACAGGGTTATAACAGGACTATAGATTTTTATGTTTGACAGGGTCAGCTGCAGGATGCAAGAAATTCCTGCTGACATTTTGTGGGTCCAATTAGACAATAAGAGTGTAACCAGGAGCTGCCTCTTGATAAACCTTAGTGTGTCCCTGCACTCACCCTATCCCCTTGCAGACCCAAGCAAATTTCTACACAGTTACTGTCCCAGAATAGCACAAAGGATTCATACTTCAACCTCTGCTGTGTTGTATAAGGTGCCTGTAATGATCAGCACTATGATAAAATCAGGAGCGACTTCTGAGGCTTTGAAAATGCAAATTACCAAGATACATTTAAAATGTATGTGGTGTGATGGAGGATTTGATAATTCCTCTTAGTTCGACAATGACTGTTTGGTCCGTGCTGTATCTAGTCAAACTGAAACTACAGTCATTGAATCACGGCATGCTGAAGAAACAAAGTGTGATGTCTGGGTGATGCCTGGAGTAACTGCATGACTATAACATTCAAAATCTCTCAATTTTGAATGCAGATGCACAGTATTCATATTTTAAAGTACAGATTACAATATTAATGATTTCACAGCACATGCCTTCTTCTATTTGCTCAGGTTTTTTTAAGCTTTATCTTGACTGCCGTTTCCTCTATACTGTAATGGGTCATCTTTCTCCATCTGAAGGGCACAGTGGCCTCTGTCAGGCCGCTCTGTGAAGTCAGAGGGGAGGAGTCGTTAGCTTTGGATATTAGTCTGCTGTCCATCATCCCTGCTGCACTCTGAGGTCCCCAGAGATGCTGAGAGAGGGAAAAGAGGAGGCGAAGGGAGGGAAAGAAAGAGGGAAAGGAGGCGGAGGGATTGCATGTAATTGTGTGTGTGTGTGTGTGTGTGTGTGTGTGTGTGTGTGTGTGTGTGTGTGTGTGTGTGTGTGTGTGTGTGTGTGTCCATCAACCCGTAGAGGACCTCTGAAGTCCCAGACAGAGGGAGGTGTGTACTACTGCAATGCGTAAAGGCATCACAGCTTCATGGCTTCATGCAGTGAGCAGGCTGACTGACTGACTGACTGACAGACAGGCAGACAGACACACACAGAGACAGACTGACTGACTGACTGACTGCCTCAGGGATTTACAGCATGCCTTGTGAAATGGCCGTATGAAATGAATTGCTCTCAGAATAGCTGACTGCCTAGCTGACTATAGGCTTCTCTGTTGCGTCAAACATGTCCAAATAACCTCAAGTGACGCCATCGCGCAGGTCCACTGGGAGTTAGCTGCTTATAAATAAAAGCTAAATATACAAAGTATATGAGAAGTATCCTTCTCAGCACATATTTCAGCAAATCATTTGGCATCCGGAACAGCTTGAAAATAGCTTCTCAAAAAAGACTGAACAAAAACACAACATATAAAAATGTAGACAGCAATAATGCAACTTTAAATTTGATGTTATTATGCAGCAGGAAACTGGGTTAAAGGGAAGAATTGGAGTGTGCACACAAATTGGTCAATTTTAATAATAGTTATAGCTGAACCTATTCTATAACTTCCTAATTCATGATTACCTTTTAATGCTATCCTTATAATAAGAAAAACGTATAGCACATTTACTACTCTAGTGACACAACAGTAGCCTGTGCAGTTGCACTTTACGCTTTGTTTCCTTTCAATTATTGGAGTTGGCAAATTGTATATAGAAAGAAAAATGACAATCCTCCAAAAAGGTATCCTCTCAGTGTGGTCATTTATTTTCAGCTAGACAGATAAAATCCTGAAATAATAGAGAAGATGTGTTCACATCTTAGACAGCTGTACTCCATCACCACCAAATTAGCTCATGATATTTGCTGCACTGGGTGTCTTTTTTCATCTCTTGGAGCCTTTACAACCAATTGAACCATGTGTTCTCTTTTAAACATGGTAAAAGTGAAGAATCCACCAATGTGTTAAAGGGAAAGTTCACCCCAAAATCAAAAATACCCATTTCCCCTTTTACCTGTAGTGCCATTTATCAATCTAGATTAATTTGGTGTGAGTTGCCGAGTGTGGGAGATATTGGCCATAGTTTCATGTAGGAACTATTTTCTTTCTACACCCATCATCTGAATCACTGCCCAGAAGGAAGCATTCATCTACGTATTAACGAGAAGCATGTCTTTGTGACAGCACAAGATGTAAACATGAAAGGCGTCCTCCTCGGCTGAGTGGTGATATTAGCTAGCTTACTGGTGCTATGTCTGCTAGCAGCAGATGTATGCTTCCTTCTGGCTGGGAAACAGCTGGCAGTGGTACGTCAATAGAAAGAAATAGTTCCTACATGAAACTGCTCACAACAAGGTCTGTGGATTATCCTGAGTATCTGGGTCATGATTTCTGGAAAGAGACATTGCTGTTGAGTTTTTCAAATGTATTTTTTTAGCGCTTTAAACCCCACAAGCTGAGTGCCATCTAGTTCCATTATATTCAAGAGACAGCAGACATCTCCGCAGCCAATATCACCAACACTCAGCAACTCACACCAAAACAATCTATATTAATAAATAGCGCCACAGGTGAGAGGAAAGATATGTGTTTTTTTATTTTGGGGTGAACTGTCCCTTTAAAAGACATCACAGAGCATTCACATACTTGAAATACTTACATGTAGTTGGAAATAAAAGCCCCCAAAATATTCAAGTAAAAGTATATAGACTTATTGTTCAATTCAATATTAAAATCACTAAAATTTGAGTTACAAGGTTTTCACTCAAGTGTGACATCAGAGCTCGCCATACTGGTGTCAAAGATCATTCGCTCCCTGAGGTCCAACAGCAGGCCAAAGGAGCGGTGAAGGAAGCAGCTCAGTGTGACAACTGGAAACACTCCAGTGAAAGAGACAATGCTCGCTTGTGTTTAAAACATGAAGAATGACACAAACAGGTGTAAAACTGTGAGGTTACTGTATATGCTTAACCGGATTTCCTCACTTGGCTTCAGTAAGTGGGACAAAAGGAAAGGAAAGGTGCAGCTTACAGAGTCATAGCATGGTGACAGTGCAGCTGGTATCATTTGTGCCATCGATGGAAAAACATGACCAGGACTGGACCTCTACAGCAAAGTGAGTTTGTGTCCTCTCTGTGCCCAGGTGGCCCGATCACTGGACTGTAGTGTTTGCCTGTACTGTCCACACACTTTGACTGCAGGGTGTGGGCAGCGCAAAACCTCGTGTTGCCTTCGCTCTCCTCTGTATCTTCCCCTGTACCTGTCTGAAATAGGAATAAAATACTGCAGGAGGCTGGCCCCCCACTCTCCTCTACAAAAAAACACTTGGAAAGCATCCAGAGCAGAGCGCATCGTGCCCTAGAAAGCTAGTGCAGTAGAACTGTCACGGAGCAATGCAGGGAAGAGAGGAACGTGACAGGACGGTGGGAGCTGGATTCACGCCCACCACACAACCAAATATGAGCAGGAAGGTAGTGCAGTGGACGGCAAGAGCAGAGATCTGGATTTCTCTGAGTAGATTTAAGATGCAGTTTTTACTCAAGACCTGTAATAGCGTGAAATAGTGTTATGCAAATGGGTCTGTCCTGCCCCAGTAACCCTCATGGGGTCAAAAACAGCTATTGTGACCAGATCAGATTAAAATTGATTTCTGTATCCTTTTAAAGGAGGACTAAAGAATCATATTTTCTGAACTCGATCACAGCCAAAGTGTTGCCATCTAGGCAATACACTTATTCCCCTGAATATCACTCCAGTATTTCTTCTTCAGAGACTGTAGGGCAATTTTTTATTGAACACTATAAAGTGGAGAGACACGGTGGAAAATACATGTCTTTCATATCGAGTCGAACCCCCAGAAATGTTTCAAAGGGATGGTTGGATGGTGTCACTGAAAATCTTGGGGTTGGCACTTCAAAACCTAAAGCCATAACTGAATTTCAGGAATCTGATTATGTAGTTTTCTATAGGCTTGTTAAAAAATATGTCAATATGAGAGTTAAGGAACTGCACACTGATACACTGATATACTTTGGTTTCTTATTTTACAATTAATATTAATAATTATCTGATGTGCATAGATTTATACCTGTACAGTTAAAGGCTAAGTTCGGTTTTTTTGACACCTGGGCCTTATTTTTAGGAATAAATACGCTCGTAGACTCACCCAGATGATTTTGGTGGAGCTCGGAGCCGTTTTCGAGCAATTTAGATCCATCCGACGGCGTCTTCTCTCATGCCATAGAAGCGGACGGGGCCAAAACATCGAAGCCCCTAAATTAGACATTATCTGCTGCGAAACTCGCTCATTTCACCTACATTTTATAAATGAATGGCCAGTGTTATCACCATGTCCGCTCAACTTCCTTGTTATGGTCATCCGGGGCTTTACAACGATGGGTCACTTTTGGTGACGTCATAGACGTGCGCCGCAGGAGCGCAGTCCAGCCGGCGCTAGGCTAGGCTATACAGCTATACAGCTACTCTTGTGCAACATGACGGAATATTTATCCGATGTAGAAGTGTCTGATGATGACTCTGAGTATGATGGATGCCAGTATCGTTTTGAGCCAGAATACACCAACAAGGAGCTATTTGAAAGGAGGATGCAGAGGGAAAGAACCGAACAGTTGGCCAGAGAACAAGCGACCACTGCACGTCCACGAATGGGGGCTAACTGGTGTTGTTGTTGTTGTTGTTGTGGACGCTGCACGCCACAGACAACAGAAGAGGAGAGCCTTTGCTGCTCAGAGTGGGACTTGAGACCAGAGGAAACACGTATTGATGCCCCCCAAAATACGTGTCTCACTACACTGGAAGATTTTTCTGCCATGACAAACCGGGCTGTGGTAGAGACTTTTTTTATGTCCCGAGAGTCAACTGGCAGACGCAGCCGAAGCCAGCAGGACCGAACGGACAACTTTCGATAGAGTAAGTAGCCCATACAAATGCAAAAAGGGTATATTTTCTATGAGTGTTTGCTTTATAAATAAATAACGGTCGAAACTACTGACAATTAGTTTTGGAGAAAGCATATGACTACTTGTAAGTGTGCGCTAACAATGCAGACCCGCGGTGATTGCAGCTCGAGTCACAATTTATTGCCTGCAGAGAATAACCATATCATATGCATTGCGAGTTAGTTTTTCAAAAACTAGCATGGACTAGAGTAAATTATATTGCGTTACAGTGCAGTATTCTTTTGCAGGAATGTATTTTTAGAAGGCTACTCCTGCACAGACATAGGTCATGAAGATAGCTATTCATTTTATACAAGGAGCTTTATACGCTGGCCGACGTGCACTGGTTATCGACCAATATTATTACATCTTCAAAAGAAATGCATTACCTCCGCTGCGTCTGTTTTGCCCTCTGAAACAATCGGGATGGCATTCCTCCTGAGGTACTGACGCTGAGCTTCCTGGCCTCTTATCTTTGTCGTCTTCGTAATGAAGTCTTCTGGAGCGAAGTGAGCGCTGCAGACCCGGTGACTGACCCTCCTCAGTTCTTCCATAGGAATATTCGGGTCCATTTTCAGGACAACAAGCCAGATCTTTAGTAACTCCGGGTTTTTCAAAGGAAGCCTGTGGAATGTGGAATTTGTCCAACTAGTCATTTTGTTTGGACAAAGTGGAAAAACGCAATGACAAACCATGTTTGTACCCGTGTAGCTCTTAGCCTAGCGCCGGCTGGACTGCGCTCCTGCGGCGCATGTCTATGACGTCACCAAAAGTGACCCATCGTTGTAAAGCCCCGGATGACCATAACAAGGAAGTTGAGCGGACATGGTGATAACACTGGCCATTCATTTATAAAATGTAGGTGAAATGAGCGAGTTTCGCAGCAGATAATGTCTAATTTAGGGGCTTCGATGTTTTGGCCCCGTCCGCTTCTATGGCATGAGAGAAGACGCCGTCGGATGGATCTAAATTGCTCGAAAACGGCTCCGACCTCCACCAAAATCATCTGGGTGAGTCTACGAGCGTATTTATTCCTAAAAATAAGGCCCAGGTGTCAAAAAACCGAACTTAGCCTTTAACAATTTAAGTTCCACAACAGTTTTATTTTAATGTGTTATGTATCTATACATGTCTTAGGAGATTAATTGTTCTTTAAATAGATTGGTCATTATTTTCCCTTAAAATACAAATATACAGCTTTGATTTACAAGCCTTTGCAAGTTTAGGGGAGATTCATGGGTACCCATAGAACCCGTTTTCATTCAGATATCCTGAGGTTCAAAGGACCATGCCCCCCGCACGGCCCCCCATTTGGGTTGCCCGTGTTTACATTATCATTACCCCATTTTACACAGCAACCACTTCGTAGACGTTGAAATCTGGTGCTTGGGCAGTGACTTGCAGCTTCAGACAATGACGAAAAATCCGTCCTTTAACGTCTGCATGATACGCAGCCAGTCGCCGTTATAGTTTATTGGCACTCAGCGGTGTTGGGGGAAACGCAGTGGGAAAAGAACAACAGCGGTGAAAGTCCAAGTCGGGTGGGCAGGAGGGTTGGTGGATGGGTTCAACAAACACTGGCCTTCACCCAGGAGAGCAGCGTTCACGTCGCGTTAGATTCTAAAGCCAAACCCTGTTCTTTTTTCCTAAACCTAACCACATGCTTTTGTAGCCTAAACCAAAACGTGTTGCTGATGGAAAAATAATGGCAATTCGCATTGCATTTATTTTGAAAGAGACAGCATGTAAAAAGTAAACTTCCTGTCAAAATGGATGTGTATTTTGAACTTGACACAGGGTCCCAGAACGTCAATAACTAGGGTACCTTGCACGTTGTATCTGGATGTAAAAAGTCCATGACCAAATGTCGATATGTGACAAGGTCGGAGTTAGAATGTGTTGTACACAGTGACCACACTATAGGGCTGCTACGAAGTCCCTTCTTTTTGCTGTCAACGGTGACAGATAACATGCCGGCATCGAGGAAGCAAAAAAGGCATGATGGGTGTGACATGTAACACAATAGCGTTGGCATACACATCGGCAGTGCTATGTAAGCAATAACAATGACATAATATGGCATTAAACAATCAGTTGCTTTCCCTGTTATATGTTTTCCCAATTTACCGACATTTTCAGCCACTGTTGTTTGAGTTAGCTGCTAACTGCTATCAGCTTTTTAATACGTCTGTCTCCTCCACAGTCCCATCCTACCAGCTGTCACTTTTACACAGATGTCATATCAGTGCTGTTACTACCTCCACTGGCAGCTTAAAGGCGAGAAAATTCTGCCCCTCCCCCCCAATCTTCAATTATGCCCTTATACAAAATGGCGAGGTGGCATAATTGTGTAAAATTCCCACCTTGAAGAGGAAGTGTGAAAGGGGCTATCGATTGGCCACCTCTCCGTAACTGATCAGCTTTAAACCAGCTCAAATGACATCTGAGCATGTAGTACAAATACAAAATGACATTGTGGTCAAAGTGCAGTGCTTCTAAGCTAGCTCACACACTGAATGCTTACATTATGTTATCATCATAAAGTGATACTGCCCTCTCATCCCCCCCTAAAGAGAAACAAAGGGAGCATAGAGAGTTGGATTAGGACCAAAGTGTCGTGTTCGCCCGAGGAGACAAAGTGCATCGGAGGCAGTTTCCAGCAGAGCACCTCTGACAGGTCGTCCCTGACTGAACAGATGCTTCTCTTAGGTAAACGAGAGGAGGTGACTGTCTGCAACCATTTAGACAAAAATTGCTGAGCAGATGAAGGTTGACACACATAGATGAGATTACCTTGTCTGTACTTTCACATCGCGATGAGAAAAACATTTTTTGCAAGTCAGAAGTGAAATGAAGACACGAATTTAAGCAGCGAAACAATGAAATCTAGTCCTGTGACAGGGTAGGTGTGGTTTTACGTTTGGCAGCAAAAGGAAATATGACTTTTACCTTCTACGCACAAATCTAATCTTTTCATGGCTATTCAGTGGAGATAAATCAGACAGGACTTCAAACATAAATCGTTTATACCTGTGTTAAAAGCACACTTGAAGTGTCCAACCTGGTTCTGTTTGAACTGAGGATAGAGCAGAGAAGCTGGACTGCCTGCAGAGCTGAACAGACTTCTGATTCAGGTGAGAAAAGTAAACAAGAAGATGAAGAAGAGCCAGCATGGAGAGTGATGCATGAGATATGAGACTCACCACCCCCAGCTTTTAGAGTGCTTTCTTGTGCGTGCAAGCGCGTGTGTATGTGTGCCTGTGCGTGTGTGTGTGTGGGCATCTGAGCGTATTTGAATATGTGTGTGTGCCCTCTTATGAGCACAGGAGCATCAAAAAGAGAGCCAACAAGTGAGAAAGAGCACAGAACAGAGACAGAGGAAAGAGTGTGTGCGTTTGTGTGTGTGGGTATGTGGGCAATGTGTGTATGTGTGTGTGCGTGTGTGTTTGTTGGCTGTTCTGTAAAGTCATCCTAATTAATAGCCGAGAGTGTTTGGCTGAAAGCGATGTTCCTTAAATTAGAAGACCTTCTGTTGTCCAACTTGGCAGAATAAACTAGCCACTTTAGCACCCATGTTCCTCAGCGTCATAATAATGATATGTTAAATGTCTGTGCAAAATGCTTTCCTAGAAAACATGCTTCAAAGTACTACTTGTGAAAAATAAAAGCCATGATGAGAATATTATGTTTTTGACAAAATTAAACATCATTTACAACATGCAAAAACCTTTCTTCTATCTATCTATCTATCTATCTATCTATCTATCTATCTATCTATCTATCCATGCTTTCATTAGTCGATTAAGCTGCAGGGTCTTTAAAATAATAGTGAACATAAACCACACCAAAGGAGGCTGCATCAGCAATACAGGGAATGGGTCCTATGTGTAGGTGTGTGTGTGTGTGTGTGTGTGTGAGGGGAGGGGCGCTTTGGTGCTGATTAAAGTGGACCTCGGTGCAGTGATCAATACTATGGGTCATACTTAGTAACTTTATGAGCCGCAGTTGTCCCATCTCCTTTTATTTTATGTGTCAGTCACCCAAGCCCCTCGACACCACCCTAACCTGCACTCAGTCACTCACACACACACACACACACACACACACATTCACTCCATCCATCCCTTCTGTGATAAAGATTGCGCTGACAGAGCAGTAACCACCCATGGCTCATGTCCAGTGGGTAAGGGTGTGTCCATGTGTGTGAGTGTGTGTGTGCATTTCCCCCCATATGTCCATTGCCATATGATGACAAAGAGGGAATGAGCAAGCAGGGAGAAACAGTTCTCCCCATGTTAAAAACACTGTTTGCAGGTTTTAAGTTTGCATTTCTTCACTCTGCATGTCCACAACCACACACAACACACAGACTAAAAAAAATCTCTTCTTCTTCCTCATCTTTTAGTTTAAAACAATGGTGGCTGGCAAGCATAAGGTAAAAGGAGTGATGGATGGATGCACACTTGAACTGTAATAAACATGGAGATGCTGAAACTCATTTTAAAACATAGAAGTGGTGCTAGTGACATAGCTCAAATCTTTCCGAAGGGAGGATTTTAAAAGTTTGACAGTTTGAAGTTTAGTTGATTGATCCGTTTCTTCTGGCTGTATTGATAAATACAATTGTGTATCATCTGCATAACACTGGAAATGCACAGAGTGATTTGTAACAATGTTACCTAAGGGAAGCATATATAGAGTGAATAGGATTGGTCTGAGCACAGAACCTTGTGGAACTCCAAAACAAACTTTAGTATGTAGAGATGATTCATCATTATAATAAATGAACTAAAAACGATCAGATAAATAAGATTTAAACCAGCTTAGTGCAGAACCTTCCCCATTAAAGGGTTTTTTGGGGCAGTTTTTCCTTATCCGCTGTGAGGGTCCTAAGGACAGAGGGATGTCGTATGCTGTAAAGCTCTCTGAGGCAAACTGTGATTTGTGATATTGGGCTTTGTAAATAAAATTGATTGAATTGATTGATTGACCTCCTGCTTTGTCACTTACTCAAGTAAAGCATAAATTGAAAGGGCAAGTACTGTAGGATGGAAGGTAAAGCTGAGAAAGGATGGCCAAGCATGACAGCAGGAAAAACAGTAGGCAGTTTTCTGGAAAAGAAGACAAACAAAAAAACGACTTAACCTTTCCCATCAGACGAACACAGGTACAGTATCTCACATAAGCGAGTACACCCCAGCCATTTTTGCAAATATTTCATTATATTTTTTCATGGGGACAGCACTATAGAAATGACACTTTGATATAACTTAAAGTAGTCAGTGTACAGCTTGTATAGTAGTATAGATTTACCTTCCTTTGAAAATTACTCAAAACACAGCCATCAATATCTAAACAGCTGGCAAAATAAGTGAGTACAGCCCACAGTGGACATGTCCAAATTGTGCCTAAAGTGTCAATACTTTGTGTGCCAATCATTATTATCTAGCACTGCCTTAACCCTTTTGGGCATGGAATTCACCAGCATTCACAGGTTGCTTCAGGAATCCTCTCCCACTCCTCCATGATGACATCATGGAGCAGATGGATGTGAAGACACCTTGCACTACCCCACCTTCAGCTTGAGGATGCCCCACGGGTGCACAGGTGAGTTTAGGGCTGGATACATACTTGGCCAGTCTATCACCTTCACCTTCAGCTTCTTCATCAAGGCACTTGTCATCTTCTAGGTGTGTTTTTCTGTTGTACTTCATGGGAGAAGTAAGTGACATTGCTCTTGGTGTAATTTCCATGTTTTAGCACTGTTAAGCTGTTTTTATTTTATTTATTTGTTTATACTTTACATTTTTTCAACCTAAATTTATTGTTTAATATGCTAACATATTCCTGTGTCACTTAATTTGTGTAGGGGCTGGAGCTGACATAATTTAAGATTATGTTTTTACCTCTTGCTGTCAGAGCTGTCAGGAGTAAACGGACATCACCTCCAAAGATATCCACGGTCTGGGCCTCTTCATATCAACACAACGCAGACAACACTGGAGTCCACCAGCTACATATGTTCAGACTCTCTTTTGGACTCTCTTTTGATAAGTCTGTCTTCTTTAGTTTTTGTGGTGCCAGTTGCTGCCAGTGTTGAAAAAGCAACTTATAATTCACCATCTGAAGAGATGTGCTCTTGTAGACCAGCTAATAGGAACACTCTCTCCCTGAAATTATCTCTGATTGGCTTTAGTCTCCCATCACAGGCTAGCTTTCTAAAGGCTGAAGACAGAGTTAAGAGATACAGAAGTCTAGTTTTCTCTCAGACCACTTGAATTACAATATACTGTGAGATTAATGAATATTTTAGACAGCAATAAAGACAGTACAGTTTTGTTTTGTTACAGAGCTTTGATGCTACTTAAGTTTCCTGTGGACACAAGAAGCATTTTGGCGTTGTTTATTTCTTTTGTAGCAATCATCTCACACAATATAATAATATCACAACTTCTGCGAACAATACCAATTGACAATGACTTCCACCTGTGCTTTTATTTGTTTTTGATAATGATTTTGAGGTGTAGAGGTGTATTATTCTAAACAGAGCCTTTTATGACATATTTTGTACTTTAATGTAAAATAGTTAAATACATTGCTCACAGATCCAGAACATGCCACCCACTGACTCTGTGTCTCTCCTTTGTAACTCCTTGCTTCCAGGAGACTATGAATCAGTGTTTATTGATTATGTTTGTGCCTTGTCCTGGAGACAAACACACACACACACAGACACACATTCTCACACAAACTGCTGATAGCGAGCTTTTCAGTGCAGCGGAAATCAGTGAATACATTATATGTACACTCAGATGGGCCATGCATATTTGATGGCTATAAAAAGGTAAGGCTGGGGAGGTGGGGGTGGAGTTATGGCTCTCCTGCTCATTCTCGAAGTACAACACACTTTCTACCTCAGAAGGCTGTGCATCACAATACAAACAGCACAGTGAGAACATTGCTCTGGTGGAAAACCATATTTATGACAAAGCAAGTAGCAGCCATTATGTTAAAATAAGCAGTAAAGATAAGTTTTTAATGTCAGCTTACTTAACACCCTTAAGCTATACTGGTTTGAGCATATCTGTTGGGCCAAATATAGGCACAACAGATAAGCTCAAACCAGTATAGCTGAAGGGTTTCTTATTTAAAGTTTCAACTTCAAATATTTGCATCTACAGCAGGGTGGGAACTATTTTGTTAAGATATATTCAATGGATGCCTAAGCTGAAAAAACATCTTCTCCTCCTCTGTGTTGCTCTCTTTGCTCCAGCAAAAAACGCCCATACAGCCTCTCCCTGCTTTACATGTGACTTTGCAGATATGATGTGTGCCCTTGAAAGAGACCTTGGCTTGCATTGCAGTCATGATTGCAATGGGAGCAGCACTCTGGTTACACTGCTGCCCCTCTGTGGGCAACATGGAGACGTGCATCAGCAGAGATCGGCACATGATGATGAAACTATAGCTTGGTCATGAGTTGAGGGAATCCCCTGAGTGACTGTGATATTCTGAGACGTAAATTGAGATTTATCAGTTATTCACTGCGGTATAAAAAACTATTTGATATCTCAACTCTGCAGTGAAAAAATGGCTCTGAATGAGGATTTAAAAAAAATTAAAAATAGTTATTGAACAAATGAAGATGTGAAAATAATCTGGTGGAATCAGTTTTAGAGGCTTTTTTAAACCCAGTTTCACATCTCAGTAACTGTGCCTCCTTAACACATGAACCAGAGAACCCTGCAGTGCAAAGGTTGCCATAATATTTAACCCCACACTGACAAACAGGTTACTAAAACTATTATGCTGTGGCATCATTTCCTCATACCAGCACCTGCTCTCACCCAAATACCAGTCTGATACAAAAGCACACAGCCTCAATGGGAAGTAAAACATTGTGCAGCTGAAACAAGTTTAACCTGAAGGATGATTTAAGTTTATTTTCTAATCTAAATGTATTTGATCTGATACAGGAAGCACTCACAGCCCATTATATGCCAGGATGTTGATGTGGAGATTATATTTGTCTCTAAAATGTCTGATAGTATTGCTCAGTTGGAGGTTACTCAGTTTATCCATTTGACAATTGCCAGTATCACTAGAGGCCAGGAAATGAGGCACATATGTTACTTGTGGTTGTCAAAATTCAGCTAGATGCCACTTTGGCAATTCTCCTTTAAAAAAGAAAGACAAAGACTCTGTGTGAACTTCGGTCTTTTCTTACATTGGCAATTTATTTTGGTGAGACTCCCCTTTTATTACCTCCTTATCAATAATGCAGCAGGAACAGTGTTAAAAAGTGGTTACCAAAGAAAGAGAAAAGGACAGGACATTAAAAGGAGGACAGATAAGGCAATGCTGAGCAGTAACAGTTGGTAGAGAATGAGGAAGAAAGAGGGTTAAGAAAGAGAGATGCCTTTTGCGTATTCTGTGTCACATGATCACAAATGTGAAGCAGGGAAGGGTGCTGTTAACCTTCCCCAAGGAGGTTGTGTTTTTGGTTTAGTTTGTTCATCTGAGTGTTACAGAAAAACTACTGGCCCGATCTTGATGAAACTTGGTGGAAGGGTGTAGCATGGGCCGGGGAAGACCCCTTTACATTTTGAAGCAGATCTGAATCATGGGGCAGATACGATTGTAATTATTGTATTTGTATTGTGATTGTTACTCGTTACTTGTGTATGGTAAGATGAGGTATTCATGTACCTTTTCATGTGGGTTTAAATTTGAATTTTTGAATTTATCATCATAAGGAAAGAAATTTACAGAAATGATTTTGGAGCCTTATCAGAAAAGGAAAAAAAAGGACCAATATTATTTCTCAGCCAATGATTTTGTGTTTCATCACAGTTTTATAATAATTTGTAAACCTTGCGTTGCTGTCACTTTTTTGTATAAATCTTGAAATCCAGCAAATTCACCATCAGTGGAACTTCACAGCAGCATACAATTAATTCAATGGACCATCAAAAATCCTATTTGTTGCTCATGCACTTATTCCAGAGAGCAGAAAAGTCACCAAGTCACATTAAGACGCGGACTATAAAAATAACACTATGACCCTTCTAGTCCCCTCTGTACACAAATAAAACCACATGACTCAGTCACAGGTCATGGACTCATGAGTTCTGTGCATACATGCCATGTCACACATTTTCAAACCCTCTATTTTTCCCCTTCTCCCCCTCTCTCTGCTATCACTGTCACTGTGGATATTGTTCAATATTTAATTATCATGTAAAAAACATTACAAAGTACAAAGACATAGAAATATGTAAAGTATAATTTGTTTTGGCATTTACTATAGTAAACATGTGGGTTACACAAGTATTGCCACATGTTCCAATTCATCAGCTGCTCAGCAGTAACCGCAGTTCAGACACTGTGACTGCAGTGGAGTACAGCCCTCTCAGCGCAGCCAAGCCCTCTGGATAGTTTTTCTGTTTTAATGCATCAAAATGGCTCAGTTCCTTCTCTGTCCCTCCACAGCTGCTGCGAAACTGATTCCATAGATGTTAGGGGAAGGGAGGGCCACGCTTCATGCATGTAGATTACATTGTAGAGCACCTTTGGAAGGAAAGAGTTGCAGTTTAAGCCGTTGCAGAAACGAATAATGTATTCAGATGGTAGGAGTAAGCTAATTAAGGCTGTTGCGCCCCCAGAAAATTTTCAAAGGAGTGGCCAGATGGGGCCACTGAAAATCTTGGGGTGGTGTACCAAAAACAAAAGCTGTGACTGAATTTCAGAGATTTAATAAAGCTTTTAAAGAATAAAGATAGTTGAAATCTATGTAAATGTGAGCAACATATCTTCAAACAAAAATGCACACAAGATGGTTTGTATGATATCCTACGAATTATATAACTTATTGTAAAGTTATGGATGTTAGGTTTAGGCAACTAAAGTTAATGTGGTTAGCTTTACAGAAAGAAACATGGCGAGGTACCTTAAAATGACTCTTGGGAAAAGTCTGACGTTTTGCGATCCATCCACTGCACCAACCTGCCACCTTAAGAGACCACTTCCTTTTTTACTTCAGTCAGCGCATTGGTCATGTGATCGCAGCCTTCCCACATACATGGGTTATAGAGAGTTAGAGTTGCACACTAATATGTTGGTTTCCTATTTTATAGTTTCTATTACTAATCATCTGATGTGCATGGATGAATCACTGTACAGTTGACATTTTGAGTTCCACAACAATCCTGTTTAACGTCTTATGTATCTACTCATGTTAGGAACTGTAAAGAATAGGATTGTAAGGAACACAATATACTGGGAACAAACCTCAAGGTTAGGGGAAAGCGTGGGTACCCAGAGAATCCATTATTCAGATATCTTGAGGTGAGAGTTCGAGGGACGCGTTTGAAAATCACCATGCCAGGTCTCCCCCCTCCAAAATGAAGCCTAATTTTGGAGCATTTTTAAGCCCCCTTCCTGCGCCTCCAAAGCTTGCATGGCTTGATTGGTACCAATGCTTGCCTCAGGTTGTCTAGTTTCAAAAGGTAATACTGTCTTTGTGCTATCTTAACAAATGAGCACCATGGTCTCTTAAAGACAGTAATGTCAGCCTCCAGTTTATTCCGCCAGGGAAGGCCAATGGCCATGGCCACCCTGGTCCCCCCTTTGGGGCACCACTGAATAGAGGACAGTATAACACAATACTTTTAAGAAATAGCTCAAACTAAGTGACAAATTAGAACAGAGGGGAAAAGTTAATTGTCTATGTACATAATTTAGTCGTGACAGCAGCAATAAGGACACAAATCGGTGCAGAAAGCCAGCAGCAAACTACAGGACAAGCATAGCCGTCATGCTTCTGAGGGTGTTAATTAGGTAATGCTGCATAAAGCATGGGTGCTATTACTATAATATGTTGTTTTAAAGAACTAGGGATTTGACAGTCATTTCTTACAGTAAAGTGTCACAAAATCTAATCAGATCATCCTCTCGTGGGGGAAACTGTGGTGTGAATATAATGTTTTTATTATGTATGGACTCTCATGTGTGGACACAAACATTGCCGGATGACATGGTGTCCCATGTACTTAAAAAAAGAATTTAATATAAAACCTTTAAATAAAACATAGTAGACATATCTTTGTGAGGTTAAATAAACATGATGTAATACTCAAATCATGACAAAATTTAAATAAACATCTAAAAACTAATAAAAACTGGGTTCACTGACTGTAGAAAGTACTTTTTGTCATAGCTCATACTGTAGTTTGTGTTGCATTAGATCAAATCAAATTGTTAAAGAATAGCAGGTGCGTCATGTTGACTGTCAGGGTGTGCAGTACATCCTGTACATCTCTATATGTGCCAGTGCAGCGAGTCAGCAGAGACAGAAGCCAGTCCTGCAGAGCGACATCAGTGTTGGAAGCTGTGACAAAGTGTGCCAGAGGCCAAGAGTATCCCTCCAAATTCACACACATAGACACACACACACACACACACACACACACACACACACACACACACACACACACACAGAGTAATGTATAGCAGTGTTTTGTGATATGTCTCAGGGTTGACTTGAAGGAGGAGGAAAGCAAGGGGGAGATAAAGTAAGTGCATTTGAGTCTCTGTGCACGTCCTACTGCGTCACACTCACGCACACATACACATTTATACACACACTCCTTCATTGTGACTCATCCCCCAGGCCACCCCCCTTACCCCATCTCCACTCAACCTCCACACACACCCAACAATCAATCTGTCAATGCCACTGCTATCTGCTGCCCCCCTCTCGCTCTCCCTCTCCCTTTCTTTCTTTTTTCATTGTCATCTTTTCTCTGCTTCACTCTCCACCTCAGCCCTTAATCCCTCGACAAACTTTCCTCATTCTTTCTTAACTTTTCTGTTTTCTTCAGGCAAATCCCACCCAAGCCTCCTCCACCCATCTCCCTCACAGGGCTCCTCCAAAACCACCATGATGCTGTCAGTTCTTATGCAACCGCAGCCATGGTTGTGGGGGAAATAGCCCTGCAATGCAGCACAGTTATAAAATAGCAGCAGCCGCTATGGGGGCTGCAGCTGAGACAAAACGCTGCCACTTCCACCGTTGCTGTGTGGTTATTGCTCTGCACTGGAGCTGCTGTTAAACACTCCTTTTAATCTTTAATATGTGAGTGTTTTTTTCTGTGCAGGCTAAGCTCATGCCTAAAAAGAATAATGGATGTTTTCTTCAAGGTCAAATCAGTGCAGCCGGGTGTAAGGACTGTTAACCATACATTTAACTCTTTTGGTTCACACATTCAGATCATACTGAGATTTCTTACTCTATAATAAACACATATACCACGCTATAAAACCTCAGTAATCGAGAACATCTGATTATACATAATGCATCGTTTTATACTCAGCTAGGCCTAACAGAGTCTGCAATCTATCCTGAACAAATGTGTAAATATACAGATTTGTTTGGCCCGAGAATGGAGGCAGCATGTCACCGTAATGTAGCTACAGAGCTACAGCTAATTTTGGCTACTATTTATACTGTGTAGTATAGTGTGCATCATTTATTTAAACTAATGATATTGTGAATGTAAACTCAGAATCTGCAACATTTCTACTATCTATATCTGTGCAATAAATGCAGAGGAGTGGAAAGAATACACTATTTGCATCTTCAACACAGCAGAGTACAAGCATAAAGTAGCCTAACATCAAACGTAAATACACAGTACAAATACTTCAGTAGGCTACACCCTAGACCAAAAGGTTAAATCTGTGCCAGTAAATCCCTGCAGCAGCTGACATGTTGCAAGACTTTGGGTGTGTCCTGATTCATCTAGGTTCTGTATGGAATAAGGAAACTGTGTGTAGTTTTAAGAGCTTCACAGTCCTAGTTGACACTGTTCTTTATACATTTTGAATATTCCTATATCCTAAATTAAACATTTATTATCTTGTTCTTTAGCTTAGTTTTATATTTGCTATATGTTGTATTTTATATTTGCTATGTATTGCTTTCTCTGCTTTGTTATTTATTCTTCACATACTGTATGCTTTGTAGCTGCACATCTTCAACTTTGTATTGCAACTTCTGCAGAGCAAATGATCTCAGGATAAATAAACATCTGTCTTATCTGATATCAGCTGGTGTTTTTTTCAAATTACCAAACAACAAACCGGGGTTAGGTGCCATTCCAGGAATAAAGTAGGCCCACACATTGGGCAGAAAAAAGGATCAGTGGCTTATTAATACTTAGATTTCTCCTGGTACGTCCAGAAAGGTTAATACGCCCTTGTACAGCAGTATTAAAATTTGTACGTTTAATGGGGGGTTTTATTATGAAGGTCCAAAACACGCACATCCGGTCTCGTTCAGGCGGTCCGACCAGATACAATGCGAACCCAGTGAGTGTCTGGATGCCCTGAGCCGTTTGCTAGTAACCGCTGGAAACCAAAAGCAGAAGGGATTTAAGTGAATGTAACCACGGATGGTTTCAGCATGAGATGAAGCGACAGCGTCTCTGAATAATTCAAGGTATATTTTAACTGCGCATCAGTGTGATAAAAATTACAGATAGCTTGAAGAGGGGTTGATAACTTTTGCTAACTGTGAGGTGGGGTTCACATGCTAACAGCTAGCCTGAACCGTTACGCCACTGCGAAACGTTCAAACACAACAATTATAACGCCCACTGATGCTTATACAATAATGCCAACGGTGCTAGCCGGCTGCCAAGCCTTTATATAGGCTTGGCAGCCGGCTAACAGGCTCTAGCATAACTTTGTAACGTTAGCTGAAGTCAAACCGCAGTAACTGTAAAGACGCACGCGACACGAAGTCGCCCCCATTCATTTTTTTTCATGGGACACGGGTGAACGGTTCCGCAAGGTATTATGGGATTCTAGGCGACACAAAACACTCAATTTGTATAAAGTTTAACATTTTTACTTCATATATATGTGAGGGGAAATATGCGTGCCCCCCCCCCCTCGCCGCCGCCTCTTTCTAATATGCCTTAAAATCGATAAGGAAAAAGTGACGTAGTTGTTAAGCGGACAGGAAGTTTAATGTTTACCTGCAGTGGGTTAGTGTCTAAGGTGGAGAAAGATGCCCCCTTTCTGCTTTAACCCTGGCTTCACGGATTATAAATGCTAACAGAAGCGAAGTGCTGCTTGGCATAGCGTCACATGAAAGGTGGGACAAAGTACAGGTTGTTTGTTGTTATTGTGTTTTTTGAACAAGCAGTCTGCTCGCTAGCTATAATTGACACGTCCACCGTGACGAGTGAAGTAGTGGGGGCTGTGTTTAACTGTTTGTTCCCTTTCAGTGGGTCTCCTGCTTATTTGGGCTAACTTTAGTGTTTGCTGAAGCAGATATTTGTTCAGACAAAACAAAGCCAAATTAAAAAGATAAGATGAATAATAAGCTGCTCAAACAGCACATACCTAACAAATATTTCTGATGCCCTCGTGCAGAATAACCAGATACACCTAAAGATGTTGTCATATACATTGAATTCCTTCTGATATTGGTTAAAATCAGCAGGCTACTCTACTGCAAAACATGCAGTCTGTAGTCTTTGTGTTATATAACCTCACATTGTACCATTGGTCGACTCAGTTACATAAAAAAAAGCCGTTGGTCTCTGTAACTGGAGCATTACTGCCTTGCTGTGCCTTGAGTTGGTTGTAATAACATAAAGAGTGACATGTTAATCCTTCACGTGGCAATCAAATTAATCCAGTGCAACATTCTAATGATGTTTCCTATTTCAGGTAATGGGTGTGTGCAAGAGATCCAGGTAGCATGTCACGCCTGAATTTTTAAAAAATATGCAACCTCACCTACACACTGGCAGTATCAAAAGTGTTGCTTGCTTATGAAGAACAATAGATGGCAGCATCTTATTAGCAAGTATTTGACATACCTTCTTTCGTGTCCGCCATTTCTAGATCCTCAATAACACTGTAACACTGTTAGATTGTTTTATGATACTTTATTGGTACCTTAAAGCCACGTCTTCATAAGATATCTGCTCAAGGTCAGAGATAAAATGTTGTATGAAGAAAGGAGTGGTAACTATAACTACTCTTAAGTTTTAAGTGAATCAACAGATCATTAAATCATATTTAGTGAGTTAACAGGGAATTTGGTTTTAAATACTAATTGTAGATTGGGTAGTCGGTTCTTTTAAGACAATTTGGGAAGCTTATGATCTTGACTTTTTGGTAATCTGGGAGAAACAGGTTGAGGGCACAGTTCATGGTCCATTGCTGTGTTTGCCCTTTGTTTCATCAGAGTACATCTACATTGAACCTGCTAACTGAGATCAGTGTTTGATCTAGCTCAATGTAGTTTTTTCTGTGTCCTTTGGGTACCCGGATGTCACAACTGTGTCAACACTGAGGGCAGTTTACCCAGTCCACATTCATATTTACAGCTGGCTTGTTGAGGTTGTGCCAACACTGCCAGTCCCTCATGTCAAATACAGAAATACAATATGTGCGTGAACTAATATTCGCATGAGGTTATGTGACCGTCATTATGTCTGTCATTATGCAGTACATTATGTTTAGCAATAATATCCACTTCACAAGGTAATTCTGTTGCCCCTTATTATTATTAATGATTATTTTCATTTTTGATTAATCCACTTATTAGTTTCTTAATTGATTATTTAGTCTATCAAATGCCAGAGAACAACCAAAAATGTCCATCACAATTTTCCAAAGGGGACTTCTTCAGATGGTTTGTTTTTTCCTTCAAGCTGAATGTAAATTTCTTGGCCTAAGGGCAAACTGGTAGTTTTACATGACTATTACAGAAAGCTTAGCCAGAAGAATTCCCCTCAGGACGTGGAAACAGTCTTCATGCCTTTAACACCTTCAAGGTTGTTGTTTTGGGGGTTTTGCAATTTGCATTACTACAAATGTTAGTGTGGGTTTTTTTTTTCAGTTTAATTAATTATGCTACAGGTAGACTATATCATGTAGCCTAAATTAATCTATTCCATGTCTGTGCAGAGTTCTTGGGCCAGTGCAAAGTGCAGTGCAACTGTCATTGCAAGGTTATAGAGCAAGACACGGCCAGTGCCCAAGCTGTGTAAGACTGTGCGCCCATGGGCGATTAGGTCTTAGATGAGATGTGGTCAAGACATTGTTGCCACATTGCCTTTTTGAGGCAGCAGGTCTGAAGTCAACAGCGCACTATTTTCCCGCTATTTAAAGGGTGCATTATGATGCACCTACAAATGTGGGTTTGACAGTGCATGTACGCTCTGCTTGGTTCACACACCAGACACACAGATGGGTGAAATAATACATCATTAATGAGGAAATTATTAATAAAATGTCATATAGAGAAGTAATGCACACCAAGAGTTGCAGCAAGGTGCTGATCACTGGCAGTAGACTTGAAAGTAAAAAACAAGTGTTGCACACTCTGGCTCAGTGTGCATTTCTCTTTTATTCAGATGAAGTTTTGGCCCTCTGGCCTTCTTCAAGAGTATGATTGTTGATCTTTAAGACGGCCTGGAGGCAGAAACGCCTTCTAAAAAAAGAGAAATGCATATGGAGCCAGCGTGTGCAACATTTGCATTCTCTAAAGTGTGAACATACCAGAGAGCAGAGCAGCATAACTGCATTTATTATTTCAGAAGCTAGAAGTTAAGTTTTGTCTCTGTCAAGTTTATAGCTACTACTACTACTAGTTCTAAAAAACTGCTGCTACTACTTTTTAATTGTGGTCATTATACTCGCTGCAGTGACATTACAGCTTTAAACACAATGCACTTTAAACCATGCACTATGAATTGCTTAAACAGGGTCCTTTGAGGTTTTGTTCAATTTCACTGAAATAAAAGAATATGACAAGTTACCTTGAACTCTTTTTGTAAATTGAGAGAAGCAGAAGCACACAGGTCCCTGAACTCCTTAAATAAACAGAGAACACTAGTAATAGTGAGTCAGTGAACACTCCTGAGAATCAGACACGTGGCACACTGCAGTATCCTGCATCGTTTTTATGGCTTTGTCATAATTTGACCTCTGACCACAGCTGTGTCTGATAAGGGTAGGCAATTTAGGGTCTCTAGGGATTGACCAATGTGGTGAAGGTATGCAGATGGTGCAGTCTGTTGGTACTATCAGTGACTGTGGGGGCGTACATGTTGGTCAGTGGGAGTGTGCAGGTCTGCACAGAGACTGATTGTAACTGGGATGATTAACAAAACTAAAGGGATGAGCGGCACATAAAAGTAGCCTATATGTCAAACTTTTACCTAGTGCTCCATTAGGCTCATAAAAAGACATGAAAAACCAAGAGCTTTAGTTAGAGTTCATGTGCCACGAATGAAACCAATGTGTGTTTAACGTGACAAGTAATCGATGCAGAACAAACACCATCAATCCATCTCTATAAGAAAATATATAAAGCACTCTGTAGCAACACACAAACAAAGTTTAAGTGGAAAACATAGTTAGATGCAGAAATAGTGTGTATAAAGGAAGCAAAACGCAATAGAAAAAAATGCAAGGGAAAAACCAAATTGTACAAAATGTGTAGACTACCTCCTTAACACAAACCCACATCTAGTCTTCAGGCTCATGCACTGAATATCAGCTGAGCCAACTGATCCTCAATTAAAAAGACTCTCAATATTCACTTCATCCAAGCTCTATAAGGAACAACTTATTTATCAACCATGCTGACTACATGTACAAGCACATTTGACAAGTAAGGAATCTTTTAATAATCCAGAAACCCAGCTGCTATTGTAGCCAATATGAGAATACACCCTACATACATGACCATACAAAGAGCCATACATTTAAGAGGGTCGTCTCAGAAGTTAGACTTTGTAGAATTTTAGTTGATTAAGTCTTAGGTCGTATATTTAAACCCAGTCTGTGGATAGTGGGATTAGGCCTTGCCCAGATTGACTTCAGTCCTGCATAAAAAACCCCCACAGCTCTTGCATTCATTCGAATAGAGCCAGCTTGTCGATGCACGGAGAAAAAAAAACAAATATGAAAAAAAAACCCACATAGGCCAGGGTTAATTGGCAAAATAGTTTAACTGGGTGCGGGCCCAACTTTTTTTCAGAGGACAATACATTGTCATCCAGCAAGGCAGTAAGTCCAATCAAATGTGTGCAAGTGCACATTCTTGCAATACTCTATTGTAACATGAACATCTTCACAAAAGATGAGATAATTACTTAAGTTCAAAATCCTGTCTCATAGTGATGAATACACAATGTACTTCCAGGCCCGTCTCTTGTTTGGTCAATTAAAAACATTCGTCTACATTGTCTTCATTACAATGAAGGTATTCATCTACAATAATGGTACTAGGAAACAGAACCCGCACACATAGTGGTGGCACGGAGTTGGCTTCAGGAAACATTTTTTTTTTTCCAACTTCAGTTATACTTAAGAAACAAGGTCACATGAGGGTGTGTGCCCCTTGGTAGTTTTCTAGTCTAAACAACACAATGCCTGTCTCTAGCATGCGTCAAGACACTGAGACATAACGTCTTCTAGCCTTTCTGATTAGAGAGGTCAGGATACCTTCACTTGCTGACAAAGTGAGGCAAAGGACAGGGTTAGGTAACCACCACACAGCAGAAACACATAACTATATTTTGAACCTCAGTTTTTTTTTTTTTGGTTTTTTTTTTAATTCACCGCACATCGTAACAGTTGTGCAATATTATGGTGCCTGATAAGCCTTCAGACTGATGGATCAGCTAGTTTTCATACTGGACTCTAAGATTATCTTGGCAATGCCTGAAGGAGTACGCACATTAATGTAACTACAAAAGCTGATGAAACAAATGTCCTTGACAGCACAGGAAACTCAAAATTGTGACTTTGTATAGGTGCTCATTTCAGCTCAGGGAGGCAGTTTAATTTTGGCTTCAGTAGAAAATAACCTTTAAGCCTATTGTTATTAAAGAGGTTTGAGGGAAATCTAGACTTCTGCACTTCCTCTTGTCTCGGTTTTCTGGCTTTGGAAAATCTGGGGCGTGACGGGAGACTTTGGACAATCACAGGCCATTTCAGAGAGAGAGAGTGTTCCTGTTGGCTGTTTTACAAATGCAGATGCACATGACGGACAGCTTTGCAGAGAAAATTGCTATTCCTGCATGAGCAACACTGCAAAGCAACCTAGAAGAGAGTCTGATAATAATAAATAAAACACTTGTCAGTATTGGCGAAGCATCTCAGAGACGGAGAGAAAATGTTGCTAATAGTTTAGACTTCTGTTTACAGCTGCGGGTTCAAGTCCACTTTGATGTAGCTAACAATACCAAGAGCTTTGAATCAGTGTGTCTACTACAAACCTCGCTAGGAGGAGAGCTGGCAGCAGCTCCAGAGATGGACTCTCAGTCAGTGGGCACAGCAACCTGAATCCAAGCTAGCAAAACCCTCAGCGCTTGGGGACTGGACAGACTCCCCACTGGATTAGCAAACTGTCTGTGGCTGCCATGACACTGGGTGCTGTGCTGGCTGTGGGGTGGCTAGCAAGCTAATTCTTGTCTCGTTTGTGGTCTAATAAACAGAGGAGCGTGAACGGGACAAGGAGGGGCTGAGTAAATGAGCTGCATGCCAGTGTATAAGAAACATTAGGTTATTTACATAACCCCAGATCTCTGAGTAATATGAGTGATGTCTCACTATGGGATGCACGCCTCACTACAGACCTCAGAAGCATTAATCTCATTACGCCAATCCTGATTGGCTGGTGAACGTGTTCGTCCGCACCAGGTAGTGCTGCCTACCTTAAATAGCTGCTGCGGACGACACAGTCTCAGGCGATGGCTGCCCAATACACAAATACACTTTAATCGTGGAAAAGGCTTTTCACTTGTTAATCAGGTCCTGCAAGAATGACAATATCACTCCCACTGGACACTGAAAAGAAATGTGTCCCTCTTTGTGACACCATTCCTCAAACACTCTCCACTAACAGCCATACAGAGACCTAGTGGAGGAGGTTCTAGCGTTTTGGATAGTGGCAGTCACTCTCTGTGGAAGCCCCACAACAGTCAGATCGAGCCACTCATGGGCCAGGCCCACAGTGCGAGTCACTGTGCGGGTGAGAGACGAGAGGAAGTGTTTTAGGGAGAGAAACACAGCTGAGAGCTCCTGACAATTTATGTGAGACCGTTGGAGACCAGCTCTCCTATGTCCTCTCACAGACCGGCCCTCATGTATTCTGTCCCAGCCCGACAGACTTGCGTCTGTAGTCAGGAAAGACGTCTGATGTCTCTCTCATTGCCTTACAGAAATGTCATCAGTTCTTGTGAACTGCAGCTACATAGTTTCTTTACCTACATTTTTTTACCTTAATTTCCTGGTTGGCACACTTCAGTTACACTTGAAAAAAAAACATCCTGTTACTTCCTGGCTTCTGTGAAGTGCTGAATGACGCAAGTGCTGTTATACCACAAAGGGTTTTGGAGTGTAGAGTGAATTTTAGTTGAACAAGCACATGGAGCTGCATTCTGTTGTCACCTTTACAATATGTTCCATGTAAGTCGTGCATTTCCACGACTAAGACATGGCATTATTATTTCCACTGTACTAAAAGAAGAATCATAAAAACCAGTGGTGAATTTGAGTAGTAATTTAATGTTTTCCATTACTTCAAGTGCTTTGCGCAATGCATTACATGTATCCTTTCAAATTGATGTGAAAAAAACAAAACATTTCCTGTCATTCTAATGTTCTGTTTGGGGCACAAACAAGAGCTTTTAATCTGAAGATCACATTGGAAATTTTACAGATGATTTTTTTAATCTCAGCAGATTCGTCTGAAGTATATGCTTTCTGACATTTGTCGTTTCATATAAGTAGCCACTGATGATTTATAGAGACGATCTTGTGTGCTGGATGTCTGGCAGGATGCCATGTTCTTTCTTTCTCCCATTCAGCCAATCACGAGCTTTAGTACAAACCAACCCAGCCCAGATCTCACGCAGCCCCTCCCCCAGCTGTATGTCTGTGTCACCCTACCTCTCTCTCCTCTATTCTCCCTTCCTCTGCTGCTTGCTGGCTCGCTCATGCCCTACCTCCTTTGCCTCATGCGGCTTGGTGAAAGGGAGAAATAAAAAAGATAGAGGGATTGGGAATAGACCAGAGATTTATTTTAGCGGTGAGTCCAAAGAGGCGTGGGATGGAAAAACAGACGGGTCCTTTGCGCATAAACCCACATGTAAGTCAGATGGCCTTTTTCTCTCCTTCATCACTCTCTCGTATTTTTTTTTATCTTCGTGCTCCTCCTTCCTGTCTCACCGTTTATCATTACCTCTCTTTTATTCTGTGTGTAATGTATCTCTGTCTGCCTTTATCGCTGTGTCATCCCTGCCTTTGCTTTCTGCATGCGTCCCTGCCCCCATACCATGACACTGGCTGCTGATGCTGTCTTGTGATGCTTGATTAGAAGTCACTGGCATGCTGAATGAGACTCTGGGTAAATCATAGTATTTGGCCCATGAGGGTTTTTTGTGTGACCTGAGAGTTGAAGAAAAGCACAACAGCAAGGATGGGATCTTGCGTGAATTTTGCTTTGACCAGGTCACGCAAATACTGAACTAATTTGTCAAGCTGGCTTTTTTCTTGAAAGGCGTGGTACTTTTGTGCCGTTGTTGATTTTAGAATGCATCCGAACTTCAGTTTTTTTCCATGCTTAAACAGAGGCTGTCCAAACACTGTCTTAACCTTCCCGTAGCTCATCTGTGACTGATTTTAACGGGGATGATTAGCAAGGTGATGATGATGGTGATTAACACCATAAAATTGTCATTCAACTGAGGCTATTAAAGTAATGACTTAATAGAAGTAAAACTAAATGGCAGTTTGTCTTCAGGGCGTCATAGGAAATCAGCCCCCGTTATTTTTAAATTACTGAATGGAAGTTCAAGTCTTTGAGGTTAGGTGAGCCTGGGTAGGCTGGTGTTGGCTGGTGGCTGACGTTGGCCAGTGGGATATTATGTAAACAAACCTACTTCATCAAATCTACCTCAGCCAAGGACAGTGATTTGTCAGCAAAGGCATAGAAGATACAGATTATGGGTGAAAAAAAAATTTGTGGTGGCATTTGTAAACCTGAATAATAGCACTGAAATGCTATGTATGAAAGGATTTTAGTTATTTAACACTCTTGCCAGGAAGTGTGACCAGAAGTCCTGTTGCATGTTGAAAGTATAGTAATTGCAATGCCATATTTTCAACTTGAAATAGAGTTTATAATATAGATAACTTAAAACTTTTTCAACTAAATTTTGTCCGTTTAAATGGACAAATTTCTCCTGCATGCCACTAAAAACCTTGAATTTGAGGTAAAATAGAAAACACTTAAACAAAAGCAAAACTCCACAAAATTTTATCTCCATTAAATTCGGAAGTTTGCGATCTGAATGGCCAGTATCTGACTGCCCAAGCACCACTAAAAGACAGGAAGTCTGCCTGCGCTGTGCCACTGATTGCTTGCTAGCTGAGCAGGGTACATTCTGTTCCCTGACTGAAATTCTACTCTCACAATTTTTGCAGTTTTTTTATTAATTAAGTATTCCATCTGAATACAATAAGAAATCGTTTTATTGTTTTGTTGATTTATAATCACAAGCTAGCAAGTAATGTCTGCATCATAACCACTTTCACACCCGTGTTTTGAGAGTGAATGTCGACGTTAATAGAGAGCGCAACACACAAATCAGCTGGCGGTATTAGTCTGTTGCACATTTTTAAAGGTTGGCTGACACTTACAATTTTTGTCATCATTGTTTAATCATCGCTGTTGGTTCAATTAATTGTCTTCTCATGTTTAGTTACATCAGATTAACCAATTGTGGGATACAGATAATTCAGTTTGAATGATTAATTGTTCCAACTGAATTACAAACTTGTTGCCTGTTGATTTTTGTCAATTAACTAATTGATTAATTGACTACGATGTTGCTGTAATATGTATTCCTGCTAATGAATAAACTGTGGTGGCAGTAACTCACCAAAAAAATGTGGCAATCCGTGAGCATTACAGGTGAACATCTTAAAACATTAAAATATCAACTATGCTAATGCTTTTCTAAGAAGGAAAAGCACTGAACACATTTGTAAAACCTTGAACATATGCATTGTGTTTTGATGAGAAACACTGAATGTAAACATAACTGTGACCAGTAAATTAGCAATGAAAACCTGTAAAATGATGTTAGCAGTGCACTTTACAACCTGATGAAAGTTTGTTCGGTAGCTCTACAAACAAACCAAGATGGAACACGACATACTGTGCGTCCACACTTGTAGACTAGGAAGAGAAGGAGGCATTAGCCAGTGAGCACATGTTGGTTTCAGATGGAAGTATGCAGCCCTTTTGTTTTGCATTGCAGTTTCTGACCAGCTGTCAATCAGCATCACAACAAGCCCATGATAGAAAGATAAGTTTTGTTCCTTTTACACAAATGAAGTGCAAGATGAATGGCTAAAATGCAAATAATTTCTCTGTTGACATAGACAGAAAACATTGGCATCCTGCCCAAAATATGCACAGAAGAGGGTTACTGTCATTTATACAACTCTTCCCTTTAGGTACTGATTTGTTTTTTATTCACAGGACAGGAGTAATATCGGGGACGCTGTTGTCAAAAGCTATGATGACTCTTAAATAAATTATGTTTTCCCTGCATCACAGAATAAAAAGCCCTCTAATGTTATGAGTGAGTGAGTTAGAACCTGTCATGGGATTGATGACAGGTGATAGATAGATCACACTGTACTTCACTTTGCTGCAATTAATCCAAGCATCTGAGATGTATAAGGAAAAACTCACCAGCCAAGCACGCGAGTTCACACAGTACCTAACACTGCCACTACCCAGTATCCTTGGATAACCCCTGGATACGTAATAAAACCTGTTGGCAGTTAGTAACGAAAAACAGACTGTCCACATGGCGCCACTGACACATATTGGCATTCACTCTAAAGGTGTTGGTTCTTCCCTGGGGGCACAAATGCACAGACACACCTTTCTCCACAGATATTATGTTAAGTACTACCTACAATGATATAGGAAAGCATATAAAGGAAAGCTCTGATTTGACACAAAAAAAAAAAATGTATAAACTTTTCATTTAGTCTTAATTTAAGGTCCTTGGCAAGGCACACCCTGGGATGAGTGAGGCTTTTGTTCAGCTAGATACCTTTAGTCAGTGTTCACAAGAGAAGAATTGCCACACAGCTTAGCAGATGACGGTGGTTGACGTGACCCACTGTTTGTTTGCTAACACGTTTTCCTTGCGGAATTTCCATTTTTCTTTTGTATGGGTTTGATTTCAGCACCAGCATACACCAATAACAGCCTCCCTCACAAATTGCTTCAAAATATCTTCAGTAATTTTTTGTTTTTGGGATGCAATACAGATCTCAGTATTTATCATAATGATGGAGTAGTAAACTATGGGGTCATTGTAAGAACATGATGGGTATTGCAGTGAATTTACCTGTGAATACATGCAGCAGTCCATTTACTTTGCACAGTGTGATCCACTCTACTCTAGGCAGGGCTTTTGTGAACAAGTATTGAGTGTACCCAATTGTAACTCTGATTGAGTCATTAAGGCCCGTCATTTGTGGTAGCAACATTCATAGCACTGTTGATCCTTTGGTTCTTAACTTCTCCACCCTACAGTCTGCTCAGAGGAAAACATGCATATATTTGGCAGCCTGTAATGAAGAATCTGTTGAATAGTGTGATGGTGATTTCAATGTGCAGCTGAATCAGGTGTTTCACTGTGAAAGGACAGCAAACTTCAGGATTGCCTATGGAAAATAAGACACATTTTACATGAAGAACTTAATATTTGCTGAGAAAGTATCACTTCATGGTGCATCCCTTCTCTTTAGCCTTTGGTAGTCTGTGGAAATGTTGCCTTATTTCTTTCCAAATCTGTAGACCTTCGTGTAACCTCCTCCTGCTTACCTTGAATAACACTCATGGATTACAGTCGAGTTTGACAGTAGTGAACAGCATTCAGGTGTTGGCATTGGCTTGGCGATAACATCGGCCCATCCTAGCAGTCTCATTGTTTTCGGGGATCTGGTACAACCTGTTCACGTCTAGCTGCTTGTCAAGTTATACAGACAAAAAGTGTCCTAGCAGTATGACTCAGGGAGTTTAACTTGAGCAATACTGGATTCCTGTGGTGTGTTTTTTGAGGCTGATCCAGATACAATATGCTAAGCCATGCCATAAATGAGATGGAATGGTATATGGCTACATAGGGCTGTGACTGTGTGGATTTTTTCTTACTACAGTGAAAAAGCAACATAACACTTAAATTTGGCAGTTTTTGGTGCGACACACATTTCCGAGTCCACTTGCTCACCCGAGTGACTCCCGTCTTCGTCTTTACCTTCTATGGCACAGCAGCCTTCATTGATGACAGAGTTGTACTATGGGCAGAACATTGGGTAGCAGCACATTTTTTCAATTGATTTATTGTATTGGCTTAAAATAAATCAAATGTGGTGATGGCAATGATAATGGGGGTTATTGTCACAGCCCTTATGGCTGCATTCTTTAAGCAGCTGTACACACATGACATAGCACAGTCCTTAAAAGGCCTTTTTATTTGTAGAATTGCGATGTTCTCTGCTCTTCTTTGATAAGAGGCTCAGTATTTTCCATGTTGATAAACTCAACATCCCCTCCTCTATCCAGATAGGCTAATGATTCTACATTTACCATTCATTTACACTGTATTTTTACCAGTCAGATGGATTATTAATATATGAAAGGCAAACGGTTCCTGCCATGGCTCTCACAACACCATTTTTAAGTAGGGACAGACTATATTACAAGCAGCATGGTCTGTGGTAAGCAATGGATCACTCCATGGAAAACATGGTGGGATTTAACATTCGTGCCTCAGTGGGGACCCTGTTTTTTATTTTTTTTTTTTAATCCTTGTTTGCTCATTCCGATGTCAATGACCCCTCCGTTCCTATTCACAGAAGTGCAAAGGAATAAAATGCAGCTCAGCCAAAGGCTAAATCTAACCTCGGGAGTTTGTAAATTCCAAGCAGTCAATCCGCTCTGGAATTTGAGGTCCTTGTGATTTACCACATTGGCTTTAATACATACAGTACCTCTGTATGTTTTCTGGAAATGTCACTGCAAAGTTGTTGTTTCCATTCACAGCAGCAGATGGCAGCAAGAAACCACCGCCACTGAAAACTTCAGAATTAGTTATACACATTTGGATGATCTATAGAGAGTATGACATGTTGTGACATCGGCCTTTGGTGAACACCGTTGACGGTTAAATAGAGGAGAAGCAGTTAGATATTTTTCACAAAAGACATTTTGAAATGTCACAGAAGGAAACACACAGGTCTAAATAATACAATGAGTGTCTGTTCTGTTTGTTCTGCAAGCTGCTTCAGTTTTAGGGTCCTGGTATGTTCATGCTGGCTCACTCACACTTTCATAGCTCACTGGGACTCCTTAATAGAACAGAACCATCATAAATGTTATTATTAACACCTGCTTTATAGTATAACAAGTCAAAATGTCTGCTTTGAAGTTTGAAACAGTTCTAAGCCTGTGGCTGAAACTGTGTCGTTGCAGTTTGTGCCAGGTGTGTTACATTACCAGCTCAAACCGTAATCATACAAAAGATTCTTTAAGGACTACTCAGTGATTTAATCTTGATCGCTTTACTAATGTCCCAGTATGACTGAAGTCACTTCGTAGGTCAGAACCTTAGGAGACTCCAGCCTGCTGTTATATCAAGGGTAGGGATAATGGAAAGGTTGTTAACATAGTACTGCAGGGGATTTACCTAAGTTCACTCATAATTCACTCATCATCATTTCTCGTGGACATAGTTCCGCCCCTTTCCGACTAACAGCCAGTAAGCATAGAGAAAAGCTTCGGTGTGCTTCTCCCTTTGCAGCTGATGAGCTGTGACTTTGTCGCTCTCATTTATGGGCTGCTGTCCTTTGAGACCAATTTTCTCCTGCAAGGTGACCAGGGTGTACCAGGTGTGAGTGTGACCTTCACCTTGCCATGCAAAGCACTGTCCTAAAGCATGTTTCCCACCTCTGGAAAAAAAAAGTGTCAGCATGTGTTCTTTGTTAAAAATGCAAAACATTTTTAGTGTAGTTGTGTTGTGTTGTGTTTCCATGTTACAGCTTCTGAATAATCGGAAGGCCCCAGTGAGTATGACCTGTGGGTGGGTTATGGTATTGAAAATAATGGATAATATTATTATGCTTTACCAACCCATTACTGGATCTCACCCTGTCTTTTGTACATTGTTTTTTAGGAGCTTTACTATCTGAGAATGCAGAGGAACAGAGAAAAGATGGAGAGGAGAAAGACAGACGAGGACAATCAGGTATGGCTTTATGTCTTTGGCTCCGTATGAACATGAGGGTTTATTTAGAACATTATGTGAAGTGAAGTTATTATTTTCAGCCATTTGTATTTGAATAATTAAACATAACTAGGGGAGAGAGGGGTGTGTTTTTATGTGTTGTGCATATTAAATTCAGATCAATTAATGGTGTCTCTGTGTGTTTGTTTGGTCTTTAACCCTCCATTTGGTGTAGTGTAAGAGGAAGTTGAGGGTGTGCGTGGCAACATGCAACAGAGCGGACTACTCCAAGCTGGCCCCCATCATGTTTGGGCTCAAAAGCCACCCTGACGAGTTTGATCTGGAAGTTGTGGTGCTTGGCTCACATCTCATCGATGATTACGGGTATGTCCAACTGGCACTAATGCGTCCTTCTAAAAAAGCAAAAGCTTGTTACAGATGTTGCAAAACAGTAAAGTAGTGTCAAAAGTGTAATGCACCAGCCAATACAACAGTCCATAATTGCCCACAGATGTTCATTGTGAAACTCAGGTTTTTCGCTGACTTGCTCTTTTCCTACTTTCTGCTCCGCAGGAACACTTTTCGTATGATCGAGCAGGATGACTTTGACATCGGCTCCAAGCTCCACACCATTGTGAGAGGAGAGGATGAGGCTGCCATGGTGGAGAGTGTTGGGCTGGCACTTGTGAAACTCCCTGATGTCCTACAGAGGCTGCACCCTGACATCCTGGTCGTCCACGGTGACCGTTTTGATGCACTGGCCCTAGCAACTGCTGCAGCACTGATGAACATTAGAATACTTCATCTGGAGGGAGGAGAGGTGAGGAGGCAGGGCTTGAGAATATGAGAGAGAAGTTCTAGTCACACCATGCACCGTGTGTATACTATGCAGCCATATGTTTTCTTGTCTTAAGAGTGGCACAAAATGCAATAATGGATTGATATAATAGTAGTGCGGGAATTTATGGTTCTTCTACAGTCAGTTTTTGATCCGATGCACCTGCCTGTAAGACTTTGTAGTAATATTACCAAAGAACAAATAACATGTATCTTTTGTCTGTCTTTTTCCCAGGTCAGCGGTACAATCGATGACTCAATCCGCCATGCCATTAGTAAGCTAGCCCATTACCATGCCTGCTGCACACGCAGAGCAGAGCAGCACCTCATAGCCATGTGCGAGGACCACTCTCGCATCCTGCTGGCCGGCTGCCCTTCATATGATAAGCTGCTATCAAATAATCACAGAGACGACTACATGGATATCATCAAGAGCTGGCTGGGTATGTGGGGATACAGTCACGGGACAGAAATAAAGTGAGAGACATTAAAATTTGTTTGTATGTGATGTTTCGGGTGTTTATTCATGTTGCAGGTGACAAGGTGCAGGAGCGTGACTACATCGTGGCTTTGCAGCACCCAGTTACCACTGACATCCAGCACTCTATTAAAATCTACGGGCTGATGCTGGATGCTCTGCTTTCTTTCAACAAAAAGACCCTCATCCTCTTCCCTAACATTGATGCCGGTTAGTTTCACTTACTGCTTCCTTTGGGTCCTTTGTGTTATTCCAGGCTGTTCTGTGTCACTTGAACAGCCCCTTCTTATGTAAACAGGAAGCAAGGAGATGGTGCGTGTGATGCGTAAGAAGGGCATCGAGCAACATCCCAACTTCCGGGCAGTGAAGCACATTCCCTTTGAGCAGTTCATCCAGCTGGTGTGCCACGCCGGCTGCATGATTGGAAACAGCAGCTGTGGGGTACGAGAGGCCGGGGCCTTTGGCACGCCTGTCATTAACCTGGGAACAAGGCAAACTGGAAGAGAAACAGGTATGTTTGATAATTACATGCTGCCTCTGCCACAATTTTTGTCTGGACTTAATCTCTGACTGAGGAAGGTCAAGAGATGGATTAAATCACTAATGAGGACAAACAAAACAAACAAAAAGGACTTCACTCTTAAACAAAAATATCTGTCACTGTAGGGATCCTTTCCATAATGTTGTCAGACATCTGTAATAATAATAATAATAATGTGAGCATGTGAGTGGCAAATACAAGTACTTCTAGTGGATGCACATGAACGCTGCCAAATGTCCATGTCGTTACATTGCAGCCTGTTTCACCACTGCTGACTTTAGTGATCTTGCTCTATACTGAATCAATTTAAAACACTGTTGTTCCCATACATCACTTAGACACAAAGACAGGAAAATGGGGTCCAGGTTGAAAGTGAAAGTTTCCCTTCAACATCTACTGTATACTGATGATGTGTCTCTCTTTGCCAGGTGAAAATGTCCTACATGTCAGAGATGCAGACACTCATAATAAGATCTTCCACGCTCTGGAGCTGCAGTTTGGAAAGAGATACCCCTGGTATGATCCATATACTGTCGATCTGTCTTAACGGGTCTTTTTCCTCCAGTTTTGCTTGTAGAGCCTCTTTTCCTTTTCTCTCTTGTTCTAAAAGCACTGAATCTGTATTCTAAAGGTGTGTTCACACTTTTTCTTTTTTTTTCCGCTGTCCCTTGGTTCGCCCCTTTGTTGTCTCTTCATCGCTCAGTTGCAATCGCATCTGTCTGAGCGTTTATACCTCCGACCGCGGCAGCAGCTGAAAATTATGCATTTTGATACAAACAGGTAGCTAAACATATTGCAACTCTGTCAAAGTCCACCAAAGCATACATTTTCGTTTCCAAATATTTATTTGAAAACAAAACCACTCATACGGTCAATAAAAAAACATTTTGTTATTAATAAAAAACAAATGTACAGTGACCGCACAGCCGTGTGTCTGCGTGCGTGCGTTCGAGAAATATCAATTTAAAAAAAAGTTTCCACTAATTATTTCAGTGTTTATTTCTTTTATTCTTAAGGTTTTTTTCATTAAAATGTGTAATATAGCCTATAAAAACAATATTATAGACCAAAAGCTAATCTAATTTATTATTGCAGAATGTATTTAGCAAATCACCACTTTGAACTGGAGACACGGCGCAGTAGCGCAACAGCGCAGCAGCAGCAGCAAAAAAAAGAAAGAAAGGCATTATAAAAAGTGGACAAATAGTGTTAATTAATTGACATGAGACATTGGACAGGTTGTCAGTCCTATTCTATAATGTAGTCTGTAATATTTTTTTTATTTTATCATAATGTCTCGGAAATTACTCAAATGCATTCATTGTGTGCTTCTGAACACACGGGCAGCAGAAACAATGAAGTTACATATGATGGTCTGGCAGATCGTTGCGGCGCTTGGAGGCAGTTGACAGTGACAGTTTTTTCAGCAGCCATTTTTCTTCCTACCAATAACCTATGGTTGAGGCAGCTCCAGCTCCAACTCCGCTCACATGCTCTGACTCAGGCATCAGAGCCTCTGAGCTACAGCGATAGATGCATTGGCGCTGTCCGTGGTGCTTTACACTGGGATCGCCAGGATTACAGCGCTCCTCCAAGCGCCGCAGTCCAGCTGGCTGGCGCGGACACTGTTTGGATTACCTTCGTTTTTCATTATTAACAAAATGTTTGTTTTTTTTATTGAACGTATGAATGGTTTTGTTTTCAAATAAATATTTGGAAACGAAAATGTATGCCTTGGTGTACTTATACAATACAAAATGCATATAGCCTACCTGTATGTATCAAAATGTATAATTGCGGTCGGAGGTATAAATGCACAGAAGTGTAGTGAGTTTCATTTTTGTAACTTAAAGGCTCTCGGACAAGTGCACTTACATTGATCACTTCCATAAAATAAAACGAGAAATTGGAGAAGATTGAAAAAAATGTTAAAATTAAATTAGGGGACTGATCACAGATGTATTGTCTCTGTGTGTTTTTACATCTATTGTTGCTTTTAATGTGCAGCTATACTTTTAATGAAGCTGACATGTCATGACAGTCAAGCATCCCCCGGGATTCCGGGATTACGGCAGCCAATCAGTGTAGAGCTGCAAGCGACAGGACCCAGTAAAAAAAACGCTCCAGATGAGATTTCTCATCTCAAGCGTCGAGCAAAAAAACGTTCTGTTGCTCGGAGCTTGAGCAATTTTTCTCACAGGTGAATGTACGCTTAATCGCCTGTTTGCATTGACTTTGTATGTAAACTTGTCGCTAGCGAAAAAAAAACCAGGTCTGGTGTGAACACACCTTAAGTGTACATTTTTTGCTCTGCATATTATGAAGGGTAAGTTACAGCAACAACTGAAATGTTAAGTTGAAGTTAATTGAGTCCTCCTGTCACAGCTTTCTAGTTAAAAATTGAAGAAATTACAACAAAATATGAAAAAATACGATATAAATATGTACAATATATCTATTTTATAATGATGACATATAAACACAAGTGCATTTCTGTTTCTCATCAGCTCTAAGATTTATGGCGATGGCAACGCAGTGCCCCGTATTCTTAAGTTTTTACAGACCATTGACCTGGACGAGCCGCTCCAGAAGACTTTCTGTTTCCCCCCAGTGAAAGACTGCATCTCCCAGGACATCGATCACATCCTGGAGACACAGAGCGCTCTGGCTATTGACCTGGGAGGGACCAACCTCAGGGTGGCAATCGTCAGTATGACGGTATGCTGCATATACTCTGTAATCATTTCGATGTGGCTGTATTTCCATTTTTTAATTTTTTTTATTTATTTATTTTTTTAATATACGTATTCTTTAGGGCATTTTGGGGGGGGGGTGACATGCAGCAAAGGGCCACAGGCTGGATTCGAACCTGGGCCAGGTCTTGCAGGTGTTTGTTTTTAAATGGCTGTCAATAAAGCTTTGATGAAAACAACAAAAACTTAAAAAATTAAAGAGCTGCCTCGGTCGCTGTCCACTGTTATGTATTGTGGGATGCATGTGCCAGTGAAGTGTTTAGTGTTTGCATACTGTAACACTGGTTACTGTTGGTTACTATTTCAGACATACTAAAACATCTCAAATACACTTCTAGCCCACTAAATAGCTTGTTAGTATGGAAATTCAGATGCAGTTTGTGACTTCACCGTGATTCAACTTTGCCATCTGGTATAAAACCTGCTTCATGTTCTTCTTCTTCTTTCCTTTTCTTTCCCCTCCGCCACTCTGTTTCTCTATCCAGGGTAAAATAGTAAAGAAAAATACTCAGCCAAATCCAAAGACCATCGAGGCCAGGATGCAGCTCATATTAAAGATGTGTGCAGATGCCATGCAGGACGCTGTCTGCCTCAACTGTAGAATTCTCGGTGTTGGTATGAAAAGACACTCACATTACTTAATGAATATGTGGCTTTGATGCTGACAAAAACCACCATAAAACTATCACCTTGTAGCTCATCTAACATCTCTCACCTACATTGTAGGAGTCTCCACGGGTGGACGTGTAAACCCACAAGAAGGCGTGGTCGTAAACTCCACACAGCTGATCCAGGAGTGGTCCTCAGTGGACCTGAGAACACCCATCTCAGACGCCCTGCACCTACCTGTCTGGGTTGACAATGATGGCAACTGTGCTGCGTTGGCTGAGAGAAAGTTTGGTCAAGGCAAGGGGGTTGAGAACTTTGTCACTGTCATCACAGGAACTGGTGAGTCAGGATCTTTTCATTCATTCACACATTTGGTCATTCATCATCAGTTTAAACAGGCTTGGTGCAAGGAATTACATTTTGTAAAATTGTCATAATCCTAATATAAAAAACAAACAACTGTGCAGTGGAGGAAAGGGGGCATCATCTTTTTAAGTTTCTTAACTGAGCCTAGTCAGTATATTTTGTCATACTAAATGTCATGAGCCCTGTATCATACAGCAAATTGTAATCATCATTATAGCTTCATCTTAATGCACTGACTGCCTTTAACTACTCAAATCAGTTTCTTAATCTGAAGAAGTAAATACCTTGCCTCTGTGTGTAGGTATTGGAGGAGGGATCATCCATAACAATGAGCTGGTCCACGGCAGCACCTTCTGTGCTGCAGAGCTGGGCCACATCATGGTTTCACTGGAAGGCCCAGAGTGTTCGTGTGGCAGCAGAGGATGCATAGAGGCCTACTCATCCGGCTTGGCCTTGCAGAAAGAGGCCAAAAGGCTGCACGACGGTGAGTGTTTGTTTTTGTGTGCGTGAAGATTCATGGAATGTGCTGGGACTCAACTACGCCCAGACGATCCAGAGAGTAGCTGTGAAAGGTGTGTCTTCTAAACATGGTGTGTGCTCACCCTGACATAAACTTCTAGTTTTGTTCAGTCACCCTCTGGAATTGCATGTGCATAAAGGAATAGTTCACCCAAAAATGTTATATACCACATAACACACATGACGCAGGCATGAATGTAGGTTGGATTTGCTGGTTGTAGGAATTTAAATTCATTTCTTCGCCCTTTTTGTAACTTTAAACTAGAAATAAAGTAATGTGTCGCTTTTTTTCTAACTGTTGGTCTTAGAATATTTGACTTTGTGGAAATCTAGAGCAATGTTTATGTCAAGTTGATTGAACAGTCCCTCCAGGATTTCACTAGCCTGGTGAAACCATCCTAATCTCACAAGCTCATGTTCTATTTCGCTCCGCAGATCAGTCTGGCCATGCCATCACAAAGGCGCATTCTGGCATCGGTTAAAGCTTATCAGGCCAAACAACCGTTTATTGCTTTGGGGCAGGGACATCATCAGAATAGAATGGAGTGAATGCATTTCGTAAAAAAAACAACATGGCTACTGATTGTGAAACTGCTATGGTAAATGAGTTGAACGAACTGGAATGTATATTTTCTTTAAAAGCAGAACAAACGGCTGCACTGAAAGCTTTTATTGAAAAAAGGATGTGTTTGCCATCCTTTCTATGGGGTTTGGTAAAGTTTAATTTACCAACTGGCTCTGTTGATCGGGAAGAAGGTGGGACTCACTGAAAACCTAGTGGCTATTGTTTCTCCGCTAGTTGCTCTCATATAGGAGCAGGTCAGGGAAGCGACCAAGCTGGGAATCACAGTCCACAGTGAGGAGGAAATCCGCAAAGACAGCAACACTCTTTCACAGACATCATCACAGCTCATCTCCGCTGCAGTTTGCTTGGCTTTTTAAAGTGGCGTTGTGCTAGCCTACATCACACGTTTCATTTACTCTGATTGGTTTTCCATCTTGCCAATTACGTGAAGGGGCACTTTGAGTGACATCCGATGATACTGCCCCTTGGGAATAGAGGACATGTATACTCCGGGACCGGTTTCTCTCCGGGTTGAAAATTGTGAAAATAGTTGTGATGCTGTGTTAGTGTTCCCCACAGAATTTCCCACAAAATTAGAATTAATTTGTGATGGTAGGGGTGTTGGTCGATCAGCTGTTAATGCCATGCAACAGAGCGCTGAAGGACCATTCCCATGAGAGGCTCTCCTTGTGCTCTCACTGTCGGTATAGCACGAGCTAACAGAGCACGACATGATCTCATCACTACTTGTCATATTTTGCTGCTTAGGAAGTAGCCCTGCAGCAGCAAACGTCCGACACAGGGCAACTTATTTCAAAATAAAATGGCTCGACTCTGTTGTTAAATGTGTTGATAACCATTGGGTAACTTTAGCTTTGTGATGCTAACAGTTAGCCCTGTCATTGTGTGTGTGTGTGTGTGACTCTGTCCAAGGCACAGAGCTCCGATCCCGAAGCAGCAGCTTCATAATAAACAGAAAGAGGGAGGCTGAGCGAATCAATGCACTGTGCAGAGCTCCACAATGAAATGAGATTTTACCCATTAAAATAGTCATATTTATGGTAAAGTTACAGTGATTGGACAAAATTGCAAGGTTACACAGAATTCACAGGAACTGAACATTGCGAAATCCCGAAGGGACTGGTTAAATGTAGTTTCTCATCACATGTCTCCAATGTCTTCATAACATCATTCATTATTTGTATGCATACGCACATCTGACCTGTGTGCTGATGTGTCTTTCAGAGGACCTGCTGAAGGTGGAGGGGATGGATATGAAGATCACGGAGCAAATCACTGCTGCCCACCTCATCAACGCAGCCAGACTGGGGAACAGCAAAGCTCAGGCTGTTCTGCACAAAGGTCAGAGTGCAAAGCCAAAAAAATGCATACAAAACAAAAAAGACCCCAAAATAGTCCTTTGTCACGGACAGGAATTATAAACACTTAACATTCTTAAAAACATTATTATATTTCACGATCACTGGTCATCAAATCTGCTATTAAACAAGGAAAAAAATCTAATTTCTGTCTTCATCTTCCCCTCTCCAGCCTCCACAGCACTAGGCGTGGGCCTGATTAACATCCTGCACATAGTGAACCCCACACTGGTGATTCTGTCCGGCATCTTGGCCTCTTACTACGAGGCCCCAGTGCAACAAGTAATCTCTGAGAGAGCCCTCGACTGTGCCCAGAGCATCAAGGTTATCGCATCAGATTTGGAGGAACCGGCTTTGCTTGGAGCAGCTAGCATGGTGTTGGACTATGCAACCAGAAGGACATACTGAAGGATATCATCTTCATTTACCAAGGACTGCTACCAACAAGAGACCTACAAAACTGACAGTAGTACCTGTACTGCCCAGATAGATATACAGGCATATCTAAGGGATACATTTTAAAGGCTTGACAATGAGTCCGAACCATTGTGCTAGTTTTTAGCACGCTTGTTTTGCTTATTAATAACCTTGATGAAGGCAGTTTTTCTTGTGGTTTCCACAAAAATGCAAATTCTCAAGCATGTCAGATGGCCAGATGATGGTCAGTAAGTGGGTCCACTGCACAATACGGAAATTTCACCACTCTTTTTTTTTTTTTCTTTTTTTCTTTTTTTTTGTTAAATTTAGGTCTACATGTTTAATTAAGCCCCAGGGCTTTTTATTTCTTTTTAATGATTAAGCATCAGCTTCGGAGTAAACAGTAACACCATCTTAAATCCAAAATTATCCTTCCAGGGTAGGACTAACCCGCTCTACTTGTAATGTGATGTGGGTGGATGGAAGAGTCATTATAGAAAGCTTGTATCAAAATATTGTGACCAAAATATTGCTAAAACATTCTCCTGCAGCTTTGTCTCAGATCTCCTTGATCGCTTGCCGTCTCACTTTTTTATATAATCTTTTATGGAGGTTTTATTCTTAATTTGATCTGTGTTGAAATAAGGGTAAATGTCAAGTTATTATGTTACATTTCCATGTTTTGTTTTGTGAATGACATTATGTAAGGTGTGGAAAAATCTTTAGTACTTAAAGATGATCTTACGGGGAAAGAAATGGTTAATGAATAATCCGTTGAAACATTTAATGACATGTTAAGGTTGCAACTGCTTGAGCATGATAGCTGCTTTGGTATGAGGGCCTGACCGAAGCTTTTGTCTGAATATGATGAAGTGGGTTGTTTTTTTTTAATATACATTTCGTCACCACAGACCTTACGAAGTTTTGAACTGAATTTGAAGTTTTCTTCACGCCTTTCGAATATATATTTTATCAGAAAAATATTTACATGGTTTGTATGTAATTACATAGTCTCTCTAATGTACGTTACATGCCAATTGAAATTTTTTGGATTCATTTCTTTGTATTTTGGGGGTTTATGTCCAAATATATATATATATATATATATATATATATATATATATATACTGTTTTGTTTAAAATATAAGAAATAAACTTTATTTAAGAGAGGAAAGCATGGAAGACATGAATGTTCTGTAGAGTACAAATCCTGTTGATGCTTTTTACAACGGTCCAATTCACAATATTGTTGCTTGGGGTGTTTACGCAGCTTCTAAGTTAAATGTCTACATGTCTACACAGGAACAAGTGCAGCTATTTCAAAACACATCTCTCTTCCTTCAGCAGCCTTGAAATACATGTAAAAAAATGTTTTGTAGAATTTAAAAAAAAAATGTTTTATGTAAAAGATGAAGAGATTAAACAAGTCTGATATTGGGGTGATGTGTTTCTGAGGGCCCAGTAGAGTAAGGACGATGACTGAACTGCTGTTCCAAAACAAGCTTTACAATTGTAAATTTTACTTTTATCAGTGACTGCACATGTTCAGTCATATGAGACTCCTGGATATTTAAACGGAATAAAATAACCAGTCATGTAAGTACTGTAAATGGGACTTTTACGCAGAAACAGCGACTGCCCTCTAAAGCCTTGCTGATTTCTGCACTCTATATCTCCAACAGAGTTGCAGTATATGAATCTACCACTATAGTCCTGACTGATATGTTTTAAAGTCGGTCAAGTTCATTCAAAATCTGTATTTCACCACTTAGTCATCATGCAATTTACTAATGTGCCCTGGGAGTCATATTCAATTATGTTCTTCACTTGTTAATACAAGAAATAATAGCATTTTTCCATTTTTTTCTTTGTCTTCTTTTTAATCATTTAGCTCCATCAATTAGTTATCTTGAGGGTAAATTGCAAAGTTAGGAGCCAGGTAACAGTCAAGTCCTACATCCTTATTCAAGGCCATGATTTAGTCATATGAGTTACAGTAAAATGCTCATGAAGGAGACTCACCTTTGTGTTTCATGACCTCTGTAAAGTGAGCAACAACTGGCTTCATAGTTTTGTCCCTTTTTATTTGTTACAGCAACCCAGGTTTTCAGCTCAGAGCAAATTCTAGCTTTAAAATAGGAGTCCCACTTACAGTGTGTTTTATATGCAATATATTTCCTCCCAGCTGCATACCTTGAGCCGGGTTAGTCCCTGCTTGTCCCCTGAGCCACTTGAGACTATTCAGGGCTGTCAATAATTAACCACCATGGCATTGTGCTTGGGCTGGACCCAACACATGTTGCCAGGGTGCTTCGCCAGGAAGACAGGAGCAAAGAGGAACAAGGATCTCTGATCTGTTGAGACCAACATTTTAAGAAAAACAAAACAAGAAACGGCTTCAGTCTGCCATAAATTGGTAGTGCTGGGCAAATAAATGAGATTTTTGTTGCAAGTAAATTCAGACATGTACTTAATACATATATATATTGTATGAAAAAATGTGCATAATATTAGCATATTAGAGGATATAAACAGATTCATACAGACCTAACAATGATATAAGGTTAATTATATAGCAGTTGAATCTTGCCTAATCTCAGACTGCGGATTTTTCTCACAGCTCTGACAGCACGTAGCAGGTCATGGGACCCGTATGGAGCAGCGTTTACAGATTTGATTGGTTCCATTTTGAGGCAGCTGTTCTGTGATTGGTCCCCCGTGCGATCACTCACCCGCTCTGGCTCGTGATTGGTTCCTCTCCTGTTTCCGCTTCGCTAGCTTTTTCGTTTTTTTCCTTTTTGTGTCGTCCTTCTTCCCGTTGAGCTAATCGATTACGGTCACCCGCGACACCTGCTCACCGTTTCTCATATTTATCCGCACGTAACTACACACACCATGGATGATTTTGACATGCTGAACGCGCCCGCCGCTGGGAACGGTGTCGGGTCGGAGGAGGACCCCGCTGCCGCCTTCTTAGCCCAGCAGGAGAGCGAGATCGCGGGGATTGAAAACGACGAAGGCTTCAGCATCCTGGACAGCGGAGAGGTCCCCTCGTCGCTGGGAGACCCTAACGGTGGGTGACTGTTGTGGTCAAGCAGAGTCAGTTTCCCCTCGTTAAATGTCACCATAGTCTTTCTATTTAACTTTAATGACAGGGTGCCGTGCGTGTTGTCAAACTGTAACTCCCGTTAAACCTTAATTTGGTCCTAAATGGACTCTGAAGCTGATGCTCTTTGGTCAGATGCTAACGTTAGCTTAGCCACCGAATTAGCCCAGTTGGTTTAGCTAGCGTTACCATTAACCCGTGTCAGCGCTATGTAAAATTGACAAATGAACATGAACACGAAGCAGTAAACTCAGAATGATTACTTAACTAATGTTTGTTTTATGAATATCCAGCTGTCTGTAAAATGAATGAAGCTGTGTGATAACATCAGTCCTGCCGCTCCTGGTCTTGTCATTCATTGCTGACTGTTTGCTGGCAGCCCGACATGTTGCTACAGCCCTGGGAGCCAGCAAACCTTACAGCCAAAAGAGGAAATTGATGGAGCTTAACGACCTTTGCCCATGCCTGCCTCGTTTCCTTGAGGCTGTAGCTTCGTTGTGGTGTAGCAATTGTAGTTAGTCAGAATTGCTGACATGCCATGTTATGAAATGTGTGTGTATGAAAATCTTGAGGATTCAGCAATAGTAAAAGAGTGAGCCATGGTGTTGTCATGATAGAGGTTTTGTTGTTTTCTGCTTAAACACATCACTCATGTCTGCTGTTTTATTTGTCTACTTGATTTCTAACAGCTATTTTCATTGTATCTTTGCAGATGGTGCTGTCAACGGAGAGCTTCATGGGGTAATACTTTCACTCTTATATTGTCAACTGCCTAATTATTCTGTCCTTGTGTCTGTTCTGTTGTATGTTGTGTTTGTGTGTATAGAGAGACTTTGACAGCCTATTCATGCTCACAAAATAGAGAGCTGTATGTTTTGGCTCTTCAAACTCGTCAGAGGATTATTGTGAGGACACAGATGTTAGTGTTTTGGTAAATGGCCAAACTATGCTGCTGAAGTGACATTTGTCTCTATAATGTTACGGTGAAGAAAACCTAATACCTTATTAAAGTCTTATACTGTAGGTATTAAGCTTGTGTTTCATAGCTTCTTATGAAAGCACAACTGTTAAAGAACACTTTTGGTGTATTACAGCTTGGATTTCATTTTGATAATGTGTGCTCTGCGCACACAATAACATCGAGTATGGTAGGTCAAAGTTCAACCATTACGTTGGCCTGAAAATTGTGATGAATGGTAACGTTGGATCACCTGTGATTTTTTTTTTTTCCTCGAAAAACTTTGGGTAACCTGGTGGTTTGTTGAAAATGTGTCTGACTGTTTGTTTCTTGTCCCCTTTGACTTCATTGTGGTGATGTTGACAGTTTAAAGAGACGTTATAATCTCTGAAAGGAATGATGACCTAAACTGCAAATTATAAAACCAAAATCATAATAAACCAAAATTATCCTTTCAAACAAATATTGCTGACTTTCAACAAGCTCAGTGTCATCATAATGGTAAATGTGCAGTGAGCTCCAGGCGCTGAAGGCATGAAAAGTTTCCCTTAAGTGTGAACTGATGAGTATACAATAGTCTTGATAATGGGATGTTGAGATTTGATTTTGTGGAGTTTTTTTTCCCAGTTTTATGCATTAGTTCTGCAGCTGCTCTTTGTTTAAAATATAAATATACATTTGTAAGATTTTAGTGGTGAAGTGGAAAGAAAACTTGTTTTCTTTTAGCGTTGTAGCAGATAGTGTGATTTCAATGCTGACTAAAGAGGTCTGAATATCTGGCTGTCAGATTCACTCCAACTTCCGTTTCCTGTGCTGTCATTGCAACATTGTTATATTTTGCACCGTCAGCTATCAGCTAAGCTGATAAAATCCAAAGCAGGCCAAATGTACTTCTAATAAATCCTGTCAGGATATAACTAACGTCTAGGAACAGATGTACTGAATAAATACTGTAATCAGGATAAGAAATTGGCTGTGATTGAAAATGTATTTACAACCTTCAGATGACAGTTGGATAGATGAGTAATTCATACTGAGAGACTTTTTCACTGAATCTCTGTAACTGACATTGAGGAAATGTTTTTTTATGAAGTAAGACAATTATCTCTATATCATTACGTCCCTTGTTTCGCAGGAAAGCAACGGTCCATCAGACGCCTATGCAGCAATTTCCAATGCAGACCGGCTGCAGGCAGAACCTGAAAGCCTACGCAAGTGGAGGGAGGAGCAAAGTGAACGGCTGGAGTTGCTAGGTAAGCACAGACCAGAGTAAATTAGAAGGGAACAGGACAGGCCACTGCTGTCTCAAAAGTAAAGGTTGATATCATGAGACCTATGCCTAGCGCTGGAAATTCAAACCTAGCAGGGTTTTTTTCCATAGTTTGTTGGTATGTTATGAATTTTCTCCTTCCCTAATTGCCAGTTGTCCTGCCCTCATATTATTTCCCCCTGCTTTTATGTTTACCTTTTCATCTGTCTCTTCACTAATTTATTGCCGTTTACCTCGCTCTTCTCCCTCTCCAGATGAAAATTCTCGCAAGCAGGAGTCAGAGTGGAAGGAGAAAGCCAAGGTGGAGCTGGAAGAGTGGCACGCCAGGCAGAACGAACAGCTGGAGAAAACCAAATCCAACAACAGGTACTGGCTTCATAGAGGGGTAGAGACAGGACACAAGGAACAGTGGACATGGGGAGGGCTGATATTACCATGAATAAGAACCCATTCACATTTGTGTCTGGACCAAAAAAAAAGCCAAGTCGATGATATGGAGGATTTCCAAAAAGTTCTTAAATCATAGCAGCAGTCTTGGATTCAGCCAAAGTGGAGCTTATAGCTGAATACTTAAGGTTTGGCTCAATGTGTAGAGTCTCTAGCAGGAAGAGAAATGGATCCGCCCTAGCCTTGAGGTTCGAGAAAGATATTGTGCTGCTGTCCCAGCAAGTCGGTCTTCCTATCCTTCGCTGGCCCAAAGTTTCCTATTTAGAAGATGATTTGTTCTCACATACTTTTGGACAATCATGACGTCAGGATGTTACTTTAGGGGGCAACCTGAGATACTACAGGTGATGAGCCAAAAACATGAAAGTATTTGTTGTCGTATTGCACACACTCACCTTCTCAATAGCCCTGCCAACCAACACTGTAGTTTCAATATCTTCAAGCCTCTGCTGAAGGTTAGGCTAAAGTTAAAGGTGGAGTCTGCAATCCTGGAGAAAGATTGTTGCTATTTGAACTCAACACCCAAACAAATACACCCCTCCCGTCAGTGTTCTGTCAGAAGCTCTGTTTTACTGTCTCTCTTGCTCCCATTGCCTTTCTCTTTCTACATTCACGCCCTTTCCACTATCCTGTGCACGAGCACAGCGTGATAGTGTTATGTAGCTTGGTTCAAGCAACTTTGTTTGTTTCCTGTTTGCAGAGGCAGGTCTGTTTATGCAAACAGGACATTTGTTTTTCAGTGCACACATGGAACGGAAAGCTAACAGGAGATGTTTGCTGTATTTGGCAAAAAGTGTACTGGATTAGAATTGTAGACTCCACCTTTAGTTTTACAGCTGAAGTTAGATCTTACTGTACAGTCATGGATGCTTAAAGCAACGATTGTACTGTGTTAATATTATTATCTTAGATTTACCCCACCTGGCCATAAATTGGCAGAGGTGAAGGTGTGTGAGAGACAACCCTTAAGGCTCATGGACTTCAGCTTGGTCTTGAATACTTATTAATAACAATGCTTCAAAAGACTGAAGTGTTGTTTTCTCATATGATTGTTAGATGTGTACAACTATTTAAGGATGTTTAATATGCCATTGGCTGGCATATTCACCAAGCACCAGGTAACTCATCATGTTGTAGAGGTGAATTGGCAAAGTTTCTGTCTCGGTTTCTCCTGCACTGTAACGTAGCCCTGCTGCCCTATTAATAATGAAATACCTGCAGCCATGACTCCCTGCTCATCTGGCAGTTTGGTGGAAAAGTGTTACAGTTGGATAATCCTTTCATATGGATGGTCTTTGTCTGGTAAACAAGTAACTCATATACAAATGTAGAAGAGTTCAGACTGCAACTGACGATTATTTTTATAATAGAGATAAGCAAATGAGTCTAAACATTGGAGAAGCTGTCACTGGTAAATAATGTGGTGTCTTCCGATAATTACTTAGGCCAGATCCACACTAATACGTTTACGTTTCAAAATAAAAACAAGCTCAATACACTTAAGTGTTTTAGCACCGTTTTTAGAAGTAATCTCTGTCCATACTAACACATCTGAAAACGCATATCACATGACCATTCATGCAAACTGGGTATCCATGTGCTGATGTAAACAGGAAGCACATTGTCAACTCTGTGGTTGGTGGCTTAGTCATAGAAAGATGGCACCAAGTAGGACCAGAGATTTCTTTGCTTGGACTGTCATTGGTCAAAAACTATAGATTGGGAGTTGTTACAAGGCAAATACAGCAACACATTCGAGCAGCACTGGGAGCATTAGCCATCACTGGAGAAAGCAATGGTGATGGTAAAGGAGCAAAGTAATCCACACAAGAAGAATAAAATAACAAAAGCTATGCTGGCATACCTACAATCTTTTAAACACGTCTTGACCGATGAGACCCAACCAGGAAGTGAATATGGGTGTCAACATTATCATTTTCAAAAGTGTCTGTCAGCGCCCATCCAGACAAAAATGCAACCCCTAAGTTTTCAAACTAAAACATGATCGGCAGCATTTTAAAAAGTCTCCATTTTAGCGGTTCCAAACCACTGGAATAGTGTGGACGCTAGACGTAAACGTAGCAAAAGTTATGTGTTTCTAAATGAAAACATTAGTGTGGATGTAGCCTTATATTCATTAGGCATAGTTACAGTGTATCACCAGGATTTAATTAATTACTAAAGCAGTTCAATGTGTTGAACAATTAGAACTTGATAGTGTTTTGAAGTTACTCCCTCACTTCTGGTATTAGTTTTGGATATGAGGAGCTGATGGTGTATGGCAGATCACACAGACATGTAATTGAAGACATGTAATCAGCCGACAGCCTCCCTGAGCCCGTGAAACCCTTGATGCTGTGTTTAGAAGTCTTTCCCTGAGCCTTTGATGATATGCCTTAGCTTATTACTGTGTGGTAACCTATAATGCTTGTGTTTCCATCCTCTTCTCCCTTTTATTGCTGTCTCTCTTCTCTCCTGCCTTCTTGCTGCTCTGTCGTTTGGGCGGATGTTTGTCCAGGGTGCTGGATGAAGACTTCTACAAGCAGCCCTTCTCTGAGCTCATTGGTTATGTGTATGTTGCTCCAACTAACATCCTCCCTTCTCATTCTTTTGCCTTTTTTTTTCTCCATTGTCATCATTAACTCCCAGCCTCCAACCAACCATTGACGTCATCTCATTAGTTAGGTCATTAGTTAACTCCCCATGTATTGCCATGGTTTAACTCCATCTTTTGTTCTTTAATTCGTAACTACTTGGATTTTGAATTGTTTCACGTCATCTAGCTTTTTTTTTGTTTTCCATATGTAAACCTCAGTCATAACTTCACCCCATATGTCTGCATGCCATTTGTGAGTGGATGCCTGTGAGGATTTATCAGTACAGAGAATGACTGCATGCTACTACACACACACTGCCACGCTCCTCAGTCACATCTATGGAAATCAAATTAATTATTTCATTACTGTGCCTCATCTATTACTCACTTCCATACTTATCCTTCATTTCAGCAAAACATTTTGCAAACACATGACATGAATTTCCAACAATTAACACTGCTTACATTTATTGTATGAACTCTCACAGGAAGTGTTTTGTTTCTACTTAACATCTTTTCATAAGCGTGATGTTTTTTTCCCCCCCAAAATTAATCTTCAGAATAAGGATCAGGAGTATGATGCGTGTAGATTTGTTTGAAGCAGTTGTGTGTGAACTTGGCATCAACTAAACTTTCCCTTTTTCTTAATCTGTTCACTGAACAATGTGCAGAGTCGACACTGTTCATGGGGATGGTTCCTTCCTCTGAATCTTTACAAGTCAAACTTCCTACTCACTCCAACTTCCCGTACCTCCAGCTCTGCCACTCACTTATGCAAACGCTAGGGCTATGTGCAGAACAGGATAGTGTCATACTAACCGTACCACATGTGAAACAGAGTTAAAAGTTACTTAAATTTTAAATAGTGTGTGCCGGTCAAGTTGTATTCCTTTCCTTTGGACTTAAATTGGATCCATCTGCAGGATTCAGAAACACAAGTTGATACCTTGTTTTGCCTTTGAGGATATTTTATAATGTTTTTTTCAAGCTGCATAAAAGCACTTAATAGTCTTCTGAAATATTGTTTTGTGTCCATCATTGTGGTTCATATGCTAATTTCTGATCAACATATAAAGGGTCAGAATTTGTTTGTTTTTTTAAACTTGCAGATGTCCTGACTTGTGATACTGAGTCCAGCATTCACTATCTCTTTCTCCTTATTATTGGTGGTAAATGTAATGCACACCAAAGATTTTATTGAGAACAGCATTGGTCATATCATGGTTACACAACTGCTTCAAACTGAACTGTGTGTTCATGCTTTTTAGAATGTTAGCTGCTCTGTAGCTACTGCTGTCCGACACGATGACATGCTAATTTGCCCAGCTAGCTATCCAGTAGGCTGAGCTGTGCAGCCTTTGGTTTTGCTATTCAATCACAAAAGAGTGCACATTAGCCTGCATTGCAGTGTACATGTTTCTTCCTCTAAAAATTCATCAGCTTTGCTTTTAAAGGTCAAAGAAAGACCAGATTCCAGCAGTGTTAAAGGGACAGTTCACCTCAAAATCAAAGACATATTTTTCCCCTTACCTGTAGTGCTATCTGTCAGTCTAGACTATTTTGGTGTGAGCTGCTGAGTGTTGGAGATATCAGCCGTAGAGATGGCTGCCTTCTCTCCAGTATAATAGAACTAGATGGCCTCTTGTCTTTGAGTAGATGTGTGCTTCCTTCTGGTGTAGAAAGTAGAATGGTTCCTACATGAAACTGCTCACAACAACATCTGTGGATTATCTTCAGTAACCAGGTCATGATTTCTGGAAAGAGACGTTGCTGTTGAGTTGGTCAGATGTATTTCTTTCTTTTTTTCTTTTTTTTTTTTTTTTTTTTGGTGCATTGAACACCACAAGCCGAGTGCCATCTAGTTCCATTATACCGGAGAGAAGGCAGACATTTCTACACCCAATGTCTCCAACACTCAACAACTCACACCAAAACAATCTAGACTGATAAATAGCACCACAGGTAAGAAGAAATATATGTAATGTATTAATTTGGGGGGTTAACTGTCCCTTTAAACTTGTCATTATTGTTATTTCTAACAAAGGTTGTTTTTTGTTTTTTTTTTAGAAATGTATAGATGGCTGAAAGCTATTATTTACTAGTATTTTTTCATTTTATTTTAAATAGTCTACATAATGTGCACACCTCCAATGCAGTTTATGCAGCACATTGTCAACATATATGTGGGATTGAGTCTGAGCAGTGTTGGTGTAGAGTGACACTGAATTACACCACCTCCTCCTCCTCCTCCATCTTGTCAGTGTGAGACTGTGAGTGGGACTCCAAGGGCCTCATTTATAAGCCTTTAGTAAGAACAAATGGGCTTGAATGATGTGAATAATGCACTTCCCACACAAATGCTGGGAATTAAAAAATGTGTCAAGAGATTGAATGCATTTCTGCACAGTCTCTGAAGAATGCCTATAAAGATTTGGAGGGAGTGGGAGCTGCAAATGTAGTTAAATTAATCGTGTTAATGTCTCGTGACGAGATGAAATGGCTTGCAGGTGAGCTTTTTAACATTTGATAGATCAGAATATTAGTAAGAGGATGTCGTGCTCATGTTTTGACCAAACTTATTGGAAAATTATTAACACAGTTTTATAAATGAGACCCCAGGCCATAATGTCCTCGTGTGAGTAACATGGCACAAAGCGGTATTCACACAGAAATGTCTTTCCCACTCACCAAACCAAAGGCTGCACACTTTTAGCATTTTGAACACTTTTGATGGAATAAAAAGGAATGAAATTTTTTTGAAATGTCGCTTTTGCATGCCGGCTTTCAACATCTGCATTTAGCTCATTTTGGTTGTCTTTCATTTCGTCCCCTCTCTCTCTCTCTTCTAAATTCTGACTTGTGAAACTGTTTCTCCCTGTTTTCTTTTCCTATGCACCTTAAAGCACACACATTAACCATCCTTGCTACCGCCTAGACCAGTTAAGTAAAAATATGAAACCCCAGAACCTCCAAGTACTTTATATTTTTGACCGGGGATAGATGCAGTTCTGTGTGTGTGTGTTAGATAATTATACGTTGCACAGATCCAGTTTATTATCCCGACAGTTAGATCCACTGCCTAGATAGAGGTTTGTTATGATGTCCCCTCTGTGATGTTGTGGTCCTTCTAGTTCCTTTTGTGTATTTGTAGTTGGTTGTGACGGTGAATGTTCATTGGCTTCTCATCCCCATTTTGCTTTGTGTACTGTGTTGTAGTTAGTAGCAGAGTTTGTGCCTGCAGGTTGGGTGGGGAATAGAAAAAAAAACAATCCTAAATAGAAAACGGCAGTGGAATTATTACTGTTTGTGGGTGGGGTGTTACGGGGGCTTACATTTGTTTAGCCATAATCTGTGGCTTGCATCTCAAAATGTCTTGTGATAGTGGCACTGATCCATTTTCAGATTTAAGTTTTGTCTTTTCTTTTTGTTTTCATTTACTTTAACTTTTCAATTTAAGTGCTATGTTGTAACACCTGTAGTGTAAATATCATTTTTTTTGTTTGATAGATGGTTTAAAAACATCAAACCTTCACCAAGAAGACAGTAATTGATCTGTTCCGCAATTACGACACATGAAATCAAAGTAAACACATTCTTTGCCACTCTTCCAAATAGCCTGCTTTTCAGCCGCAGCACAATGCATGGCTAAGGCCCAGCAGTGCTTCAGTTCTTTTGGGCTTGGTTAAAAAAAAGAGCTTGCCATTATTGTTCCTTTTTAATCAAGGACAAGTATATAGATGAGCTCATCATCCCTATACTTGGGTCTTGCTGAGGAAAGTTGTAAATATGCAACCACGGGGCAAGTTGAAGTGTAAGGGTGCGGGCCAACTCCCCTCCCCCCAGTTCTGTACAGAACTGCATTTTTAACCAACCAAAGATGCTTAACAGACCTTACAGTTACTTTGTTTAGCTTTGGTTTGTTTTCTTTGGATTTCTCATCAGTATTTTTATATGTACCTCCCTTTACTGTTGTGAAGAGTCAAAAGACAGGTGACTGTACTGTAATGTGTAAGCAGAGTTGGGGGCATGCCACAGGTAATGAAACTGTTCTAGCTTGTTGCTCTTTGTGGGCCTAAAGACATAAATGGATGTCCATTTCTGTGTGGTGATTGGACTGTCCCGCCCTGAGGTCGACTCTGCTGAACCACCAATGTCCCACCGAGCAATCAAAAGGAAAACTTGTCTGTAGTTATGTGTTGTAGAGCTTTATGCTGAATAGATTTAAGGAGTATCTCTCATATCCTGATGTGAGACTGAATTTTAACTTTCACGTATATATCAGAGGCTTGACTGGGTTTTCCATCAGAGCTTGTGTTGGTGATCAGCAGAGGACTTCCTCAGAGCTGTATGTGTACTATGCTGTATCTTACTTCTTCCTCCACTGATTGTTTTCTATTCCATGTCCTCTCCTTATCTTCTTCCCTGTTGCGTATAGGGCGGCTGAGGAGGCCATGATTTCGGATCTGGACGAGAACAACCCTGGCACGGAGTGGGAGCGGGTGGCTCGTCTCTGCGATTTCAACCCCAAGTCCAGCAAGCAGGCCAAAGACGTGTCCCGCATGCGCTCGGTCCTCATCTCCTTGAAGCAGTCCCCGCTGGTCCGTTAGGCAGCCAAGGCTGCCCAGGGCGTCATTCCATATCATCATCTATCACCACACACCAACCAACCCAGCATTCACAACCTTTATTCTGAAGACAAGGGGGTTTACACCCCTTCTGTGCACGCGTTTGCCATGCACAGTCATACCCCCCCGTCATACGCCCCCCTCCCCCAGTGGAAGGATATAGCCAGTGGTCCTACCCTCATCCATTTCCACCTGGCAGGGCTGTAGAGATTAACCTTGAAGCACCAGCTCGCCATTTCCTCCCCCTTAAAGGGTTTCCACCTGTGTGCACCTCTTCACAGACCAAACAAGACCTTTTAATACGTCTTCTTCACGTTTAACAAACTTCGATCAAGGCCTGTTAGATCAACACCAGGTCTCACGGTCTGTGGTCTTGTGCAACACTTGTGTAAGGGTGGTGAGCTGGGACACTAAAAGGGAAGGGTTGATGTTCGTTTGGGCCTTCAGCTACACTACAGCCTGCTTCACACGGCCCCCAAACAATATCATTCCCATGATGCTGTACTCTAACTCTTAACCTGTCAATCTCATGAATCTTTCTTCGACTTACGAGGGTTGATCGATGTTAAATGGTTTACTTCACCTTCTGTTTCCCCATCCTTACAAAAAAAAAATCTTAAGAATTTTTCTTTATTGTTGTTTTTTTAAGGACCAAACTCTTAAGACAGAACTCCAAATTCAGTGTGTGTACTTTAAACTGTGTGTGTAGAGCCTGCTTGTGGCATATTGTGTTCAATTTTCCAATCTATGCATTTCCTTTTGAAAAGCCTCTCCCCTCTCCAGTCAGGAACTGAACAAAGTCCAGTCATTACAATACATATGACCTGTTTGTGTGTGCGTTTAAACCTCAACAGTGTGTGTATGTACTCTATGCGTGTACCTATGTACATATACAGAAGGCAATATATATACAGTATATAAAATGTTTATGTCACTGAAATTAGACAGTTGTGGTTTTAAAGAGAAATAGATATTAGCCAGCTGTTGCTTGACCATGCGTGTTCATTGTCCATTTGATTTCAATATCAGTAAAAAGTGAATGGAAGCTGTCGTCCTGTCGTTCTTCAGCTGGATAATAAATGTTAATCTGTGGTTTGGGAATGTGGCTGCACTGAGTCAACAAAGCGTCATAGTGCTGGTAGATCCTGGAAAGATTTACTTGCAAGAATCCTGACAAACAGAGCGCCCAAATGATTTCAGTTTCCATAGATGGCTGTGGAGTTCTCCATGACTTACCTCGTGTGATACAAACAACTTTCCCTATCAGGAGAAAACTGCCTAAAAAGGTATGAGGCTGTGCAGCATGCAAGCTCGAACAGCTCTTACCTGAACCTAATTTGGGTTGTTAAAGGAAAGAAAAGGTAAAGAGGATTGCGAGGCATTTTATTGTCCTGAATAGTGTTGGATTTGTCTTTTCTCTGAGGTCTAAGCTTAAGGGCATTTAGATATGTTTGTCTGTTTTCATGCAAAGTATTTTATCTTTGACCGCCCCTGAAATTAATGTTAATGGAGGAGCTTTTGTGCTGTAGAGTCAGCTTCAGATGACATTGGCTATATTCCCAAAATCTTAAATTGAATCACACGCTATGTAGGAACTTAATTTGGCCCAGCGGTACTTTTTGTTAGATATCTCCAGGTTGTAGCCACCATCTCCCTTTGTCTTTGTACCAGTCAGTGTGCGTCAGGACGTCCCATGGTGGCGTCCAGTGGGATGTAGTCCGTGGAGATGATGCATCGGGTCTACAAGACAGTGACGGAGCACCACCATATGTTCACCATCCTGCAGTGCACCAGTGCCAACCCCCTGGATCCCACAGATGTCAACCTCAGCGTGGTCACATGAAGATGAATGAATAGAACAAGTGTCTCCTTGCAGTCACTGACTCTTCTTTGTTAGGAGTGCAATAAATCTATCACTAATATTTTAGTTTTGTTCGCACATGACTTGTTCCTGACCCAAGCAGATAGAGAAGAGGATTTCTTGGAGGCCAAATTCTAATTCATTTTCCACCACACATTTTTTACAAGGACTGTCCGACAACCTCCAATGTCATCTGATCCAGCTCACCAGCCGGTGATGAATTCACAGCTGCCTGCTGTTTTACTCAGAATGAGATCAGGAAGAATCAAGGCAGGGCTGATGATGAGACTCTTGAGTTCAACTGACAAAAAGTGATCAGCAAAGCAGCTTTGCCACAGAGCTGGCTTTGGAATGTCAGGCTTTGATAGGAAGGTAAGATAGCGTGTTATCTGCATAACGGTGAAAGGATATACTATGATAAAGAAGATTATAGTGAAAGGTTAGATACAGTGAGAACAACTGAGTGAATGCTTAAAGTCATGATGATTAACACATGATCTCCCTTAAGACATACTTTCTCTCCCTACTTCACTCTCCCTCTACTTTGAGATGATTTTTGAAGATTTTCAGTGTTGCCATGTAGAGAGGGGAAAGAGTTTTTGGCTTGAGATGTCAGTGTGTCCTTATTATTTCCTTTGTGTAGCATAATAAATAATGTGACATTTAGTGCAATGGTGGATGTGGCTCTAACCTTGCTAACATGACTTTTTACATGTTTACACACAGATGTACAGTAACTCTTCCACTATATTGAGGAACAGGTGAATGCACTACAGAGGTCACTGCCCCAGATAGCCTTCCAGTTATAGCTTTTTTAGGCTTCTAATTGGCCGACATCACTTTCTCCTTCTTTGCGTGGTTCTGGGGTTACTGTTATATTGCTGCCTGTTGGTTTGATGTGCTCTTGACAGTGCATTAAATACACTTTTGCATTTTCGTGTGTACAGGGCTTTTTTTTTTATGCCAGTGCTTGTGTGGACTAGACCTGAGTGTTGTGTCACTTCCCCTCAAATGCTTATTCTTGATGTACTGTGGCTGGATTGTACTTCATTAGTATGTTGCTTTGGACATGCATCTGCCAAACTAAGTTCTAGCGAGAGTTCAGTCAGGCAGGCAATACTTTTCATGCTCAGGCTGTAAGTTTCTTTCTCACCCTGCTATTCATTCCTTGCACGTATGCTCACTCACTATCTCTGGGTGTCATTGTCTCATAAGGTCAATTGAGTTATCAGCTGATTCACAGTCAACTAATAGCACAGTAACAAACCTTCTCTGTCAGCCAATCATCTTACTGCTCCTCATTTTAAATATGGTTGTTTCTCTGCTGTAGTTCTTTCTTGCTGCCGTCGTGCGCATCCTCCACCTCCCCATCGGGTTCATCAGCCTCATACGCCTCAGAGTCATCAGCCACCACCACCATTTTCTGGACTCCATGAGAGGATTTATCCTGCTGCCGCTCAGATGTCCCTCAATCACAAAATATCTCCCTCTGGTGTCCAAGCACCAAAGACTTCTGTTAAATCTTAATCAGCACAAACCATCTGTTAGTCTGTACACTCATATTCTGTATTAAATATTATTTTTACGTCACTCTTCTGTCTCTCCTGATTGAAATGAATAAACATGAATATGCCTTGGTCTGATGAAATGGGAACGATTCCAGAGTGTGACTTACAGGACCACAGATGGGCTGTTGCCAACAAGAGCAGTTCCAGTAAGTGACCAGTGTTGTGTCTTACCATGAAACCACACCACTTGGTAATGAGAACTGTCAGATATGTTTTTGATTAGAATGCTAGAACTCAAAATGTTAGGATAGGTTGAAGAACATCCTTTTAAAACATGAGAAATGGTTCAAGAAAACACTGAAATCTTATTCTTTAGAAAAAAGGTATGTTGACCAACTCTGACCAGGTGTGGGGGGCCTTTGACAACACTTGAAGTGGGATTGGGCCAGAGATGAAGACGTTTACTGGTTTACTGTGAGAATGAACTGCTAATTCAGCATGTCATTTAAATTGATAGGATACTGGATGATTACGCTGCCTAATCCTAAACATTGACATTAATTTATCACTACTACCACCACAAATTGACAGAACAGACAACATAATTTAAGATTTCATGGAGCAAACTAGTGATGATGATGGATTGATTTATTGTTGTGGCATCATCAGTTTGGTAGTTCTGTTTTGTTTACCTCAGTAGTCAAGGATTTTCTCCAAATAGAAACAAATCTCGCACACCCTGAACAAGGTCAACTGTTACTTGCTATTGATATTACAGCAGTATTTTGATATTACAGTGATAATAGTGATGTCACAGTCTTACATAACAACACAACAAGGCCTTGAAAGCTCTGTGTCCAGGACAACAGGCACCTGTTAACATGAGATACACACACACGCACAATACTAATGCTTTGACAATATAACACATTGACATAAGCCTTCAAATTACGTATATTCATTCAATTCCACGTCAGTTTGGGGAGTGTCCATGAAGACGAGTTAGACTGGAAACTAAACCCTCAACCGTCATGCCTCCCCCTTCCTTCATCAGACACTCCCAGCAAACCATAGATGAGTGCGCGCGTGTGTGTGTGTGTGTGTGCTGTGCAGGATTGTCAAACAAGGGAGAAACCATGCGTGTCCTTGTGCGCAAGTGTCTTTTATGGTGAAAATTGATCTCATGCCATGAACGTCACCATTTTATTTTTGGCACACTATTTTAGGCCTCTAAGCTAACATTACCACAGTTACAGCTAATTTGTTCAGCTCGGTTCATAAATTAAAACTTTATTGCAGTAGTAATATTGTCAGTTAGCGTGTGCACATATATGAAAACATCGGGCATTATAAATAAGACACACTATAACCATTAATGACAAATAGTTGGTTTATTTTTTACCCTTTCTCTCTTTTACTGAAGGAATACCAGAGGGAATTCCCAGGCGTTCCCATTGGATATTTTGGACATGAGCATCCACATAACTGAGGCCGCTGAAACTGTGGAAAGTCACGCGATATTGGACAAGACCTGGAAACGAAATGACAACGAGGCATCCCTGGACACCTCCAGAGGCACCCCCAGAAATTTTTCATAGAATGATTGTATCAGGGTGGCCATGACCCCCACTGGCCACCTAATGGCAGCACCACTGGACATCTCAGTGCAGGCAGAGCTGGTCTAAGCAGTTCAAATGGTGATGGGATCAGCTGTTAAACAGGTACCCTGTGCGCAGAACTGCCATGATAATGTTAGTTTGGTTAATTTAGATTTAAAATCACATTATACTTCATATCACTAGCAAGTCAGGCGTAGTCTTGACCTCCTTCAGTTTTTTAAGCATCATTTATTCTTTGGAGCTGTAAAAAGTAGTAAGTGCTTTACTTGTCATGAGGAGCACTACACAGTTTTATAATTTCTTCTGAATGGAGCGTTTCATAGTGAAAAAAGATAACCATAATGAACTTTGGGGACATCAAATCTTTAACTGAAAGCCTGAGTTACAAACTGGTTGCATAGAATTTGAAATACTTTATCAGTTGCTGAGGGTTTAATGAAAGATCCAGTTGCATCATGGGAAATGTAGGATCAATCATTTTTGGAGCATAACCCATATAAGAGACTGGAAGTCAGGATATATTGAGCTTTACTGCACTCATTTTGATCTTTCTGTTTCAAACCTGTCTCTTGCAAGTCTCCCAACTTTATGGAGGTGCAATACAAAATCACTGCAGTGCATTTTTAATATAATAGAATATAAACAAGCATCAATAGGATCATGCTCATTTTATTTGATCACTCCTTAGAACCTCTACTGCTGTTTTCTGCAAGTGCACAGCCTCCACCACATTCAGGAAAGAACACATGAAAGTAATAAACAGAGAATAGTGCGCTAGTTATTAAAATGTATCTAGAGTTGCCCCAACAATGTTGCATTAACCTCATTATTAATGGCACTTTACTCTCCCCTACACAATAGTACAATCAATTATTTTAATAATAATGAAGTGATTCAGGCCCTGGTACTGCCTGCCATCAAATTAAAACTATGTGTTGGTATCACCCACCCCTATCTTCCATCAAATCTTTCTTTTGAATCTTAAAGTTTTGCAACATCGTGTCACAAGTCAACTGAAACATCCAGTTTCTATTATTAGACCCAACTTTGCCACAGTTGGTTTGACACCAGGTACCTGAGATGACATGAAGATAGAAGAAGGGCACATACCAGCATGAACTTGCTCCACTGGAATTCATTGTGTTCATTTTCTTTTTCTGCACTCTGTCATTGTTTTAATGAAACTGTCAGCGGTCTTGTTTCTTTCTTCTCTTTGTTTCATTCCATCTGAGCAAGATGGTGGTGACTAAGGCAGCAATGTTTGCAGTAAAGGTCCATGATATCTGAACCAAAGAAGAAGTGTTGGTGTGAAATGTAATCACCAACAGCCTGTAGGCATAATAGCAGGGTGTGGTGATTTGCACCACAATTCACAAATGTGTCAACCGTCAAATGTGGGATGTGAAGCCACATGTGCATTCTTCTTTATGACACAAAGCTTTTCCTACGTGTTCTGTAACACTAGCTCTGTCAAAAATGAGTTATGTACCCTGGCTTGCTCGGGAAATTTCCACACTTCATCTCTATTCAAAAGGATTTGTCCCTGCCTAATTTTCCCAGGGGTAAATCGTAATAAAAATGTTACTGTCAACAACTTATGTTAATTGCAATAGTGTCTCTGAAAGGTTCATCTTGGAAATAAAAAATGTGTTCAAGGCTCTGCATTCTGATTTTATTGTCTCATCTAAGAGTTCTCAAAGAGTAGTGAAAAATATGGGTGTGATATTGTTGGATAATTATTCCACTTTGTCTTCTTTCATTCACCACATATCAACTGTTAGTGCAGCTGCTGAGTGTGTCTATTTTACTAAATGAAACTGAAATTCAAATGTGCATGACAGCTGTACTGACTGTGCTTATATGAGACATCTTTTATTTATTTTTTCAGTTTTGAGTTGGGATAGGTGCATGGGAGAATTTTTACCAGTCTCTGCTTGCTTTTTGTTAAGACTCTGTTTACCCAAAATATTCATGAGTATTGCAAACCCATTGGGAAAGTTGCCACAGCATCATATTTAATGTTTTGTTCAATTTTATTATACATTTTGCTGTTTATACATTTCGCATTAGTCGTGTGACTGATTAAATACTTCGTTTTCATAATCCACTCCTTCACCTGTAATCCAAACACATGCACAAACTCATGCTTTTATTTTTAAGGACATCCGGCTTTGACGTTGAACTACAACGCGGAAGTCCCTCTCACATCCTGGATGTGCAGCACATGAACTGTTCCGGTCACAGCTACGGCTTCCACCTCGTCTAAGATCTCTGCTAATATTGTTACTTTCTCCGGTTGTTTTTTGTTTAACTTTTTGTGGACAAAATGCCTCTAGAGTTTGAGCTGTGCCCCGGCAGGATGATCGGAGGAAATCACCCGTGCTTCATCATAGCTGAAATTGGACAAAACCACCAGGGAGACATTGAGATTGCCAAGAAAATGATAAAAATGGCAAAGGTAATAAAACAGTCACGTATCGCTTTATTTTGATTGTGTTATTTTTCCTGTTTTTATCTTAAACAGCCAGGGCATTCAGGGACTAACATGCTCAGAACTCCATTCAAAAATGTGTCAATTTAAAGTGTTGGTCGCTGCATCGTCCTGGTGTGAGCCATTACTTTTAACAACACATTAACTGTGCTGTTGCGTGTTTGCCGACCTTAATATTTAAATTAATAATGAGGTTATATGTGCTAATTTATAGAGCATCTGTATGCAAATCGCTCCGAATGCTATCTGCAGAAAGATGTGTAGCCATGTCGCCGAATGTTAAAATAGCAGATTTGTGAATGGAGTTCGGTTTGTCTAATCACGGCTGGCACATAGTGGCCGTATTAGGTTACTATGTCTGTGCTGAAGCAACTGTGCATGCCTGTTTTAATTTATTCAGTTCAAGGTAAGAAACTAGGACAAGGATAAACGTATAAAGTCAAAAACTCACCTTTTCAGAATAAAACAAACTTCTTTGTGGCTCCACTTTACACTTAAAGAAGGGCTTTATGTTTTTCCTGGACATTTCCTGAAAGAACAATGTATTTTGGTATCTGTTTCAGGGGAAATAGAGACAAAGTTTTGTTAGTTGTGTTATTAATAAGTCTTTTTTATTGCTAACTCATATCCCTCTTCACAGGACTGCGGTGCTGACTGTGCCAAATTCCAGAAAAGTGAATTAGAGTACAAATTCAACAAGCAAGCCTTGGAGCGCTCCTACAACTCTGTCCACTCCTGGGGAAGAACCTACGGAGACCACAAGCGCCATCTGGAGTTCAGCCATGAGCAGTACAGGGAGCTGCAGGATTATGCCAAGGAAGTAGGGATCTACTTCACCGCCTCAGGGATGGACGAGGTAACAAAGAGACTTTTATTGAAGGTTTTATGACTTTTTAATCAGGTTTAGGTTTAACCACAATTTTTTGTGTCTCATCAGATGGCAGTGGAGTTTCTCCATGAGCTCAATGTGCCTTTCTTTAAAGTGGGCTCTGGAGACACCAACAACTTCCCCTATCTGGAGAAGACTGCCAAGAAAGGTGAGAGTGAGCTTTTAAATTGTACGAGATTTAATCATCAGATGTACAGTGCATTTTATAACACATACTATTGCACAGATGGTGTTAGATATTATGGAAGCGCATTGCATTCACTGGATAAAAAAAATTAGACACCTTATCTCATAATTATGAGATCATACTTATTTTTCTTATTATTATTTTTCTTCCGTCAGATTTCAGTGCGTAACTTGTGCCACAGCTCTGAGCGCACACAGGGTCTTCATAAAACATAGATTCAAGATCCAATATGCACAGTGAGGACACGCGTTTCCCTGCAGAATGAAATTCGTTCTTTTCTGTCACCAATTAATGCCAAACAATATAAATCTGAAGTATAAAATAGATCAAAATATATACGGTGCGCACTGTTGTCCTTGCTGAGTGTAATATTCCGTGGTAATTTACAATATATACACATTATAATAAAGATATGGGATATAGTCAAGATGGCACCACCCGAGTGGCAGCTGGTTACAGTAGATCTGACCCCCCATCGTGGATGTGCAGTATGTGGTTCTGAGCAAAGCAGTGGCTAATGTGGCACCTTTCCTGATCTCATAATTACGAGATCCTTCTCTCGTAATTATGAGGAAAGATCTCATAATTATGAGATAAGGTGTCTAATTTTTTTTTTATCCAGTGACTGCAATGCGCTTCCGTAACATATAAACAAATACGGCATTACAAAAACAATAAAAGATCAATAAAAGAAGAAAGAAATACACATTGGTCCTCAGTAGAAATGAATAAAAACTGTGGAGGAGAGAGAACAAGCCTGAATGTTGTTCTTTTGGGTGTGGACTGTTTTTTCTGTGACACACACGCTTCTTGGAATTCACACCCAAATGAAGTAGTGTTGCATTTTGCCATCTGCCCACAGTAGACATTCTGCTTAACATGCTGTTGCCCTCTTGTCTGTGTCAGGACGTCCCATGGTGGTGTCCAGTGGGATGCAGAGCATGGAGACTATGCGTCAGGTCTACAAAATAGTGAAGGCGCACAACCAAAAATTTGCCATCCTGCAGTGCACCAGCGCCTATCCCCTGGAAGCTGAGGACGTCAACCTCAGAGTGATAGCGGTGAGAAGAACAGAATTACATATTACTTTTTAAAAGGTCTGTACAGAAACAGTGTATTTTTAAAGATTTCTCAATCCATCTCTGTTAAACACAAAATGAAATTCAGCAGCTGCATTATTCATTTTTGGAGTCTTTGAAATATTAAATGTCTCACTGTGGTGAGTATTTTTAGCATGTAAAATATTTCCCCAAGTTGCAGGTTGAACTTCCTGTTTTCATGGCCATAGTGAGTTAACAAATTTTTATCAGCTTCATTCATTGTTCTATTTTCCAAATACTCCATACGACAAACAAGACACCTCTATATACTGTATATTGCAGTGTAAAGTAGACCTGTACTCAAAGTCCACAATTGAATCACCTCATGCTTATGTTTTATAAATTTGAGTCTATCTTTCAGTGTTAAATCCATTAAAGGAACAGTTTGACATTTTGGGAAATAAGCTTATTTGCTACTTTCTCTAAAATTTAGATGCCTGATAGCCACTCTCATTTCTTTATGTATTTATAAATGTACTGCCTCTATGTATATATTCAGTTTTTGAACAAGATGTGTTAATGTGAGCTTTAGAGGTGCTGTAGGCAGATTTTGTTACCTTTAGGCAGAGCCAGGTGAGCAGTTTGGCTGTTACCAGTATACTGAATATTAGCTAAGCTAACTGGCTGCTTGGGTGTATTTATTTTTCATTTTTAACTTTTAGTTTTAGTGACCCCTATAACTAAGATAAACATAATTGATTCTTTATTCAAAACATAGTTTCATTTTATAGTATAGTTTTATAGTCATAGTTTTATTTTATGATCATTTTGTAACACAATATTTTCTTTCTAAACTCCTGTAAACAAACATTTTTATAGCAGTTTATGTTTCTAGTGTCTCATTTTATGTTCAACATGTTGAGAGTTGCTTGGAGATAAATGCTGTCACCATTGGACTGAGCCAAGCTAGCTGTTTGTTTGTTTCTAGTCTTTATGCTAAGCTAAGCTAACCGTCACCTGACTCTAGCTTTAAATTTAACAATTTTTTGACAAATATGACAGTACTATCAATCCTCTCAGCAAGAGATTTAGGAGTAATGCTCAACCACTTGTCAACTACAGGAATACCAGAAGGAATTTCCAGACATTCCCATTGGGTATTCTGGCCACGAGTCTGGGACCAGCATTTCAATTGCAGCTGTAGCTCTGGGGGCAAAGGTTGTGGAGCGCCATGTAACCTTGGACAAGACGTGGAAAGGAAGCGATCACGCGGCCTCACTGTTGCCCAGTGAGCTTGCAGAGCTGGTACGTTCCATCCGACTGGTGGAGAGGGCGCTGGGGAACGGCATCAAAAAGATGTTACCTTGTGAGAAGGCGTGCCATGATAAGGTGAGATATCTTCTCTGACACTGTTTTTAATGTAGTAGAGCGAAATTTGTTCAGAAAGATAAAGAACTGTTAAGGAAACATTTGAGCGATCACTCCTTTTCTTTCTTTTCTCCCAGCTGGGAAAATCCTTGGTGGCCAAGGTGAAGATCCCCAAAGGAACCACTCTGACTCAGGACATGTTGACGGTGAAGGTGGCTGAGCCTAAGGGCGTCGCGCCTGAGGACATCTTTGACCTGGTTGGTAAGACTGTGACAGAGGACGTGGAGGAGGACGAGAGCGTCTTGCCAGAGGTGGTGGATCAATACTGCAAGAAGAAGAAGTGCTGAGGGGGGCAGAGAGCTTTGACATGGGGAGAAAAGGCACTTAATTTAAGAGGAAATGTAATAGATTCCTTTGGGGATAAATCACAAGGAGCTTAAAGCGACACACACACACACACACAGGTGTGTGATGGTAATTTTGTTGGGTGCTGCTGAGATCTCTGACACTGAAGTCATGGACGATCAGTGAGGATCATTTACTAGCTGGTAATTTGAATATATCACAGCTAGTGTTCAAACAGATAACTCTTTGCCAAAGCATTTATAATTTTTTAAAAGTCACCATAACGTAATACACTAACTTTTTGGCAAACAGGCTCTTTGATAAACCCACCTTTATCTCACAGGAGGCTCAGCAGTAGTTTCAGTGTGATGCCTTATGAAGTGGCACAAAAGCCACTTGTTACAGTTACTAAACGTACTTTGCACTATAGTTTTAACCTGTGCTGTAGAGATTAGATTAATATTAAACACATGAAGCTGCTACTAGCTGTCTCGTCACCTAACAGTGACATCACAGAGCCCGTTTGCCAAACAGTCATTGTATTCCTCTTCTACCTGCTCATTGATTTAAGTTGGTGGTGTCAGACAGGGTTTGTATTTGTACTGCTTCTTTGAAAGAAGCAAAAATAAAACTACTGGAGCCTGACACTTTCCAAAAAGAAGAAAGAAGACATGTGCATAATTATTTACATCAGATCAGGGACACAGCCTTATGCCCACTCTCCCAGTTTACATTGTTTTGGTCATGAACCCAAGTCCTCCTATCTTTGCTCTGGCACCAGTGGCGCCCTCTCATCACGATTGCAAGTTGAAGGACATTTACATACACTTAACATGTTGACATCTGTTGTGACTCTGTTGAGATCTATGATGTTCTGAAAAGATGAAGCATCCAAATAAAATGTTGCCTGAATTCCCTCCTCGATGTTTTCCTTGTCTTTGCAACTATGCTTTGATGCTCAGATCCACTCACTTTCACTGTTTGTACGGCATATTCATGGTGTACTCTCATGGTCACGGTAGGTTTATTATTCACAGATGTGTACTAAGTTTACATAAAATAGCGTACTATGCTATGATATTTTTTGTGTTTGCATTCCCCTGGTGAGTGCACATTATTTTAGATCTGGAAGTATCTGCATTTTAAAACTTAGGTGATCTATTTGTGAATCTATACAAGGAATAATGTAAGATACATCTGCATTATAAATATTCTGGATATATTTATGGGAGACAATAAATAGTAATTGCTGGAAGGAATATGAGGGGTTCATATACAAAAACAGAAATCTCATTTTGTGTTTATTTTCCTAAATCAAGGTATTTTTGTATCATTTTAACAATGGCTGTCATCTGTTTTTGCAAATAACTCATTCATTTATTCCTGCATGTATGTATGTAAAGATATATATAAAGATATCCTAGCTATGAACCACTGAAAGGTTTTGCAACTTAAAGCCAGATCTGGACATTTCTTCACATTTCAGAGCCTTCAAAACTATAAATTCTTTAACACCACAGACTCCTTAATGAAAACATAAAACTTCTGTAATCTCATGTTTTAGATGTGGATCAGGTCGAGTGGGTCTCCAGCTGATTTGGCGTAAACACCATCTGCAGACGAAGGAACACATTTGTTGTTGCAGGTGTTAACGTTAGATGGTTATGTTTAGACTGTTTTACCAGCACACAGAGTCCTGAGTGCAGTAAGATACTATCCCAGTTTAACAAGGAGAAGGTCCGCAAGATCTTGACAACATGTACAACAGCTCAGTTTAGAAACTTAGTTGGTAAGAATGAGAAGAGAGAGGCCATTAAAGGTGAGTGAATACTTCTGTGTGTTGCAGCTCCCTGCCAACAAGTGTTATGGAAAGAAAAAACGAAGATTTCTGGCAGTTTTCTGGATCACAAATAGAGGTAATGTTGTATGTGAACCACTAGATGGAGCAGTTTCTCTGTTGGAAAGCTGGATTTTTTCAGAGCCAGATTTTTCAACCATCTCTGACTGACACCAGACAGGAGAGCTCTGTGAGTCCATCCAGCTGCTATTATAGCGAATTGCTATTTATCATAATGTCCAAAGGCAAAAAACACTAAAGATCATTTCACTGACAACAACATCGAGCAACAGCCATTTGAGTGTTTTGACTCAAATAGCCGTTGTTCACCTCAGCGAACCTGCTCCTAAGCAAGGCGCTGAACTCTTGTCTGCTGCAGCGGCTGCAGGATCGGGAGTAATCCTGCTCTCTGTATCTGAGGATCAGAGGATTTTCCCAAGATTATAAAAAGTTGTCTGTCAGGTCTTAGGCCTTTAGTTTCATGGCAGTATAGGCTGCATGGGCTGTCTTTCCACCTGCCATCTCAGCTAATGATATAATGATCCTCACCACAGAGCTTTAACAGAGCTGAGTCTGCTCCAGCTTACATATAAAATGTGTCAGCTGCGGTTCACAAGAGGAAACAGGTGCACTGAACTTCAGTTGGGTGCTCTGTCTCAGAAAAAAACAACAGCAAAGTCTTCATGTCATCTGTTGGTATCTCATTTCATTAAAGGGACAGTTCAACCCAAATCAAAAATACATATGTTTCCTCTTAACTGTAGTGCTATTTATGGGTGTAAATTGTTTTGAAGAGAGTTGTCAAGTGTTGGAGATATCAGTTAAATGGCACTTGGCTTGTGGTGTTAAAAGCGCCAAAGAATTACATTTGAAAAACGTTACTGCAGTGTCTCTTTGCAGAAATCATGACCGGGATACTCAAGGTAATCCATAGACCTTGTTGGGAGCAGTTTCATGTAGGAACTATTTTCTTTGTACCACTGTACACCTGCCAACTGTATCACTGCGCAGAGGGAAGCGTGCATCTACTGCTAGCTCACGTAACACCACGGAGGTAGCTAACATTGCTGGAGGACACGATTAATGTTTACATCTCGCGCTGTTACAAGTATGAGCCTCTTGTCCATGTTGTCCATGAGTATTTGGCACCACAAGCTTAGTGCAGTCAAGTTCCATTATACTGGAGAGAAGGCAGACATCTCCAAGGCTCCTATCTCCAACACTTGGCAACTCACACAAAACTGATAAATAGCATTACATACAAAAGGAAAAATATGTTGTTTTTTGTGAACTGTCAATTTAAGGGGCTCATTTACCTATTTCCAACTCTGTGTAGATAAAAATGGCAAGCCTTGACGTGGAACTAGTCACTGTGTGGTAGAAATTCCTCAATGAAAAGACTCACAGAGAGGGATGTCTTTCTCTGAGATTTATTCTTACACCTGTGGAGTTGGGGGAAAAAGTTAGCACTTATCCATTAGACACTCACTCTGCATTCAAAGTAAATTAATTTGAATTTGTCACACGTGTTCCCATCACCAGTAAGTTTAGGTTTGGACTACTGTGGCTCAAAGGTAGAGTGGGTCATCCATTAATCAGAAGATCTGCGGTTTGATCCCCGCTTCCTCCAGTCCGAATGTTGAAGTATCCATGGACAAGAAACTGAAGCCCACATTACTCCCAGTGGCTGCTCCATTGGTGTGTGAGAGTGTATGAACAGTTACTGAGTAGCGCGTAGAACCATGTATGACAGCCTTTGCCACGAGTGTGTTTGAATGTGTGTGTGAATGGATGACTGTGACATGTAGTGTAAAAGCGCTTTGAGTGATTGGAAGACTAGAAAGGCGTTATACAACTGCAGTCCATTTACCATATTCATTTCATATGATATCAGTATAATGTTATTGGTATCCTCCCCACCAAGCCCCCACCAACAACGGCGGGTGTTAGAGCCAATTTGACGTAGTGGCTGAACAATTGAATTACAACTGCTGGGAAGCTGCCACCATTATCATTGTAAACTGCATTTGTGTTTGACAGGCATAGCAACAGTAGCTAAAGGGATCAGGGCTTCTCATAAAGGTAAATTAGGTAAATGATATTGTTCTCTTCTATTTATAGACTCGTTATATAGATCTCTTCCCGATTACCTGCTCACAGGTAGAGGGTCTCTAACTATATGACTTAGCAGCTATTTCAGGCACAAGCTTTAGCCAATAAGCTGCTGCTGAGCCCAGCTCCACAGAGGAAGATGAATACCTCTCACTTTTGACTGCCAGGCCCACCAATGAAAGGAACTTGCTTCTCTCACCTTGATGTAAAAACAAACAAATAATTTATTGTATTGTGCAAATTGTTTAATGACAAATCAAGGTTTACATTTATAACTCAGCACATATTGTTAGGTTACATCGTTTTACAGTTGCTCAGCTATCTCAAAGCCAAGCACTACTAGATCTTGATTTTGAAAGAGAAGAGCAACGTAAACTTATCCTGCAACAGCTACCAAGGGTCTGCTGAGGTTACTTCTGCATGCCAAGAGATTTATTTTTAATTCAAGTTCTGCAGGCAATGTACCTGCCTACCTAGAAGGAGGCTAGGTTAGATTGGTTGGTTGTGTAATGAGTTTAGCCTTGTCAGGACTTTACATAGCCCTTAATATAGCAGCTATGGCCCAAATGCGGAATCCTGACTGAGGTCAAACACCTCTGCACCAAACCAAGTGTCACCTGAGGCCGTGGCATTGCTTTGTTTTACTGTTGAAATATGTAGATTATAGTTATTAAAGAGAGAATGCGACACCATTTTAACAAAGTCATTGTTGCACACTTTGTATTTTCTCTTGTTGCCTTTATGTGAGACCACCTGGACATACAGCCAGAGACAACCCTTAGAGCTTCATCATCCTATGTGCAGACTTTTGGAAAGGCTTGCTCTGTTCCCAGAGGGCAATGGAGCTTGACTGGCTGAGGACACAGACTGATTATCAGCCATCAAGAGCAACATTTTGCATGTGACAGAAAGTTAGCTGCCCACTTCATTAAGTATGCTCCTGTTTAATTGGATAAGCACAGTGGGAGGTGAGAAACAAAAGGTAGGTTTGGTTGGATGTAATCCCAGCAGGGTTATGTGTTTAATATGGTCATAAATCTCCATCTTTACAATAACTTTGCTCTCTCTTTATTGTTGAATTAAAACTGATCTATTTATAATCAGCCAATGGAGTGGGATAATTAATCTAATTTTTCTTGTTTTGACTTTTATAACACTATATGTCTCTGTCTCTCTCTCACACACACACCACAGCTATGTTAGGGATGCACTACGTAACAGAATAGGTCACATCATTTGACCTCACCTTCACGTGGCTTCTGAAGCTTACAGGTCTCTTGTGTAAAGCCCTGATCAGACCTAAACTCTGCACATACAACAGACACACACACACACACACACACACACACACACACACACGCACACACAAAATGTTATTTGAATGTCCACATTTCCTTTTAAATTATTTTACTTATTATTGTTATTATTCAGTGAAACACTTAAACATATGACTCATTGTTTCCTTTGTTAAATAAAGAGTGAAATATAGTCTCATAATCAGTCTCATGCCCTGGGACCACATCCTGGACCCACAAGGTCCAGATTAGCATATGTCAGGAGTCTTTATTATTATGCCACAAACGAAGAATTCAGGATTGTCTTTTTAAAGTGTGTAGTATCTGATGTGCCACGTTGCTTGATGCTCAGAAATTGTAAAGTGCTCAGTTAGGGGCCCTGGTCAAGATTATGTCACAGCCTAGGTCAAGGACTGATAAGACAGGTTGAAGGGTTGGATTCCTTCTAGATTTTTCTCTGTCACCTGTTTCATTTTGTTTCAAAGTTCATCAGAACAACCAACCTATATAAGCAGAATATTTGGGACTGTGATTCAGAGCAGTTCATATTGGCTTCGGACTCTCTCTCAGGCAATCCTAGGTGCTTGATTTGATGCTGTACTTCTTGTAATAAACCTTTCTATATACAAGCAAGACAGTGTCAGCGGAGTCTCCTTCATCACCTTCACATCATCGCTACCTCATAAACAACAAGTGTTCATCCGAAGCCAATTAGAGACATGCAAGACATGAAAGACAGAATTCATGGAGACCTCACTTTGAAAACTGTCTGTTACTGAAAAATTTGGTGCAAACTTAACACTCTCTATTGCAATTTTTCAAACTTGCAGAAAACTGCACAATGATGTTCTAAATTGGAAGGAGGTATGGAAATATAATAAGAAAGCACTCAATGGCCAAATGTGCACATAAAGAAAATGCATTTTAATCTGTGCAAACGTATCAATAAATGTGAACCAAAACAATGAAATAATGCCTTTTATGCTTCTTTCACTCTAAAGTGTTTGACACCTTCATTCAGCTTGTGTCTCATCCAGCTAACAACAACATCATGGAGTCTTTTCAGTCAGGTTTTAGGGCTCATCACAGCACAGAATCTGCCCTTCTTAAAGTGTCAAATGACTTACTGCTGTCTTTAGATGAAGGTGAATGTGCCATTTTAATGCTATTAGACCTCAGTGCGGCCTTTGACACTGTTGATCATTGTATATTATTGAACCATCTTCAAGAACTGGTTGGCATCCAGGGAAAGGCCCTCAAGTGGTTTGCCTCCCATTTAACGAAGAGGTCTTTTTCTTGTAAGATTGGGGGCCTCTCTTCCTCATCTGCCCATATCAGTTGTGGTGTACCTCAGGGTTCCATCTTAGGGCTCCAAAGCTCTGGAATAGCCTTCCCCTCTTAATCAAATGCTCCCCCTCCAATGACACTTTTAGGAAATCTTAAAACGTGCATGGTTTCAATGGCCTTTGGTTGTCTGTTGTCTGATTTTAATATTTTATCATTTCATCTTATCTCTTCATGTTTGTAATTGTTCTCACCAGTCTTATTCTGTTTTATATTTCTGTGCATTTCATATTGCCATATATTTGTCTTGTTTTTTGTCTTGTGCAGCACTTTGGTCAACTGCGATTGTTTTTAAATGTGCTACATAAATAAACTTGATTTGATTTTTGATTTGATTTAAAAGTTATAAAACTCTATTACAACACAACTAACCAATATCTCGCAGCATCTCCCTGCTGGAGTGTGTTGCATCAGAGTAATTTGGATAGTTGTCAGGGACTGTCTGGCTCAGCACTATGATCTGACAGGAAAGTAGTCTATACCACCATCAAGCTGTAAGCTCATTGTGTAAGACCCCTCTGCTTGGGTGTCGGGATGGAAAAAAACCCAATACATGACACTGGGGGAAGTGGGAAGAGGTGGGGGTGGAGGTGGAGAGAAGAAGAAAGTAAGATGGACAGTGATAGATGGCAAGGACAGAGGGAAGATGAGGGGAAAGGTAAACTGAAGCAGGAGGGAAGGAGGGAGGCAGCATCAAGGGGGGGAGGAACATTGAGAGGAAGGGAGGAGCCCTAGGACCTCGGCTTCTGACCTGGCGTCTTGGAGCTCCACCTCGGTCGAGGGAGGAAAATCTCACTGAGGATTTAGTGTTGGGACCTTCAGTCTGAACTCTGAGCTCTCGGGACTTTTCTCCTGTGGGATTCAATTTAGTGGAATATTCATTCAGAGACTGGGAGACCTGACTACCTGCTGGAGTCCTTCCTGCTGAAAAGGAGATTTCCAAGTGTGGTATGAGAATCATATATATTTGTGTGCTTTTTGTGTGTGTAGCTGCAGTGTGTCTTTGCTTTAATGTCCTAATAGAGTCCAACTTGACTCTGAAATGCTCCTTTCACAGCACAGTTGGTTTTGAACATGTTAGTAAATGTTTTACAATTAGAGATTGGGTTTTCATTGCAGATTAAGAATAGGCATTGATTGGGAGTTGTGGGATGAAGTTTCAACATTGCAGTTTATCCCAATGTTGTTTCAGCTCTGAAAAACAATATGCTCATCCATTCTTCATCTCTGAAATTCACTAATCATTTTGTTGGTGTCTACTTTTTGACTTTGTGCAGCAGCATCAGTGTGCAGGGCCTGAGGCTTATCTAAGTATATCTTCAGGGATTAAATAGCTCCCTAATGAGCTTTCACTAATGTCCAAGCTTCACTTAAAGGGGAGATCTCACTGCAGGTCCTCAGCACAATGTCAAGGAGGCCACAGCACTTTTAACAGAACTGCTGCTATTAATACAGCAACTATCAAAAGTTATTAACAATTAAGCACAGACTGTAGTTCAGGATACAAGTACATTAGAATATATCAACAATTTGGACTTTCAGATGTGTTGTTGTAATATATACATTTGTAAGTTTACATCAACATATAATTAATTGTGCTGTGTCACATAGACACAAACCGCTTTTGCTGATTTTTTAATCATCAATTTAATAACTTGGCCAGCAATTATTATTAAGCTAAACCTTGTAAAGTAATTTGTCAGATCCTGAAATCTGTCAACAGCAGACACAAATACAGACCTCACAGTTCTCATGAGCTCAGTATCATAATATTGAGCCATTATTCAGAATAGACAGTTCAACCAATAATTCAATACAACCTCAGGAAAGTTGGGATGCTGTGTGAAACATAAATAAAAACAGAAAACAATGACCCTGTAAATCCGTTTGAACATGTTGTCAGTAGAACAGAGGAAAAAGACAAGATGAACTCATAAACTATGTTGTTCTTTGTCAATACATACTCATTCAGAGTTTGATGGCCGCAAAACGTTTAAAAAAAAGTGGGGACGTGTTGCATCAACTTTTATTTTACCAACATGTAGAAGTTTTGAAAGTGAAAATTCTTTCTCAATATACAAGTGGAACCCCTCAAATCTTCAAGATGTTAAGACCTGAACACTGTGAGACATTCGTGTCTTCATACAGGAGGCATCTAGAAGCTGCCATTGCAAACAAAGGCTTCTCCAAGTACAAGTGAATTTCAGTTAACGTGGGAACACTTTTATCTGGAGTCTTTCGGCCTCATTGCCCATAATTTTAATAACCTGAAATGTTGTTATGTCTTTATTAGTGTAGTTTTACTGAGTTATTACCAATGTCTAGTCTAGATTCAATGTGAATGGCTGCATTGGAAGTGTATTTAATTTTAAAAAAAGTTGATGTGTTGAATGAATTTGCAAATCATTCTGTTTTTATTTATGCTTCATAAACGGTCCTAACTTTTTTTGGAATGTGGGTTGTATTACTGGGTTATTATTACTGATGCAGTAACATGTGGGCAATGCAATGTTTCCCTCTTGAGATGCAGTGGAGAAGTATTACAGAGCAGGAGTAATGCACAAGCCTCTAAAATTGTACTTGTACTTGAAGACATGTATAGTAACTAGGCCTGTAAGTGGAAAAAATTAGAATGAGGACAACATCATAAAGATGCTTACCCTTAAATATTATCTTCGACTTAACCAGACTTTATAGTTATGTTTCTAAACTGTCTTTTTTCTCTCTTTTGCAGGGAGTATAATATGAGGAAGCCTTTGAATGGGCTAGACCCTGGAATTAGACTGCAGGGCTCCCATTGTGTTTAGACCCGGGAAGCAGCATGCAAACAAATCGGTGAACCGTCGCGGCCTGTCAAACCCCCACCCTCGTAGCCACCAGCACCACCGAGCCAGCTTCGGGGGGGATTCCAGACTCCTCCACTTTGCCTGACAACCTGCGCCAAACACCATGGATTTCCTGCTACCCATAAGAAGTCCAGATAGGATGGCTTCCTCCAGCTCTGAGCCTCTTCTGGGGAATCACAGCAGCTGCACCAGGCACCACTACCATGGCGTCAAGAGAAAGCTGCGGCCTGGACGGATTCTAGGTTTCATCATCAGTATGGTGGCAGTCTGCACATTCTGTTCATGGAGTGCCTTGTCGCTGGTCACAACGGTGGCCGAAGAGCTGGAATCGTCCGCCGAGGGCTCAGCGGAGGCGGCAGTGCCCCAAAGAACTCTTCTGCAGTACCACAACCTCTCCGCCGCACCAGAAGATACACCAGTGGCCATGAAATCATCAGGTGTGTCAGAGATGAACCACGGGGACTACCCAACAGACTACTTCAGCGTGGAGGAGAGACGCCAGGGCTATGTGGGTCTTCATATGTTTGGCATGTTGTACATGTTCATAGCCTTAGCCATCGTCTGCGATGAGTTCTTTGTTCCTGCACTCACTGTCATCACAGAGAAGCTGCAGATCTCTGATGATGTAGCAGGAGCCACATTCATGGCAGCAGGTGGCTCAGCCCCAGAGCTCTTCACCTCCGTCATAGGAGTCTTCGTCTCCCACAGTAACGTGGGTATCGGTACCATCGTTGGCTCGGCCGTCTTCAACATCCTTTTTGTGATTGGGATGTGCGCCCTGTTCTCCAAAGAGGTCTTGAACCTCACCTGGTGGCCTCTATTCAGAGACGTCTCATTCTATATCATTGGCCTGCTCATGCTCATCTATTTCTTTCTGGATAATCAAATCACACTGAGGGAAAGTATAAGCCTGCTGATGTGCTACACCTGCTACGTGACGTTCATGAAGTTCAATGCAAAAGTAGAACTTGTCGTCAAATCCCTCCTGGGCAGCAACCAGGTGGACGAGCTGGAGACTGCACCAAAGGTGAGCCTGACTCCATCCATCTATCCATCCATCATCCATCCATCCATCCATCCATCCATGCATCCATCCATGCATCCATCCATCCATTTTCCATCCATCCATCCATCCATCCATCCATCCATCCATCCATCCATCCATCCTCTATACAGTTTGTGCTTTCACCCCATCTTGGGTGCCAACAGCTGATCCTTACATTCATCCATCCACCCATACATTTCACACAGTGTTGTCATTTACTGATCAACCCCTCCATCCACTGAAGGAGCATCCCGATCAGAAACAACTATCAAGAAGTTTCAAATTTTAATGCAGGAAAAATTTAATGAAAATAAGTTGAAAAGAAAAATTAAATTCACAATATGACACACAGCTCTTTTTTTTTCCTTTAAGTGAACATTTGTAATTCTTGATATGAGTTTCTGACGAGTGGACGGGGTTATGATATTTCTCAGAAGGAAACCTGGCTGGTTTTCATCAGTGTCAGTGTGTTGATGACTGCTCTGAGAAAAGCATTTGCATTTCACAATGAAAACGATCCCAGAGTGAACCTTTCATGGTCACTGACCCTGAGAAGAGCAGTGCTTCTGTTCTGGGAAACAGATAGGTTGTTGAACAAACAGCGCTCGATCAGGCAGCCAAACCATCCTGACTTCACTTCTGGAGGGATATAAAGATTTGTCTTAACCTGCCACCTGTGCAGCTGGGACGGTGCCAGACGCAGAGCCAGACTGCATCCTCTTGGTGCTGACTAAGTCTGGGACCAGGCCTCAACTTCTGTCACTACTTTTAGTAACCAAGTCCAGGCCAGTTTAGTAAGGCTCTCAGAATGGGACTCATTAAAAAATGCAAAAGACGTTTTATGATAGAACAGTTTAGTTAAAGAAGAGTTTAATTTGCTTTAGATTTAATTTACTATACTTTATCAGAGGATTTTGATCAAGTTTTCAGTGTTATTCTCATTTAAAATCATTTCTGAGAGTCTCTTCCTACACACTACTCATCACTGATAACTTGTTGATGCTACTGAGCATTTGAGCCATGCAAGTCTAATGTGTGGTCCAAACTTTACAGGCCTGAACTCATAGAAATCTATTTAATTTTCAGTTAAAATTCTGCTATCCATTTAATTTATCCAATTTAGTAATAACTTATTTACAGTGACAATAGAAGCATATTTTAGTTTTACATATAAGTTCAATTAACTGAATGAAATTAGTGATATTAATTTTAATTATTTAATTTACTTCAACAATAAACACTTGAGTTATGTGGACTCAAACCAAATATATTTTTTTAAGGTTAAATTGTTTGAGCTATTAAACTTAAATGGTCTGAGGCAATCACTTTCCATGCACAGTTTGAGTTGAACTAACTCATCAGGTTTTATTTTCAGATTTCACGCCAGGAGTAAGTCATGTCACAGTGGTTTCATGTGTATCGTTTCTGAATAAGTCCAAGTTTTAATCACACTGGTTGTGTTGAGAAAGGTGTTCATTAGATTATTAAACATTTTTGATGAAAATATGCCCCAAATATTGTCACAAGTATTGAAAGTGACCGAGTTTTGAGAGGGTTGAGATGGACTTCTGAGAGCATCCTGAAAGCAGGAGAAACAGCGAAATTAGTCCAGCAATCCTTGTAGCATAACTTCAACCTCATCAGCACGCTTCCTCCTTCAGCTCCCCTCGTCCTCACCCTGATATTAGAACAAGTGGTCTCTTCTCTGGAGGAAGGTCGTAGCTCCAAGTGTTGTTTGTTTCTTCGTAACAGCGTCTGCACATCTGGTCACAATGTGAGTATGTCATACTCACAGGAAGCTGGCCTAGTGACAGCACCCCTGCAGTACCAATCACTTCACAATCATTAAACTAATCACTTCACATCAGCCGGAAGATGATGATGGGGAAGGGTAATTTCGAGATTAGCTTGGAGTGCTCTTTGTGCTGCTGGCTGCTGTGTTCAGGACAGCAGATTCAAGACTGAGGGGGGGAAATGATGATAATGAGGATGTAGTGCAAAAGGTTCAACAGACAAAAAAAACACAAAGACGCCAGTTTGTTTTTCACGTTTGTCTTTCCGTCCTTTTTCTCTCTGTGTGTGCAGTTGGAGTCAGATCTGTTGCTCTCTGATGTTGTAATCTCATACGGCGCTCAGGTGACAAATGCTAAGATCTACTGTAGGCTGATCTTAGAGCAGCTTGCCCGTAGCCTAGACTGACATCACCCATCACCAGTTCCTCAGGGGCGTATACAGTGCACATGATCTGGATTTTGTTTGTCTGGAAATATTTCATTACACACTATGTTTTTTTAGGTTCTTTAGGTTTTTTAGGTGGTACGTAATTCTGGAGAGAGACGACTGTTGAGTCTGCTTCACAGGTCGTTAAATAGTGACACTTTCGGTTGGTCCAACTACCAAACTAAGGTTGTTGTTATTTGATGATCTGGGAATGAGACTCAACAATCAATTATCTTTCTCCATTAGTGCATGCTGAACCTGTAAGATAGTAACAATGGTTGAAAACACTTCTTAGAAGGAGCCAGCTATTGTTATGGCAGTGATTCAAGTCAAAAGACGTTTTCAGGAACAGATGAGCTCATGATCACCAGGCTCCAATATGGTCTGCTTAAAGCTCCTCCCATTAAATGCTTAGGTAACTGTAAACAAGAAAAAACGGTTTCCCAAGAAGCATGACTTGCTTTTTCTTTTGGGATTTTTAAGTTATGAGCATTATTTTTTGGACATCACAATATATGAAGTAAATCTATATTGTTTTGCTTCTGTCCTATAGTTCTTTTTTTCCTGATAATGTATAAGTAATAGCTAATGTAGTGCTTTTCAGTGTCTTTTTTATGTTTATTCTCATTAAACTTGTTTGAACATTTTTGTATTTCATTGTAATTCAGTGAATAACAATCAATCACTGACAATCAGAATATAGTTTTTCCCCCAGGCCCCAAATGCATCATCAGGCCTGTGTATATCTTATTAACATTTATATATTTCATGTTCTTTTAGTTTTAAACTTGTGAGCACATGCAGTGTATTCAAGTGCTCATCAGTGTTGCTGCAGGAGCTCTGTTTGACATTTGTGCCCTTCTGGGAATCAGCTGTTCTTCAGGCTGCCTCACCTCAACCCAAGAACAGCTTTTCTCTTTCTGTCGTCCGGCACTTGATGTCCAGCTGCCTTGCCCTCATGTGTCGGTAGATGCTTGATAATCCCGAGGGTAAATACTCTCCAATCCCATTAGAGCCGCTAATAATAGTCAGATGCTCCCTGGGGGAGCAGGAATCAGTAGATCACTGAGAGAAAAAAAAGCCTGGCTGCTACTTCCTCAGCCTGCAGTCATGCTCATTACTGTGGTGTGGTTTTTATTTTGTGCACAGTTGTGAATGTTTCAGGTGGTGCATACAGTAACTACAGTATCTATGCAGAGAGGGGCAGGAGAGAAGATGGTGGAATTCTTGCTGATGGCACTAAAGACGACAATCCTCTCTGATCCCCTTATCAACTGCTTACCTGCGGTGACGACAGCAAACATACAGCCCAGCACACTGCCACTCAGTCTCTGTAGAGTTCAAACAAAATGTTTGAATTCTTCTTGCAATCATCAATATCAGACCTGGATCAGCAGCATGGTGCATCCGCAACCTCATAACATTTTTATCCAACAAATGATAAAACCTGCGTTTGACAGTGACAGTGACGTTTCATACAGTGTAGTGGGTTCTCTTCTGGGGGTCTGACTTTGCCATGTCAGATCACTGGTCAAAATCTGCTGTGCATAAATGTAGCTACAATTGTTGAAGTGTTTTCTTGAGCAAGACACTGAATGCTTTTTGGAATTTCTCTATGAAACTGCTGCTAGAATGAGCAGTTGTGCAGCTGAGTATAATAATTATATAAAGATGGTTGGTATTTGCTGACAGATGAGAGCGAAAGAGGAATGTTTGACAGCACGGTGACCTGTGAAGGTTGCTGCAGGACTTCACACGCAGGCTTGAAAAGCACAGGTCTAAAAGCGGTGATTAATCCTGGCTAAGTCCCACAGCTCGGACAGTCAGGTGGACACAGAGAGAAAGAGAGACAAGAGAGAAGAGGAAGAAAAAAGAGAGGAAGGGAGATGGACATGTGTGGGAAAAAAAGGCGCTTCAGTGGTGACAGTGACAATGATAGCTAGGATTATAGGAAAGTTTGGTGTAAATCTGCAGGGCTTTTCGATATGGGAGTCTTCCCCTGTCTGTAGTTCTTGTCTGGAGCAGGGATGAGACCACTGAACTGGAACATGAGCTCAGTCAAAAGTGACAAAATCATTTAAGCTTGAGGCTTTTGTCCTCTCCTCAACAGATCACCTGTAACATGAACAAGCCACGAGCTGCTTGTAATAGCTCTTTACTTCCTAAGCTAGATATATTTTGATGCTAAAGTGTTATTTACTATAGCTGGGATGGCTATTAACCAAGCTGACCCAAAAGAGAACATTTTAATGCCTCATAATTTACAGCTGTTAAAAATGGCCTGTGTTGACCTGCTCTGCTTAAGTCAGTGAAAAGAGACATGCACTGTAAAGCAATAAGCTGAGGCTGATTAATTCTCTATAACTGTAAAAAAGTGCATCAAATATTGAACTTGGACAATGATAATATAAAATGTTGCTTTATAATAGATGCAATTTGTATATATGATAGATATGAGCTGTGTAGTGGCAAAACTTGCCGGCTTTCATTTCCTATCTTTAAATGTAGTCTGTTCTGTCAAATTAGAAATGGTTGCACACTACCTAACATTCTTAGCAAGCTCGCTTCTGAGAGTAAAAGTCGTTCTTGATTATCTTATTCTCTAACTGTTCTCTTCAAGTCTGACTAATTTATAGTTAAACTATGCGTGCACCACATATGATTTCTTGCAACCTGCTGAAATGACAAGCAAAATAAAAGATTCAGAGGATGTTCTGATTTTTTATTTAAATCACTTAACTTGCTCGGATTCATTTTTGGTGAGAAGCCATCATGTAAAAACCAGAGGAGGCGTTTAACCTCACAGACACATCAGAGTGGAGATGAGAGCTGAGTGAAACAAGGGCAAAGGTGACAAAGATTAGCAGGTTTTTTTTCTTAAATAAGTTACAGTATGTCATGCCCAATACAAAGATGTTACATAGTACAACAAATATGTAAGTATACTGTGGTGCGATTGGTAAAATTAAAATCCAGTTTCAGCCTCAGCTGAAAGCAGAAGCAGCTCTCAGGAGCCATGTGAGCACTGACAAACATGAACTCATGCCAAGTGGCTGCTGCCATCAGAGCTGCTCAGCACTCACATGGATAATACAAACAGGTGCCTTCCTCTTTATTTTACTTAAATATTTCTATTCATTTTGTTTGATGAAAAAGTATATATATTATAAAACACCAAAATATAATACCTCCATCTTCAGTGAAAGGAAACCAGCTTTACTTTGAGATTATTAGTCACATGTTCATACAATAATATCCTGTGTTTAAACAGTTGCAGATGTATGTTACAGTATGTACATTTTCAGCTGAATAAAAACAGTATCACAGCAGTAGCCAGAGGAGGGTCTTTGTGCAACTGAAGCAGTTAACACTCACACAAACAAATCTAGACAAACATGTTAACAAGTTAACAGAAGTGAAACAAAAAGAACCCCCTATCTTTATCCTTGCTTTAGCTGCCATAACAGGAGCAGGTGTCTTGTCAGGTTCAAGCTAAAGGGATTATCTGCTCAAACTCTGGGGCCTACATCATGAAAACGTGTCAACAACAAAACCCCCCACCTCTCTGTTTGGTGTTTGTGATTGCCTCAGTTGCGCTCTTCAGGTCAGATACCTCAAATACCTTCCTTAACAACACTTAAGGTTGAGCAATAAGACAGCTACATTAAGTTCGGGATTATCTAAGGGAAAAAAATAAGGCGCAAAGGGAAAGTCACATCAGACAAAATAGTGCTGTTGCAGCTCAGTGAGGTTAAAACTGACTGTGAATCTGTTATGCGAGTTTAAAATATCTGGCACTGTAAATGCTCAGAAAAACCCTTCTTGAGGGCAGCTTTTGAGAAACAGACAAAGACACTGATTTGCTGTTAATTTGCTGTTTGGTTTGGAATTTAATTTTTTTTATTTCTTTAGTTATGCCAAGGAATTGCAAAAGTGCAAAAGCGTCTCCCTGAACCCATTCAAATATAAATAAATTAGATAAATTAAAAGTGACTGAATGGTTTGATAAACTGTGCACCGTTTAATGAGGACTGGTTATGAAATATGGAATTAAAAGATTTGTCAGACTGTCATTAGCTTTGAAAAAGACATGGTTCGCTTCTCTATTACATTGCGACCTTATTGCTCAGATGTCTTTACTGACCCGACTATCAGTTTTACCTCATTTGTAACCAAAGTTCTTACAGCCCTCAGTGCCAAACTTGTTTTGATTGTCATATAAGTCAGGGTCACAGTTATGCATCAGTTATTTTCTGTTTTTCTTGCCCAGCTTTCATGGGGCAAACTTGCATCCAATTAATGTCATCTAAACATTTAGAGACAATTATTAGTTAATATATTGGATAGTTTGTGTGGCGAAGTCTGGTTCCGGTTGTAATGTTGCTAAATTCATCAAATGAGAGCAGTTCATCAACATTTTATCACCTACCCACAACACATTATGTTCCCATCTGTTTTCTTGAACATCTTCAAACCCCTGATTCCTCACCAAACCTCAACCACCTCTGTGTTTTCACAAACCACCACAGACTCTCTGTCCCAGCCAGTGGACTTTGTGTGTGTGTGCTCGTGTGTGTGTTTCTCCACTTAATGTGGTGACACCACAGTGCTGTATATGTCCTCTGAAGAAATGGCTGGGTTTGAGATTAGTGTGAATCCTCCTCTGTCTCTCCTTCGTGCTGAAGCAAGACCCAAAACCTCTGGCACTGGTTCACTTCCACTGTTAGGAAGAGGTCATGTCTCCCTCCCCCTCTCTCCCTCTCTCCCTCTCTCCCTCTCTCTCTCTCTCTCTCCTCTCTCTCTCTCTCTCTCTCTCTCTCTCTCTCTCTCATACACACACACTGGCAGAACTTAAGGGACAGTGTATTTGTCCTCTCCAGTGGAAGTGTACATCTGTTGAGTAAACAGGATGTCAGGGGTTGCCAGGTCGTCATTGATAATGAGAATTGGTTCTCAACTGACTTATCTGGTCAAATAAAGGTAAAATCAATTAATAAAAAAAATAAAGACATTATCAGGAATGTTTCTGTAACAACCACTTTATTTTCACCTCTCCCCTCTCCACCATTTGGTAATGCCATCCAACAACACCACACAGAACAAATACTGAATATTATGAAATTATATAGTATTTCCTGCAGGTATTGGACTGCGTGTAGTTCATGTGTTTGTGTTACTGTCTCTACACTTTGTGTGTATATATAAGAAAACCTTTACTGTATCTACATGTTGTTCTCTTTCTCTGTGTTTTTAAAGGTAAATGTACCTGGAGATGATGAGAACAAGCTGACGGTGAGTTTCGTTTTAATCTATAGTACAGGTCATGTTATAATGTGCCTGCTTATATCTACAGTATGCTGTTTGTATCAGCCATAGCATATGTTACAAGAAAGGTGTTTCATCTACATGCACCCTGGAGAGAAATTTGAGTTGCAGAAGAGATTTGACACAAACTCTGAAAATTGAGTTTGGATTTAAACTACTGCTCATTAAGATGAGTTTTTTTTCTCTCCACCTATTTTATTTAACAGTTTCATTGATTAATAATGGTGATGGAAAATATGGTACAAGTATGTAGGCTACTTATTCAATTTCTTGCATGCCTACAAATAATTCTGTATTTGTGTTACTGTTTTCAAAGGCCAAACCAAGGCTGCAGAGAGAAGGCAGCTGCGCCTCTCTACACAACTCACTGATGAGAAACAGCATCTTCCAGCTCATGATCCACACTCTCGACCCTCTCAGTGACGAAGGTATGGGTAAGCAAAAATCAATAAATGAATACACATACACACACTGAAATGCAACAGAAAATGAAGGCAAAATCTTGTGAAATAAGCACAGGAGGATACGCTGTAGACATGAATGATATGAATGTTATATTCCCTCACATAGTCAGACAGCATGTCCAGTTTTATGGTAGAATGAAAAACTAAATGTCTGTTTTCTTGTCATGGTTCACAAAGTTAATCAGCTTTGATGAAGATCGTGTTTATGATTCAATTATGGATTAAACGAAAAATGTTTTTTGGACACACACGTATTTGGTTGAGGTGAGATTATGTACTCCCCACTTCTTTGTATTTCCTTACCTCTTTCCTGTAGGAAGTCGTCAAAGGACAGTGGGAATACATATTTCTCCCATTATATAGAGCGTATACACTTGCTTATTCGTCACAAATGTTCAGGAGACAATGCTGGACTGACTGAGTCTCATTTGTTTTCAGCTCGTTTCAAAGAGAAGGCATCGATCCTTCACAAAATGGCCAAGCAGAAATGTAAAGAAGAAGCTGCCAACGGCGTAGGTGAGTAACAGTGACAAGTCAAACTATGGGATTCCACTCAAAAATCAGCTGATATATCAAGTGACAAATCAATTATGAAATCAGTTAGAAACTGTGGCTATTGATAGATGAACGGTGAGAACACATTTTATGTCTAGTTGAGAAGACTGTTTTGATTTTCCGGTATTTATTTTAAAACATATGGCTGAAGTTATCGCTCAAAATCCTGTTAGAATGACACAGTGCAGTGGTTTAAAATCAAATGCGAGCTTATGTGTTTCTGACATGCTATAATTTTCAATTATCAATTCATTATTTAAATTTCATATTTTGTTATTTATTTGCTTATTTATGAATGGCCCAATCTAGAGCCACTGTGTTGTTTGTTCATTCTGGGCTACTGTAGAATAACATGGCGGACTCGGGGGAGAGGACCCGCTTCGTATGTAGATATTAACAGTTCAATCTAAGCTGACAAAACCACAATGATTCTTATTTTCAGGCGATTATAAAGTCATGAAAACATGGTTACGGATATCAGGTTCCATTTTCCAATAGATGCCCCTAAATCCTGCGTACTGGACCTTTCACGTGTATCCAGCTTTCTGATTTATCTGATTTCTTAATCAAGAACTGACATTCGTGAATGTATTTATCAACTGACTGATTTGTCAATAACATTAGATCAAATCAAGGGGCACACATCTGATATTGTGTTACACTTGTGAGAATGACCTCAGGAAAATAACAAGTATATTTTGTTTCTCAACGTAGGAGCTGCTCCCCAGGCACAACCTCCAAGAAATTGTACTAAGTTTAAGCTCTTCTCTTAATGTCATTAGACAACAATTTTATTTCAAATTACTACTGTTCTTTTGAATGTATTCCTCAAACGCTGTTCTCATCTAGCTTCTTTTTCTTCCTTCAAGCTGATAAAAACATCCCCAACAGTTCAAACGTTGCAGTGGAAGTCACACCACCCATGAACGGTGTTGCGGGAGGAGACGAGGTATGGCTTTTACCTTTTAGCTTTACCCCAAGTTTACATGTTAAAGGAGCTGTATGAGACATGAGGATACATAGCTATGATCCAGAGTCTGGGTTGGGATTGTCTACACATGGTTCTCAACATGAAAGTGACTGACCAGGCAGCTAGCAGCTAATGGTGTTAACAGGGCACACAGTGCTGACAGAGCTAACATTGATACCACATGGGGGAACTGGACACACATTGGGACATGTGCAGCCATCTATCATAACAACAAAGAAGCTCAGATTACAACACACACACACACACACACACACACACACACACACACACACACACACACAGAGGGAGTGTGACTTCATTCTCAGCTCAGGACGCCATCACTCTACATAGCAAGTAGTTCTTAGCTGGTATAGTCATGCTAAATGTCACATACAGCTCCTTTAAACCATACGTTTAAAGCATAATGGAAAATGTATAAATATTATGTAAATGTATATGATGAAGTAATGAGCTCCCTCTTCAGGGTGGTGAGGAAGAGGAGGATGAAGACCAGCCTCTGAGCCTTGCCTGGCCCGACACCCTCAGGAAACAGCTCACCTACCTCTTCGTCATGCCTATTGTCCTTCCACTGTGGCTCACACTGCCCGACGTCAGGAGAGAGGTGACAACAGACACACACAATGAACAGTGTGTTTTATGTGTACAAACATATAGAAGCAACTCAGAGTTACAAATACAGTGCAATTAGTGATTTAAAAAAATCTTCTATTCACACCACTACAAATACTTTAATTACGAGTTTCTATTTCTCACCTGATGTTAACTCACAATACAAATGACAACAAAATGTTTCACGGCTTTTTTTTTTTTTTTTTAAGTAATTTGTTGTATTTTGGATCATGAGAGAAGCTGAATTTGAATTTGATTGACTATTTTTGTCGTTTCAGACCTCAGAAAAGTTCTTCCCCATCACTTTCCTCGGCTCCATTTCTTGGATTGCTTTCTTCTCCTACCTTATGGTGTGGTGGGCTCACCAGGTACTACACACACACACACACAAATGCACACACGCACGCGTCCTCTATTTGTCTCATACACCAGCTCTATTGTCTGTTCTATTCTATTTCTGAGGCCTTTCTTATGAGTCAGTGCAGCAGTCAGGGTGTTGAATGTGTGACCACAGCAGCTAATCCCAACTAATCTGCCTTGATCCACAGCCAGATGAACCTGTAATGCTCTATTTTAACAGTGCAAATGCAACGAGGGCATGTGTGCAAGGTCACTGAGGAGACGCACCTGCTTTTTTAGTTCGGCATAAGTTCAATAAAAGCACAAAATGTTGGATGAAGTGATGATGTGTGGTGATCAATCACAATTGTCTCAGCATGTCGCTGAGACGATAATGGTCTTATATGTTTTATTAGATCACTGAACCAAAGACAGTGGGGCATAAAGGGAGAAGGTCTCACCTCCTGAAGAGTTGTTTTTTTTTTTTTTTAACAAAGCTTTTTCAGTATGTTTTGGTCCTCTGTTCACACATAAGGACAAGAAGCTTAGTAAAAAATGGACCATTTGTAAAACTCATTTAAAGCCTAGCTTGTGCCCTACTGATGTGCTTTTTCTCTGACCTGCCATAATTATTATCTCTGACCTCATATTAACCCACCATGACATTGTCTACAATTGCATATGTTGAAGACTGTTTAAAAAAAAAGTTTCTTCATCTCAGCCCTTGTGTACCCCCCGCTTTTCAACACAAAGTGACACCCTTGTTCCAGGGTGTAGATTTTCAGAAAGTTTTCAGTGTTGCCATGCAAATATTAAAAACAGAGTTCTTGACTTGTAACATCAGAGTATGCACCACTATGACATTTGTGAGGCATCACAAGTAAAGCGTGTTTTGTGCAATGATGTGCGTGGCTAAAATAGTGCTGGCTGTAACTTTGCAAACAGGACTTTTCACAGGTTTACACATAAATAAACAGTTACTTTTCCACTACACTGAAGAACAGAGGCATCAGACGACAGTACTATATATAAACTTGCTACTATGTGCCTTCACGTTATAGCTTTTTTAGTCTTCTGATCAGCCAAGATTTTCTTCCTCTGCTACTTCTTTGCATTATTGGCTGTGTTTGTTTGTTTGTTTTGTATTTTCATTTGGACAGAGATTTTTTTGGGGGGTAGACAGATTGTTTCCAAAATCCATGTACATGTGGATTAGGCCCTCGAGTGGCAGCGTATGAACACAAAGCAAGATGATATACAAGATGTGTGATTTCTTTAGTTAACTTCTGAAGATCTGAAAAGTCTAACTTGGTCTCACTCTTAACTTGTCAAATACTGACGGCTGGTCAGTGACCCTTGGCATCATATACTTACACACTAAGGCACCTTTGAATAGTGGTATGAGACACCGTTGAAGCTCCGCATGACTGCCGTTATATAAAGAGCAAGAAAGTCTGCATAGGGTGGGTGGGAGAGGGAATGGATGGGTCGAACAAACCCAGACTTTCACTCAGGAACCGCCATTCATTTCTAGTGTAAAACCAAAAGTCAGTCAAGTGATTTTAAAAGTGTCCTAATATGTGTGGGATACTATGCTAGTGACTCTGTCTCGTGACGTATGTCAACCATGATGCTTTGAAGTGTAAATTGACAAACCATCCCAGAGTGTCCAAAACTGATGCTGGAGGGGTACCAAGAGAGTCATAGTTTGACATGTAGGGCCACTGACCAAAATCAAGGACAATGCTTTTCAGAAGATGTACATGTAGGAGCACTGCTTGCACTGGGCTTGCCTTGTCACAGTTCTACTAATGATAACCTCAAATACCTCTACAGTTTGATTCTGTTTGCTTTGTGTTTATTTGTTTGTTTGTTGGTTTGGTCTGTAAAGTGATGCCAGACTGAAATAACTGAAAGTCTATCAAACTAGACTAGCAACTATTTGGAGCCATGTCAACTCAGCTGTGCAACATTAAGCAACGTGTTCTTCCTTTCAGGTTGGAGAAACATTCTGGATCACAGAGGAGATAATGGGTCTGACCATTTTAGCTGCTGGCACTTCAATCCCTGACCTGATCACCAGCGTAATTGTAGCCCGAAAGGGCCTCGGTGACATGGCTGTGTCCAGCTCTGTGGGCTCCAACATCTTTGATATTACTGTGGGGTGAGTGCACCCTGCATTTTTTGCTGTTCATCTCTCATGATAAATCTCACAAATAGATAACCGAAATGAAACTCTTCTCCGTTGTGCTTCCTCATCTCCCTCCAGGCTGCCGTTCCCCTGGCTCATCTACAACATCATCAATGACTTCAAGCCGGTGGAGGTGAGCAGCAATGGCTTGTTCTGCGCCATCGTCCTCCTCTTCCTCATGCTCCTCTTTGTCATCATCTCCATCGCGGCTTGCAAGTGGAGAATGAGCAAGTTCCTGGGCTTTTTGATGTTCCTGCTCTACTTCGTATTCCTCATTGTCAGTGTCATGCTGGAGGACAAAGTCATCATCTGTCCTGTCACCGTCTGAGAGCGAGCAGCGCCCTCTGAGTATCCCAAAGCAGAAATTAAGCAGAAATGCGCTCACGTGTACCGTGATTTACTATAGGAATGCAAATAAACAGACACAAACTGTCTTTTATCAGTCTCACTTACATACACAGTAGAAAATGCGCACACACAGTCAAGTGACAGGTGAAAAAAACCACACACACCCAAACACACCCACAGTTGTGGATGCCAGTTAGGCAGAGACACTGACCTAAATCAACGCTTAAAATTCAGACCGGTGCATCACAACTGTTCAGCAGTGGCATTCTACGAGTCTGTATATCAATAATGGACTTAATGCCACCCAGTAGGAGGGACTCCTCTCTTTTGTACTATGTGACTACAGTCAGTAGCCACTATTGGTTGAAACCTAAAGGACAACCTTTGTGAACACCACCTCGATGGAAATTTGAAGATCACCAGAGGATGTTTTTTTTTTTTTCTTTTTTTTTCAACTAAAGGACCGAGTGGCAGTATAAGAAGTACCTCCGCTACTCATGCAAGCAGCCAAGTTAAGCATATAAACTGAACATGGGGGCTTAAAGAGACTTTATTTTTGTGCTGTTTTATGGGGCCACAAAGCTCTGGAAAGATGCTGAATGTCATGGGGAAAAAAACAGAAAGGCCCAAGGCAACACATACGTGTGATAGCTGCTTTATATACCTTTAGATTTTAAATGTGTTCATTCCACTTCCTGTATGGCTTTGCTATGCCACTGAAAGAGAAATATCCAGTGTTAATAACTTGTGTTCAAATACCGTATATTTGAGGACATATTTGGCAGAAATGGTTACTTTACATCCCATTCATGAATATCTATGATAGGATACATAAATGCTAAATAGTTACAATAGTGCATACACAGATAGAATGGACCTGAGATGTTTTATCATGCTCAAAATATCCCAGCTTTCTTGTTTCAGGTTTTTCATATAATAAGCTTGTGAGCATGATTTTTTCTGTCTGTTCTGTCTGCCTTTACATGCACCACTTTAGAGGGAAATTATTTTAGTATCCTGACTAAAACTGGATGATTTTGTGCATAAAAATGTAATAAACAAGTCAGTGTCACATTTCCCAATAGATGATGCAGTAGTCCACCACTTGTTGCACTTGTAGTGCAGCATGTGACCCGCACTTGTGCAGTTTCTTCTGTAATATTTTGATGTAAAACAACTCATGTACTGTATAACATGTTGCACCGCTATGTTCACATGCTACTTTCTTGTGTTAAGTGTGTGACATAGAGGCTGAAATCTTAGGGAAAAAATATTTTATGAAGCATCAAAGAGGCCCATAATTTTTTAAAACAGAAACTTGGGCTGCTGCAAAGACACAATTTGTGACATTTATATATTTCTAGTTTTCCTCTAATCCCTCTTTCTTTTAGATTTATGGTAAAATAATGCTGAGAAAAAAGCATGTAACTTCACATCACTAGGGTCCTGCTGTATGGATAAATTTACCATAGGTTTCTGCCATTCAAATATGTATTTTCAGCAACTAATCTAATAAAAATTTTCAGAAGAGGTTTCAAAAAATAATATTGAACAACTACTAAGTAAGACAATAAAGAAGTGTCGTAACTCAAAAAATCTGTTTCCATTACCATTATTGCATTTTTTTTTCTCTTGGTTTTGCAAAATTCTAGCTGATTTTTTTTTTTCGTGGGTTTTCTTTTTTTTTTCTTTAAATGAGAAAGTTAAACTGTCCTTAAAACAGGCAGAATGAAACATACCTTCTGATTTGAGCCAGATATATATTGGTGACCCATTAAACAGCCAGTGATAGTGATCATATACACATTTTGTCATTTCCTCACGTTCCACTAGCTGTCTATTCTGTGTGTGTGGGCTAAAAAAATCCAGTGTTCACAATAAACCTCGGCTCTGAAAATTGGAAACAAAGTGCCCGTGGATGTATGAAGAGAAAGGCAGCAGCCCTTTTTACACAGAGACTGCACTATAGGGCTGCTACGCAGTCCCTTCTTTACACTGCCTTTGCATTTTTACACAGAACCAAACAACTGCAGCATCATGCTGCTTCCGTGTGTGATTTTAAATAGCATGTTGGCATCGTGGAATCAAAAGAGGTGTGATGGGTGTGACATGTAATGCAGCAGTGCTGACCCCTGTGACTTGTAACATATGCATCACCAGACCTTTATAAACAATAACAATGGCATAACTTGGCTTCAACAATCATTTACCTCATTGTTTTCCCAAACTGACATTGACATTGTCGGCTGCTGTTCTTCTTGTTTGAGTTAGCCGCTAACTGCTACAAGCTACCTTTAAATTTTCCTGCAGTGGATCACATGCATAACTCATCATCAAAACGTCACACTGGTGCTGCCCATGATCCCGTCCTGCCGACTGTCCTATTTATACATACATCATTATCAGCACTGTTACTACCTCTGTTCCCGGCTCAGAGGCGAGACAACTCTGTCCCCCATTTCCGCGATTGTACCATTTATGTTGAATTGTGAGGTGGGACAATATTCCTGCCTTGAACAGGCAGTGTAAAAGGGGCTTGTGGAGGCGAGAGGGAGGCTGACAGGAGGGGTGAATTTGTTTAGGTGACTGTCTTTCTCCAGAACTGAATCGCTTCACTGCCCTCATACGCACAATGTGTTTCCTTACGTCACCTGCTTTGTATATCAGATATATGAAGCACAACTTAATGTGAGCAATATTTTATATTTCATTCTCACAGCAATTACCAACATGCTCCATCAGTGTTGGAGAAATGTTCAATAAAAGTACGCAGTCTTATGCAGTACAACCTTGTAACAACAAAAAAAACAGTACCTGACCAAACATTTCTAAAGCTTATATTCTATATTTTGTTTCCCAAACATAATTTTGCATTTGTGTTTCTTTCAGTTTACCATTGACATTTTTTTAGGTCACTGGATCTGATATTCCAGATTGCAGTATCAGTTTAAAACTCCCAAAGGGTTAAAAATCACATTTTGAGTTACTGTAAACCAAATCCATTTTTGTATTTGTATGTGGTTATAAATTGCAACTTTTTTGTCCAAGTGAAAATGAAAAGAATTTATCCTCCGTAAAAAATACTTAAATTATTCCCCAAATCTGGCAACGTTAAAATGTGTTTCATTGTGTGTTTATGTGTATACAAATTTGTAAACTGTAATGTCAGACTGTATATAAGCTCCTGTGTGTATTCATAGTCAGCACGTAGTTTAACCTTCAATCGTCAGGCTCCAGACTTAGACTGTCTGCATAGTATCACCTCTAAGTCGTTCTTGCTTTGATGGATCATGTGAATGTGAGGAATGTGTGCATGAATGAGTGCATTTAGAAATATCTGTAAGATTTCATCCTTCACCAGTTTGAATACCATGACAATGGTAAAATGCTTTTGTATTACCCTTGTACGTTATGCAAGTATGGAATCATATTCATGTACTACTTGAAATGTGTATTATACTGTAAAAACCATATATCATTCACCTCTGTATAAAGTGTTATATGATAAAATAAATGAAACCTCAAATTTTCATTGTTGGTGTTTGGAGTTGTTGGTAAATTCGGGTTCAGGTCTTCAAATGGTTGCTATTATTACTGTATAGTACTGCTTTAACACAGAATAATTTGGTAACTGTGTAATTGCTGGGGTCACAGGACATTTTAGATCTAACAAACTACTTAAAAAGTCAGGTCACTTTGCCTCTCAAGCTCCCGATCAGATTTGCAGTGTCATCTATCAGGATGTAATCTGCTTTACTTTGACACAAGCCTCTTACAGCAGCATGCATGGCCCGCTGCCATGACCAGCGTGATGCAACAGGGATTCAGTGGACACCTGTGGACTCCAATAAAGGACATGGTCACCTGTCTGCTTTCTATCCCTGTTTCTGCTAACTGACAACTGAGGACACTTACTCACTGCGCTGAGCCTGCCAACCAATGAGCTATGGTGACAAATTTCCTTGTGTGTGTGCCATTCTGTCGTGTGAAAATGTCACAGTTGTGGATGTTTTTTTGACATCCTTTAGGGAAGAAGATGAATCTTGTGAATCCATTCAAGCCATTTTATCAGCCTTAACTTAGTCTTGGAACCCATTAGCCATCAGTCTGGCTACGAAAAGCCTCTAAGTGCAACAGCCAATATTTTGGGAGATTCTGCGTAGCCAGCGGGCCAAGACTTCCTCCTCTGTGCACCTCTCACTGTTTACAGTTCAAGTAGCAACTTGAAACAGGTCCAGATAACATTTTGTTCCAGCCATTGTGTCCTGCCTCTTTTGCTCTGCCCTTGGATTGTTTACCTGCAGGCAACCAAGTCTTCTCAAATATGATTGGTCAGCACTCCTTAGACTACAAACTGACTACGAACAGAAACCAAAATGCTTCAGACAGAAAAATCTTATCCTGTTGCCTACAGATTCTACATACATACAGCCTAGCCATACATTAGTCTATCCGATTCCCAGAAATGTCTTTTGCGCAATGCTTTTGCTACATGATTTTGTTGAGGACTTGCTGCCCCCACTGGCCGGTCAAGAGGAGTGAGGAGTCAGGGGTCATTGATAGGCTGATTGGTCCAGTAGTGTGTGAAATTAGCTGCAGACACACATGAACAAACACACAATCCCTGTCCTGGTGTAGGCCAGGCGAAATTGAGGACTGTGGATTTTGTCCTCCATCGCGTGCATTGCAAAGGGGCTAGGATCTGTTTGTCGCCAGTATAAACTATTTCAAGGCACATATGGGCCTCTGAATGTAAGATTTTATGACAGACTAAAAGAAATGTGAACTCATCTTTAATTTAAAAAATAGCCTACATCCATCCAGTTTATATGAGCCATCATTCAGTCAGATTGAGTACTGGATATGATCAGATGACTGTATTAACCATTTACACTAATGTAACACCAATGAGTAGGATTAAGTTTCTGGTACTTCCTTTTCCCAACCAGTAGGTGGCAGCAACGCATCTACAACTTTAAAAGTAAAAAAAGAGAAGAAGCAACCGGAAGCACACAACAGTGGCTTTTGTAACAACAGTGAAACGCTGCACTTTGAATGGGACAGGACTCGTCTTGTCTACAGAGTCATGTCTTTTATTTCTGTGTGGTGATCTCTGTTTGAGAGAGCAGCATGGATCTGTCAGAGTCCCAGGGAGTGGACGCTGCCGGTCCCGGACCTGAGCAGAGTCCTAAACCCGAGCTGTCTGCAGCGATGCGGGCTAAAATCGAGCGGAACCGGCAGCGGGCGTTGATGCTCCGACAAGCCCGACTAGCGAGCCGCCCTTTGTCCGCTATCGAGGGCGCAACTTCGGCCAAAGTCTCCAAGACCATCGACTCCGGTGCCGGGTTCTTCATCGAGGAGGAGGAGGACGGAGAGGAAGAGCAGAGGACCAGGAAAGTTGTGCATCAGCCAGGTGTGTGTGTGTGAGTGTGAGTGTGTGTGTGTGTGTGTGTGTGTGTGTGTGTGCGTGTGTGCTGTGTGTATGCATGCATCATGCCTATTTACGAGTGTGTTGTTACAAGTGTGTTGAGTGTTTGTGTGTTTTGTTTACAGCTCCAGTGATTGAGCCAGACTACCTGGTGTGTGATGACTGTCAGAAACCCTTTATGGACTCGTACCTTAGCAACAGCTTTGACCTGCCTGTCTGTGACAAGTGCAGGTACACACACACACACACACACACACACACACACACACACACACACACACAACTGCCACACAACTGCAGGTATTTGCTGCAGGATATTATATAATACTTTTTCTTGCAACTTTTGTCTAAAGGAGTCTTTAGAGCTTGGGATTTTTAGACTGTAATGATTCCCCCAATATCTGAAATCTCTCTTCCATGATATGAATATGGTTACAGCGGTGTACCAGTTTTAAGGTATAGTCTGATATGCACGTTCATGGTTATCATACCACTATTTTAGAAAATGGTTTCAAGTTTTAATCATAATAATTAATTGTTTATTCAACCAAAAATAACCCTTCAGTTTCATCCCTTTCATTCTTACTGATAATTATAATAATTGTTTAATACCATGATAGTGTGAAACTACATATTTTCTGAGGTGGATATTGCACCATGAAAATCTCATATCGTTGCACCCTGAATATTAAGTTGTATTAGTTCAGTTCAGTTCAATTCAGTTTTATTTATAAAGCCCAATCCCTCTGTCCTTTGGACCCTCACAGCGGATATTATCGCTGAGGGCCGTGTTTGATTATTACAAGACGAGGTTGTGGATAATATGAAATGTTGGCCAATAACATGTGGTTTTCATCACATCCTCAATTTTTGTTTTCTTCCACAATGATATTCAGTTTACAGTCATAGAGGAGTAAAAAACAGAAAATATTCAGCTCTAAAAAGCTGGATTTAGATGATTTTGTTTTTTTCTGTCTTGAAAATTTATTTTAAAAGGTTAATTGATTATCAGATTAGTTTGCGATTACTTCACTTGTTGACAGCTAAGCGATTGCAACTGCTGATAGATCAACTGTTGCAGCTCTATACAAGAGAACCAGCTGTCTTTGGTCTTATTCATCCTCAGGTAGTGTTAAAACTTATGAAACCTGCAGATACCCAGGGTTTGTTTGGTTTTCTGCTTCTCCTTAGATCATACCCATTTTTTTTTTTTTTACAATTACATTGACTGAAAAACAATTAAATGGAGTAACACTGGAAGCCTCTCTCTTTCTCAGAGACAATGACGAAAAGCATAAGCTGATCTCGAGAACTGAGGCCAAGCAGCAGTTCCTGCTGAAGGACTGTGACCTGGACAAGAGAGAGCCTCCGCTCAGGTTTATACTGAAGAAAAACCCTCATAACCCACGCTGGGGGGACATGAAGCTCTACCTCAAAGTACAGGTACTGAGTGTGTGAGTGTGTGTGAGTGCATGGTGTAGTTGTGTTTTTAGCTGTAGTTATTATCTTTACACAATAAATAGTGGTTTGCTGCTGAATTCATGCTTTGAATATTACATACAGAACCTTTACCTGGAATATGGCTTCTTTTGGGATTTTTGAGTTTTGCTATTTGAGGTTAAAGTCACTTTCATTGTGTCTTCTGTGTTTTTATCTATTTTGTCTTTCTTGTTGACAACATGTAAGCTATCTGCATTATGAAAATCACATAAGATAAAAAAAAATAAAGGAGACTGTTATTGCAGTTTAGTTTTAAACATGTCCCTGTGAGGTCAGATGTGTGAGGATTGCACAAAATTTTTAAAAAGCATTGAAAGATGATTTTAAGACCAATGTACAAATAATAAGAGATTATCAAGCTGCAAACTTTAGACAGTTGGTCAAATATAACAGAAATGGCTTTTCTTTGTTTTATGTCACTGTAAACTGAATCACTTTTGATATGGAACTGTTGCTCTGATAAAGTAAAATTTGGAAATGAGAGGCCTCGGAGTCATGGAACATTTTACAGACTAAATAATAAAAAAAATTTGATAGGTTTATCAGTAATTTATTGAATAGTTAGTTGCAGCCTTAAATCAAAGCCACAAATAACCCCTCGTTATGCTGTATGTTTTAATGAGTCGATGTGCACTATGTATTTGTGTGTGTTGGGGCACCCAGGTGGAAAAGAGAGGTATGGAGGTGTGGGGTTCAGAGGAGGCTCTGGAGGAGGCCAAAGAGACGAGGGAAGAGAACAGAGAGGTGCAGAAACAAAAACGCTTCAACAAGAAGGTCAAAGGTTAGTTTCCTGTTTCAGGCATAGTGTAAACATCAGCATTTGGATGCATCAGATTGATAACGTCTGAACGTGTGGATGTTTCATATTGTATTTGTGTGTGTGTGTGTGTGTGTGTGTGTGTGTGTGTGTGTGTGTGTGTGTGTGTGTGTCAGAGCTACGCAGGGCGGTGAGGAGCAGCATGTGGACCAAAGACACCAGTGTTCACCAGCATCAGTACGGACCAGAGGAGGTGGTGGATCCAGAGGAGGACCTCTACAAGAAAACCTGCACCACCTGCGGACATGAACTCACATACGAGAAGATGTAGACACACACACACCAGTACTGACTTTCACGGGTTTCTTCTAAGGACATGATGTTTGGTGCTTCTGTGGGGAACCGTGCCTCTCAAAAACCATCAACTGTATTTTTTTGTCTGTTTTTCTACTGGTATTTATTAAGAAACCCTCCATCCCGATCACACACACAAGGGGCCAAAATCACTTTCCTGTCTGACACTTACAGGCTGTTATAGATCTATAGTAACTTCTATTTTAAACATTTGTTACTGACCTCAGCTTGAACTGTTGTATATTTTTAGTCTTTAGTCTTGCCTCCACGATATTGCTACACTTCCTGTTTCTTTTATAGAACATGGAGATTTCCTCTGATGATGGGCAAATTAAAGAAGACACAATACTGAAACTTGAAAATACCGTCTTGCGTAAAGAAGTGAATTATGGGGCCTGCTTTATGACTGACACACAAATGATGAGTGAGAGTTAAAGTCCTCTATAGACTGAATCCTCACAGATTTTGGTCACATCTACCGCAATTTGTTCACTGTCATCACGTCTAAATGTTAAAACTTAACTTGTCATTGCTTTTGTGGCCTTATCTTGAGAGAGTGAGGATAAGGCCACAAAAAGAAGTGGATGTAGCCATGGTGACATCACCCACTGGTTTGTTGACTCCGAAGCATCGAGTATGGAATATTGGTCGCTGCCATCATGTTTTCTGGAGCCAGAAGTGACCATATTCGGACGAGAGAGTGGTGCTGTGGAGGAGCGAGGAGATCTGAGAACCCGAGGACACCATGCACGCCATATGACATAGCCACAGCCTAAAGCAATCCCTGCTTTATCATGTTTTACTCTAAATGAGACCAGAATTCACTAAATGAACCCTGTGCTGTTGAAGAAGACTTGAAACTGGCGATTGAGACCATAAACTCATGAGGAAAATGTTTACTGAAGAAATAAATCACGAGAAGTAGCATCATTTTCTCTCAATTTCACATTTCTTTTGTATCGCTTTTGCTATACCACATGAAGTAATAACTGGATTCCTAATATCTATACTAACCCTTGTACCAAAGATGACAGGGATATTTGCTTTGGACACTCATCAATAATTTTCTCATCTGGCCATATCCAGCTGCCAATCTTGCAATATTCGTGATAAGTCCAAAGCAGGAGGTATCTGCCATTAAAGGCCAAATAATATGGATATATTCAAGTGTTTCTAACCCCCCTTTTTTCTATGCTTTCTAAGTTTATTGACAGCACTTCTTAGTTTTTTTATTCCCCCAGTGAAACATTATAAAAAGCTTTTTAATTTCTTTAAACCTTAATTCAGGTATTTCTCAATGGAATTGAAGAAATCATAAAAGAAATCATAGGAAAAAAATTCATTTTGATCATCTCTGCTCTGCCACACTAAGGCAGCAGAAGTGTTCTCCATATAGTAAGATCTTCTCTAATAGTTTTAATCAACTTGGGGCCATTTACCTTCAGAATGTTTTCAATAGGGGAAATCCTGTTTATACAAAGATATTTCAGTCCCTCCTTCTTCCAAACTATCTGGGTGATGAAGATGTGCTGGAAAAGTCATACAATTGAGGGGATTGGGCTTCGCTCTTGTTCCAGTTTATGCCCAGGAAAACTGCCAAACTCCTTGAAGAGATCAAATAAGTGTGGCACTGAGTTTGCAAACACATTTACTTTGAAATCACATCCATACATATTAACACCACTAATTTGTTGGTTATTTTTAACAGTGCAAGCAAGTGGTTCCAGTGCCGGTGAAACTGGACATCCTTCCCTTGTTGATGTTCAATTTGATGCCTTATAACAATAAACTTTATTTGTATAGTACTTTTCAAAACACAGTTACAAAGTGCTTTATAAGACAAATAAAACAGTATACACCATCAAGATAAAAACAGCAATAAAAACATTGATCAGCTAAGACCAGATAAATCAGAGTGTGTAATAAAATAAAAAAAAATAAGACAATTTATAAAAGGGACAAGACTAGACACACAGCAGATTTACTGTTAAAAAAAAGGTAAGGAGTTCGACAGCTGTGGGGCTCTGGTGGAAAATGCCCAGTTTCCTTCAATCCAGATGTCATGAGATAAAAGCATGAAAAACTTTGTCAAGGTCCGCTTGAAATTAAAAAATGTTTTACTTTTACAATGTTTCTAATTTGATGAAAGCACGATTGCACAACCTTGGTTATTTGTATTTCGTAACAGAGCTCAGAGTCAAAGATGACACCCAAATTGCGGGCAGAATGCTTTAGACTGGAGGAAAAGTTCCCGAGGGATTGAGACACATCAAAGTGTCTTTTCCCGCAGGTCTTGCAAAGTTACGACTTCTTACCAGCGTGGATTCTAATGTGGACTGTCAGGTGACTTTTATGTCTGAAAGCTTTCCCACATGTTGTGCAGGTAAATGGCCTCTCACCTGTGTGGATTATAATATGTCTTTTCAACACTGATATGTCAGTGAATCTTTTCCCACAGGTCTTGCAAAGGAACGGCTTCTCACCTGTGTGATTTCTCATGTGGACCGTCAGGTGAGCTGTGCACATGAAAGCTTTCCCACATGTTTTGCAAGGAAACGGCTTCTTGCCCGTGTGGATTGTGACATGTCTATTCAATGCTGATATGACAGTGAATCTCTTCCCACAGGTCTTGCAAAGGTACGGCTTCTCACCTGTGTGGACTCTCATGTGCTTTGTCAGTGTGGACACCACACAAAATCTCTTCCCGCAGATCTTACAAAGGTAGGGCTTCTCACCAGTGTGGATCCTCATGTGTACTTTCAAGTCACTGTGATGTCTGAAAGCTGTCCCACATGTCTTGCATGCAAATGGCTTCTCACCTGTGTGGATTCTCGTGTGCACTTTTAAGTCACTATTATATCTGAAAGCTGTTCCACATGTCTTGCATGTGAATGGCTTCTCACCTGTGTGGGATCTCGTGTGAACTGTCAAGTCGTTATTACGTCTGAAAGCTTTTCCACATGTTTTGCAAATATATGGTTTCTCACCTGTGTGGATTTTGTAGTGTACGTTTAATTTTGCCTTAAACTTGAAAGCTTTCCCACAAGTGTCACATTTGAAAGACTTTTTACCTGTGTGAGTATTACGGTGAATGTTTGATATGGTAGAGTTGTATACATTGCTTTCATGGTGTTTTTTCTTGGGTTTAAGCTCTGCATTTCTCGTTGATCCTGAGTCTTCATGCTTGCCCTCTTCCTGCTCTTGGCTCTCTGCAACATGAGAGCTGTGAGAGAGGGGCTGGTGGTCACTGTGTGCTTCTGATACCACCGAGATTATCACTGGTATGTTGACAGCAGACTCTTTGTCTGTTGCGCTTTGAGAGTTGTCAGGATTGAAGTTCAGAGTCTGATCCTCACTGTGATCACGTTCCTCACGAGGAGGACTCAACAGAAAGGTGTCCGTCTCCTGCTTCAGTACAAGCTGCTCTCCTTCCTGACTGGTGCAGAGTTCCTCCTGTTCCTCTTTAATCTGTGGAGGCTCTGGGTCCAGACCGGAGCTCCTCTCCTGAATACAGAGCTGCTGGTCAGCTAGAATCTCCTCCTCCTTACAGACATGTTGATATGGGAGCTCTGCAGGGACACACAACAGCAATAGGGATACAACTGTGATGGCAAAGAAAAAATACAGACATGGGCAAATTAGTGGTGTAACATTATATTTAAGTAGTTGGGACTATATACACTCACCAGCCACTTTATTAGGTACACCTAAAAGCTAATCAGCCAATCACGTGGCAGCAACTCAGTGCATTTAGATATGTAGAAACTGAGCATCAGAAGGGAACACGTCCAGCGTTGAAGCAGATGGGCTACAGCAGCAGAAGACCACAGCGGCTGCCACTCCTGTCAGCTAACAACAGCAAACTGAGGCTACAGTTCACATAGACTCACCAAAACTGGACAACAGAAGATTGAAAAACGTTGCCTGGTCTGAGGAGTCTGGATTTCTGCTGCTACATTCAGATGGCAGGGTCAGAATTTGGCATAAACAACATGACAGCATGGATCCATCCTGCCTTGTATCAACGGTTCAGGCTGGTGGTGGTGGTGTAATGGTGTGGGGGGGGATTTTCTTGGCACACTTTGGGCCCCTTAGTACCAACTGAGCATGGTTTAAACACCACAGCCTTGAACCCACATAGCAAGGTGTGTACCTAATAAAGTGGCGAGTGTATATACACCTTATTCCTCTGTTTGGAGTTATTAACACAATGAAGTTTGACACACCTGTACTGTGTGACTCTGTTTCTGGTTTCCAAACGATGTCCAGCAGTCTGCGCTGCTGGTCGAGCTCCTCCTCGTACACGAGGATGGTCCTTTTAATAACCCTGAATATTTCCTCAGCAGCAGCTGTCAGTCTGTCGTTCACAAACTCTCTCAGATATTCAGCCGAAGACATTGTTGTTTAATCACAGTTACGGTGGCTCGAGGTTTTACTCATAGGCGAACCTCCTGCAGTTATCTCAATGAACAACGCAGGTGACAAGCCTATCTTTTGTTTACTTCCGCTGGATGTTACACTCTCAAGTTCCGACGGTGAAATGTGGGCAATGTTTGTTCCGCTCGGGGACTGTTCTTCACTTGTCAGAGGAGGGGGGTGCCTGAGGTGTGACTTTTGTTCATTTATTTTTTTTTTTTTACTCTCTCAGAAGCTACAGATATTTTTCCTTGAGCCTCCATGAGTGACTGGCATAAAATACATGACCCTCCCTCCACCATACATGAGTCACTAGATTTTTAAAATCTACACTTTGATATTTGCAAAGTTAAAAGTTAAAGACTGAAGACAAAATCTTGGAGTTAAAAAAGAGTTTAGTTTATTTTTGGCCAGAGTTTAAATGAGATAGAATAAGATAATGTAGATGAAATATCACTATTTTAAGCTCAGATTTAGTTGTGTTTTCTGACAGAAGCATTCGTTGCACATCATGTGCCCGATAATTTCTGTTTTTACTGTTTTGGTTATGATAACTGGTGCCATTTTGGTAATTCTTAAAGAAAACATGCCTTCTTAAAAGTCAGTGGTAAAATAATAACATAATACAACCAACCACAATACAACCTCCCTTTAGCCAAAATAAGTGCTTAAAAACATATTTGACATGCTTCTCCCTTTTTCTCACAACCCTGAATCTGCAGTTTCTACCTGTATATAACATAGCTGTGACATCACAACTTCACAGAAGTCCTGACAGCTTGTTTAAGGCCACCGTTTCTGAGTACAGCTTGTGTGCATTTCTCTGTTGACTGAGTGTTCTGATATGTATACAGTATTTATCCAAAGAGGTGATGGGAATCCAGCACCAGTAGATGGGCTCTGGTAGAAGTGCTTTAATAGGCGACCTCTCGCTCTCAACCTATGGCTTTCGCCCCCAGCCAGACCAAAGTTAGGCTACTATCCAATCAGAAGTAGAGCAGGGGCGGGTCTTGGAGGGGCAAACTTGGTTCAGAGCCAACTTTAGTGACAACTGAAGGCCCATTTCCATGCCTCAACCTGAAAAACAATTTCAGGCAGGATTTTTTTTTTTTTTTTTGCTATCACCCCTGTATACAGCACCTATACCTGCTTAGACAAATCTCATTTTTACAATATGGGACCTTTAAAACCAGAAAACACTGACAATATCCAAAATCTATGACAATATCTAGTCTCATATCATGGTAGATATAGCCCTACCCTGTCCTGCTGTAAATCTTATTTATGGAGTGGGCCTGTTGTGTATTAAAGGGGTTAGAATTTTGTCCTTGAGATATTCAAGCTAAATGGACATTTTGTGGGTGAAGTTTTCCCTTAAAGTGCTACAACTACAATTCCATGACAGCTGGGATAACTCAAGCTGCTGAGGAAGATCATGTGATACAATGTAAAGCTCCAGAACAGCTACTAAATGGACCTTGTTGTAAGATTATTTTTCTTCTGAGATCAAGAATGAACTCTCAGTCTCAAAAAAATAATTTTAATGAATTTAAGAAGACAGTGAATAAAAATGTTGCCTGAAGGAGGCTACAGATCTTGTTACAGACATTATATTGATGTAATAAACTTATACAGTGTTAAAATGGTACACTCCTGCTCTTGTAAGGCTCCACATCCTGACAGTTGAGACTGCTGTAAACACCAGCCGTCTCAAGCTTGTATAAAACATCACAATGTAAATCATTCTCTCCTGACATGTCCACAGAAACTATATTAAACATCTCATATGGAGGAATCAGTACTTCATCCTCGTCTGAGTCAAACTCTGAGTAGGTCTTGAGGTAGGCGCCAAAACACGTGTGGATCTCAAAGCAGGTCCTCCGTCCAAACTGACGCAGGTTCTTGTTGAGGGAGCTGGAGGCGAATGAGCCAAAGCGCATAGTTTGTCCAGCTTCCCCAGTGAAGAGCAGTTTGCTTCTGCGGTAGGTGGTGTAGCAGCTTCTTTGGTTGAGTTTAAGAAGCCGGATGGCGTCAGACAACAGGAAGTGGAGGGCGTGGAATTCAAATGTGGTCTTGTAGGTAGCCTTCCCCCTGCGCACTGCCTGGTTTAAGTTGTCATATGACCCTGCTGTGTAGGCACATAGAGCCTTGAAGTGATTCAGGGACAGCTGGTCATAGATGTCTTTATTCTTCATGGCTTTGAGGGCACACAGTTTTGTGTATGTGGAGTGCAGACCCTCCCTGGTGTTCCTGGGCAGGTAGTGACGCTTCACTTTGATCAGCATCTTGTGGGAGCAGCCGTAATACATGTCATCGACAGAGTCCGGAGACAAGCTCAGAGGGATTCTGACGAGCGTGGACAAACGTGACGGGACCTGTGCTGAGGCACCAGATGACTTCAGTGAGGAATTGGTGGAGGTGCTCTGAACATTTACAGGATCTGCAGACTCTAAAGATGGGTTCATTGTAGCCTCCTGGAAGCGCAATGTCTCAGCATCTATCTTTGGGACGTCAGAGCTTCTCAACAGGGCATTTACGGTATCCTGCTCAGGCAACTGTAAAAAAATAAAAATGAAATAACACTTTTGTTGAGATAAAACATTGATTATAATGGATGATTTTCAGATAAAGTAGGAAACCATCTATCATCTGAAGTAAAATATGTCTTAAATAAATACTAAGATAAAAAATAAATCAGGAAGCAGGGCTGCAATGTGAACAGTCTGAACAGAAATGTTTTACACCTAATATGGTTAAATATACAGTTAAATTTGAGTACTTACAGACCAACAATAATAAAATTGTTATTATTACAGCAGTAAGAGGGTGGCAATGTGTTTTCAGTGGGGTGCCCCTTTATAACTAAATCTACATCTTCATCCTTTATCTCGGTGTATTAGTTTCTTTGTTACCCAGTCAAAATGTCATGGAGGGGGCCTGGTCTCATGACCTTGTTATTTCTAAAATCCTGGCCATGACTCAGAATGAGGCCACATTGTTCTTCTATATTTGCAAAGCTGAAATCAAACATATTCTGCCTCTCACATCTATGATATAAAACATCACTGAACGGCTAATAAACATGGAATCACATTACAGGATTTTTTTTTGTGTGTTTGGGTATTTCAGACTTGTTGTGTTTGAAACCATTGAAGCATCAGCATCAACTTTATAATTCAGGACAATTTTACAATTTTGTAACATCACTTGATATTAGTGGCAAGTGACTGTATCAGTTATCTTACCATCCTTGCATTCAGAGGTCTGATCCTCACACAGAGGCAGCAGAGGACAATAAACAACATCGCGTCCTTCATCATGATTGGGAATACCTAAAGGAAAAAGAAAAGGGCATTTGGTGTGTCTGCCTATTATGGTACATACCTCTGAGGGAGTTGTTTAAGTGAATAGTAATGTATTATAAAACCGTTAGCACCAGAGACATTTTCCCCCCAATCATAACTTTTTCCATCACTATCACCAAAAAACTTAAAGCAACATTTTTCACTTGTATCATGTCCCAATTGTAACATTTACTCACAACATAATCAATACACTAAAAACAAAACAAACCATCTAAAAAAAAAAATCATTTAATTTGATCTTACCGGGTAACGGTGTGGCAAGTACTGGTTGAATCTCGTACCAGTGTGGTCTCAGGTCTGTGTGATGCGAGCCATCTTTTATACCATCAGAGCAGGGGTGGGGCCAATGCAACCATCCACTCATGCACTTACCAAGAATTTCCCCAGATATTTTTAGACAGTCAGCAAAGCCCATTTTCTCCAAAAGATGGAAGTTGCGAGGTTAATGGGTCAGCCAAATTCAAATTCACCCAAATTACAGGAAAAAATAGTTTTCTCTTACTTAAAGTGGGATCCACCCATGCACATAGTTTTGTTTTTACTTGCACAGGTTTTGAGATACACGTGAGAAAATGCTGTCAATAGTTTCCATCAGTCATACTGTCTATAGCAGAAATGGTCAGAATGAAAACTGCTGATAGTGTAATGAGGACAAGTTAAGTCGCAGTGCATTTTTGAAATGTGACTTTTAAATGCTTTGAGCACCACAAACTATATTCCATTCACATCCACTGTATTGAAGCAGCAGCAAAAATCTCAGATGTAATGAAACCTAAGAAAAATCTGCATAGCTAGATACTGCAAGAGGTCAACAAGTAACTATCATTGGAGGAAACCTTAAAGACATAGGGTCTCACAATTAATTTAGACAAAGTCTCTGCACACAAAAAAAAAAAAAAAACCCCAGGTCAATTATAACCCAATTTGGATTAACACAGAACTGACCCAGTATGGATAAAGATAATATACCCATGGGCATGAAACCCACTGGGTCAATGATCACACCCAAAATGGGTGATTTGGACCCAGCTTTAGAGTTATATTATTTCCATTGGGTTATTCAACCATACCAATATGTGGTTATTTATATTTCTGTTGAGTCAGATTAAATACTTTTACCCAATGTAATGTTATTTTTAATCATGTTTTTTTGTGTTTGTTTTTTAACCTTGTCACATGTCAATGTTCTTTTACTAAAAAAAAAGGGTTGTTCTACCCAGTATTTCTCATCTTTATATTGAGTCATACATACAAACAATTGTATGTGTAATAAAATTTCAGTGTTTGTTAAAAAAAAAAAAAAGCTTCTTACAAATCTTACTGTGAAACTGCCAAATTTTACGTAATATTAAAACCACAAATGACAACATGTGACATCACATAACATTCAGTGAAGCAGTCTCTGAAACAGTTAAACCACAGCTTATAAAATTCAAGACTTGGTGTTTATTTTACAACTAATAGTTCTTGTATAAGTTGGTTGGGGATGGTGTAAAATCAGCCACATGTACCAAAAAAGCTCAATACAAAATTTTAAGTTTTTTTATGCACAGTACTCTGTAAGACAACTTTGAGCTATAATGTATGATGGCAAAACCTTTTGTACAGTACAAAAAAAATGAAAATGCAAACAATACACCTAGCTTTTGAATAGCTACCTCTAATGTATTTGTGTGGTCATGAGTAAGCATAGAGTTTCCTTTTTTACTTGTAAGTGAAATAGTGAGGTTTGCATTTTATCAACGAGGAAGTCAAAGCTGAAACCCAAAGATTCACCAAGAATCGCCACTCTGGTGAAACACATTTAACAACATGAGAATTGTTTGGGAAATCCCTTCGACCGCTTGCCCAACTGCCCTCAGCCTCTCCAAGTCTTGCTCAGGAAACGTGTCAGCAAAGCAGTTTTTCCAAAAGAAATTAGCTACACAAAAGGTCATTGAACCACTTTGATAGAATAAATATTCTTTAAATATATTTTGTTGGCCTTTTCTGAGCCATAAGTCACATAGCTTTTATACAGGCCCAATTAAATGTTGACACGATCATTAATAATGCAGTGGCTAAAGATGCAAATATACTTAACTGTAAATGTTTACAACCTTTATTTATTCTTCAACATGAAATATCAAACATAAATTAAACATGTACAATAGTTGCGTTTAAAATTCAAAAGAGCGCTGAACATCAGGGGTCTTAAATACAAATGCGTCTTCTGTACTGTCAACCTGGACTCCCACAACCTCATCCTAGGAGAGAGAAAAACTTAGAGTTCAACACTGCAAATAAGACATTTGTGTTCAAGCCCAACTGTTATTCAGGCTCTCTCGCCTTCAGATATTGAAGCTTAACGCAAAGTATTTCACAGATTTAGCTAAATGTTGTCAAACAATGTACTCTAATTAATGCAGGGAATTGGCTACTTACATCACCAAAGTATTTTTCTATGAGGCTATGAGCAGCCTGGTACACCATATCATTGTCATGGTTCTGCAGCATCTCGATTTGGTCCAGTCCTCCCAGCTCTTCAACCAACAGGCTGAGTTTCTCCGTCTCACCAAGCTTCTCCGCTGCCTGAAAGACGTACAGTCACTGAAACCATCCCCCATCTGAACATTTCAGATTCTGTCATGTTTTAGACTAATAAGATGCAAAAAGGTTGATATGTTTTCCCCCTCACCATGAACATGTTGTTGATGGCATCCAGTATGACCAGAATGACTTTAGCATCTTTGACCTGCAGTAAGTTGATGATTGCCTCCAGGGCCCCACTCTGCACCAGTTGAACCACCTGCTCCACAGTGCCCCCACTGGTGAAGTTGGTCACTGCCCACACTGCCTCCCTTTGAGTTTTGAAGTCTCCCTGAGAAAAATGCCATTGTTCAGCCGACATTTGTTGCTGTCCAGTGAAAACCGTGAAAGTAACCCCTGCTTGCATCTCCATTGCAAGACCACAAACATAAATATGGACCAAAAAAAACAAAAAAACAAAAAAAAGCAACCTTACAGCATGTTCAACAGACAGATGCCTGGACAGAAAAGGTCCAGGAGGTCATGCTTGTTCTACTCACATTTCTGAGCTGTTCCACCAGAGGAGGGAGTAGGCCGCAGGTGATGAGCTGTTGGATTTGCTTACTGGGTCCTGCCGCGATGTTTGACAACGCCCATGCGGCCTCCTTTTGCACACTGGGCTTTGGGTGCCTCATCAGTTGTGGTAGAGCTTTTAGAACTCCGGCATCGACGGCCACCTGGGTCTGCAGGTCTGAGCCGCTCACTATGTTCCCAATTGAGCGAAGAGCCGGGGTCTAGAGGACAGACAAGTAACTGATTAACTTTAATAGACGCAGTTAAAAAGGGCAGTGAATAAGATAATGGCCAATGACCGAACTTGAAAACAAGCTTTAAAAAAAAAAAAAAAAAAAGTTAAAGTCTTCAAGTGGCCATTCTGAGGTGCTACTTATACAACATACAACGTGTAGCACTACTGAGGCTCATTTATGCTCAGTGTTTATGGGTGTGATGTAGTGAAGTTCAAGCGGACATGACTGAAGGATATGAAGACACTGTAAAAATAAAAAGGCACACTGAACAAATTTACAGTACAGGGAAAAGTAATGTCCTCATGGTGCAATCAGGACCCCAGGGAAGTTGCTCAGCATTGCAGCAATTTTTTTCCCCAGTGGTCATGTAATATTGCGGCAAAAAAAAAAAAAAAAAAAAAAAACGCAAGTTGGCAGCATACTACAGAAGTAAACCCGAAGCTAGAAAAGGTGAACAACTCTACTGGAATGAATAGGCACCACCTTGGTGTCTGTATCTAATTATCAAAATCTGTGGAACACTGCCTCTAAACCAAAAAAAAAAAAAAAAAAAAAGTACATTAAAACCACCTCCTCTGTCCCCATGTTTGTTATCAGAAACATGACTCTGCCCTCTAGTGGATGTATGCCAACATAAAGTTCTCATGGATGTATGGAGGCAGTTATGGTTACAGAGAATAAGTGAGCCTTAAGGAGGTGGCCATCTGGTTATAGTGTCTCACATGCAGGAATGTCAGATCTTTGTTCTCATATGTGGCATTCCTTGTTAAATCCAGGTTAGTTAAAGTTATGGTGTGTGCTAGAATACTTAGACCACCGTACCACAACACTGAGCTCATTGTGGCTCAAGAGCTCCACCAGCCGAGGGACGATCCCAGTTTTCACCACAACGTCAATGCGGTCATTGTCACCGTCTGAGAGATAGGAGATTGCCCAGCATGCATCAGACAAGAGATCCTTATCACTGAGGTGAAGCAACTGGATCAGAGAGGGAAGCACCTGAAGGAACAACAGGTAACATTGTGGCACCTTTCTGGGCTGGAGTGAATCTTCTGGGGCACTGGGTGCCAAGCTGCTCATTACCGAGCTGTGGTTTCACTTACCTGCAACACTGCAGACATAGGTGGGAATGGGTTCTTATTTCGACACAAGTTGGACAGCGTCCATGTCAGGTTACGCAGGTAGCCAATCTGGAGTGACAAAAGCAGTATAACCAACAGGACTATGGCAGCAAATTTAACCTTCTGCCCCACAGCTGTGGAAAACTCAGCATATTACATTAACGTGTACAGTTCTTGGGAGTACTAATGCATGTCTAAAGAAGTTTTATAAAGCCTTTGTGGCCCTAGAGGGAGCTGAAGTGATGTCACTGGATGTTTGAGGATTAAAATGCTGTGGACTGACAACGCTAGCCATTAAAACTTCATTATCGAACAGCAGCATTTGTCTGGTTTTTGGGCACTCATGTAAACTCCAAGTCACACAGATCGGCTTCAGAAATTTCAGTTGAAATGACTGATACATGAATGCCATTTACAAGACACTCTTGCCCGTTGCTCATGTCTGCTCGAGGCTGGTAGTGTGAGGAGATATTAGCCACTAGAAGAACAACACACCCAAATTTCCAAAATTAGTTTGCAGTTCAGTTTAAGAAGTCCATGTTTAAGCAAACTTCTCAGGCTTTGAAAATCAGTTTAACTAGAAGCAATTTTCCCCCTGATCCCCATGATAAAGTTGTCATACTCCAGTGAAATGAAAAAGAACAGACTCTTGAGTGCATAGCTGGAGCTGGTCTGTCAAGTTGACTTACTGGCGTGTCTGGGGAGATGCGGGCCAGTAAGGCTGGGACAACATTGCAGTCAATCAGGACATCTCGATAAGCGGCGCCATCACCTGTGAAGAAGTTAACATGCAACATTAGTCCAGCTAGCCACAGTAAAGTAGTGGTAGATACTGTTTGCCACAAGATGTATATTTCAAAACTCAATAAGTACTTTGCAAAACAGACGGCCATATTAACTTTTGAAAGACATGAGCTAGAGTCACTTCATAGTCAAATTACAGTCCATAAAGTGGTCCATTACATGAGTAACCACAAGTTTTGTAAACCATTTTAAACATGTTGATTTATTCAAATCCAGATGGGAACCCAACACATAAATTCAATTTTGCTTTTTACCTGCAATGTTTCCAAGAGCCCAGACAGCCTGTTCACTGATGTGCAGCAACGGTGAAGCCAGCAGAGCAATGAAAGCTGGTACAGCCCCATGTTCCACCACCTGAGACACAAATACACTGTTGTGTTGAATTCATGCCACAAGGAAAACTGAACACCTTCATGAGTTTATTAAATTTAGTAAAAGTGTCTTTAAAATTTCAAGGTGTTTGAGGGGCAACATTTTATCAGCCCATCTCATCAAGATCATGCAAACCTGTTCCAGTCAAACTGCATCAGTCATGTTAAGCATTTGGTCCACCGTGTCTCTGCTCACAAGTTTCAAACTGTTCACACCTGTTGAGTGTGCCAAGATGTTCCAGAGGCGATGTTTGTAAGAGCCCAGGCTGCTTCGAACTGCAGAGTCGGTTCATCATCCATAGACAGGAAGGACACAAAGCGGCCCAGCAGGCCTGCATCTATGATCTCCTTCAGAGGAGGGTTACGCTCCTGAGACAGCAGCTTCCTGAGGGAACAACGTGCATATTACCCTCGTTTTTCCTGCCTTGATTAGTTTCAATGGGTAGAACATCAAAAATATATTAAGCAGCTTACACACTTGTTTATATAATGTTAGAAAATTGTTAAAATGGACTAATTGTCATTTCTGACAATCCCCAAGTGACATCTAGAATCTGCTGTTTAACAAACAGTTCAAAAAGTAGGATTCATGACGCACTTGATGCCACACCACATTATCAGACCACGTTACTGTTATCAATTAATCATTTTAACACTAAAATTGAGCCACAGAAATTGTATCTCCATTATCTCCTGCAGCAAATCATTATTTTATACAAAGGCTACAGTAATGACCTTTGATGGCTCACCTGGCTGCCTGACAGCCTCGCGTTTGGGACTCCCTGCAGTCAGAGTTCACGTCTTTAATGATATCCTCAATGGGTAAAAAGGCCACCTGAGGGACAGACACACAGTTAGAGGCTCCACCACTTTGAACGGACTCGTTAAAAGGTTCCTTTGAACTGACCATCTCGTTAGAAATGTACGTGGGTGAGAGGGCCTCTTCGTCCGGGAGAGACGACAGCGTGATGTTTCTCCTCTTGAGGAAACTTTCATCCTTGTGAGCTTTGCGCAGCTCCACGCTCACCGTGATCCTTTTCTCTCGGAGTTTCTGCAAGAGGCCAAGATGCAGGATAAGTAAAATTAGCAATACGTGCGACCTTGAAAAGACACCCTCAACTTACAGCCGGATCTTTCCCGTTGTTTTTGAACTTGGATATCCGCTCCGTAGTAACATTCTTGGTGGGCATGGTGGACTTTTACGCACGGTGGACGCGTACACTCGGCTTGACTTGGACAGATGAAAACTTAACGAAACTTCCGCAGGGAGGTTATAAGAGGGAAAGCAGCCTCAGGTGAATTTAATTAAGTGTGATTGATGTAACGCCCCTATTGATGTATTCACGTGCAGCTGGGAGCGTTTCAATCAGGTAACCTTTCCCTCCGGCGCCAATTAGGTTCGGCAAAGATCTGTGTTTTATCTTTTTGTCTTGCAGTAGGGCTACTGTGAAAGCTGTAGGGCTCCTATAAGCCTTGGTCTATGTTCTTGAGAACGTTTGTTCAGACATTTATGTTCCTACGGCGTCTTTTTAAGTGTTGGAAAGTACATTATCGCAGTATATTGTCAAGTACCGTAATTAGTTACAATTTTGAGGAACTATTTACTTGAGTATTTCCATTCCTCCTGCTTTATACTTCTCCTTGTCTATATTTCGTAGGTAAATGTACTTCTTACCCTACCGTAGTTACTCTTTAAACTCAGATTAATAATACAAATAAATCATGATTCAGATGGAACTTTTTTGATCTCCAGGGGGAAATCATAGTCCAATCATAGTCCATTTTCCTGAAACAGGCCATTCTGCATAATGAATACTTTAACTTAAAAGTATATTTTGATGCCAGTACTTTTACTTAAGTGACATTTTAGGTGCAGAACATTAATTTGTAATAGAATATTTGTGATATTGTTGCTTTTGTGTCCAGTTTTGATCAGGAGAGAAGAGAACATAACTCTCTGTTACTTGACTTTGTTTAGGACTTCGATACATATTTTATATCCTAGTACTGCTACTAATAATAATTATTATTAAGACAATAATATTAATAAACAATATCCATTAGCCGTAATATGATATGCAGAATGAAGTGAAATTCTTAAATAATTAACAAAAGCCTTGAAATTCCCCAGTGTAATTGTTCTTGTGCTAATATAACTGGTTGACCAGTCATGGCCTGTTTTGAACAATAGGTGGCAGCATAACATAACTTTCACCTGACTTACATGTGAGCGTGTGCTGGGGTAAATGTGATGAAATCTGATGTGCTGCTAAATCAGTTTATATCAGTTGTAATTAAGCTTCATCACTGCAGGTTAAAACAAGAGAAAATATAATCAAATGAGTGAAAGAGAAGAAAGAGTCTGAGAGAGAAAGTGAAGCAGAGAAAAACAGTGACAGTGATGGAGTCTCGTCTTCCTCCCTAACGACCAGGAAAGGCTGAACAATAGCAGCTGCAGTGGAGGTTTCCCCCCGACCAAATTATAATCACTTCCTCTTGATAACACATGTACACACTCACGCAGGGGTCATGTGGCTGTGAGTGCTCAGACAACACACTCTTTCTGTCTGCAACCTCACCACCACGCTGAGTGTAGGTCACGACCTTTGTCAAGCTTGTTTCCTTAAATGCAGCACCTTAAACCTTTTTTCTCACACCTTGCTGTCACACACACATCCATGCACACACACACACACACACACACACACACACACACACACACACACACACACACACACACACACACACACAGGTCATGTCCACATTAAAGTGGATACATATAAACCATATCTTTTCTGTTATGGCCTTTCAACCATTTAAAATGTAGCTTTCCAGAGGAAATAAATACTGAAATCTCATTTTACAGAGTTTTTATATATACTTCCCAGACATGGCGGGTTACAAATACCGCCACAAATACATTACCAAAAATGTTTATCAATCTTTCATCATAGTTGTTTTTAGTTTCTTTCAATTTATTGTTTTGTTTAAGGGCTACACATATTCTGCCTGATTAGTCTTTATTTTCTGGCCATGTGGCAACCTCCAGGGCTGAAAACATGCCCAACTTTAAAGCAGAAATAAACATGTTTATAGCCTGGGACAAGAAACAGTTTACAGTAGGTCTGTAGAGCAAATTTTCCCATTTGTGACAACTGTACAGGGAGTGAGTTTTTTAAAACTCACCTGTAAATGTTTTATTAAAGCTTAAAATGATGCCATGGTGGCTACATCCATTAATTTTGTACAAGTTCATGGTTCAGCCAATTACAGCATGAACACCTGATAAACACCGCTCAGTACCTGCCCAACATGTTGACAGACAGCAGACTTGTGTAAATCAGATGGTCAGAAACATAAAGAAACTAATTAGTAGCATGTGTTGCCTTTTTCTGTCTGGATTTGACAGTAACACCTTAGTTTAAAAACCAGATAAAACAGTGATATGAGGATGTTAGCTGTGTATCTCTTAGCTTGTTTTATGTTTTTGTTTTAAACAAAATTCTGCCCCCCAGTGGCCAAAGATATATTAATGCAGCTTTAAGAGGCCGCATTTCTCCCTCCTTCATTTGTTTGTGCGATCAATCATTTTGGGTGTTTTATCGAGAGAACATGTGGGATTGATTCAAAATAGGCAAGTAGAGGGGAACGAGGGATGGACATACCCTCGATTTGTCCAGTGAAAAATGTTAAATTATACCTGCTCTTTTTTTTTTCAGCTTTTTGTCAGGTCAGCGTCCTGCTTAAAGACTGTGCGTAATGTTTTAGGAGAGGGTGTTTTTATATTATTAAGTCCAGGATCGTTTAAAAAAGATGAGCATCGGTCACCATTTCTGGACACTCCCTCTGACACTTTCTCTCCATCAGCTCTGTTTTCTTATCCCTGCTTCACTATTAGTGATTTCCCTGTGTCAGGCGTGGGAACGCAGAGAGGATAAACAGAGATGGATGATTTCATTTGTTCTCATGCTCTCTAGCTACTTTATATTATCATTAGTGTAGAGGTCAGAATGCCCTTCAGAGGACGAATGTGAATCTCTGCCAGAGGTATTAATACATGTGGCATTACTGTGTCGATAGATGGTGAGAAATCAGTAAAATGCATCACTAGAGAATACAGGTGATCCCACTGCAAGACGCTACTCTTATTTTTCTAAAGCGATTCTAGACACCATTTTTGGAAAAATGACCTCTTCATGAGTACTTCTCTGCAGTGTGTGTGTTTGTGTAGCTGCTCTTGTTGCCCGTGAGATCATCCCGCTGGCCTTTTGACCTGGAAGTGCATTATGGTTCCTCAGAGACGCCCTGAAGGGTGTGGAGTGTTTCTGTCCTGCCCTGTTGTCTTTGACTCCTTGTTAGTCTGAACAATGTGAGGTGGATGGAGGAAATTCCACTGTGCAGGTTCAAGGCTTCACACACACACACACACACACACACACACACACACACACATACAAAAACAACAGCAAATAACTGCTGTGTCAAGTCAGAGCTCTCAGACATAACCCGGTGGTTGCTTGGTGTCACTTTCTAATAACTGTGTGTAGGCTGTAGATAATGACTTAATTAACGATTAATAAATATTTTCTCTTGGGGTTTTTTTTAGTTGCAGAGCATTTGGGCCACAATCCTTTTATCACAAACTATTTCCTAACATTTACCTCAGACATGTAACTTTTGCTGATGGCGTATTGGAAAGTGAGAAACTCATTAGCATTTTGTTATTGTCGTGATTATAAATGACTCACCAGCAAGCGGGCTTTTTCACAACCTGGCAACCCAAAAGTTGCTCCCATCAATGTAATATAATTACAATAAATGGTACCTGATTCTCAGCAAAGTTGTACCTATAAAGACACCACATCATTCAGTCATCACCATACTGACAGTGTTAAATCATGGATTTGTATCACCGGTATTTGTCTTTCCATTATCGCCCTCCGTTCCTCCATCCCTGTGCCGCCTTTTCCTTCCTTCATTCCTTCTCTCCTTCCTTCCATCTCTTCATTCGTCTCTTTTGACTTCTCTCCCTCCCATCCTCCCTGGTTCCCAGATCAACTTGAGGTGTCTATGGGAAATCATTAGTATGGATTGTTCTGCAGTGCTGCGTCAATACACACACACACACACACACACACACACAACACACACACACACACACACACACACACACACACACACAAACTTGCGCATAATATGCCTTCACTGCATCTAATGGAGGGATGGTTCAACCCTCTATACTGTTTAAAGTGTAATACTGAGGACAAATCCTTGGCAAGGGATTACTGTGTGTGTGTGTGTGTGTGTGTGTCTGACTGTCATTATGGTAGGAAGACCTTGGACACAGTCAAACAAACACACTCACTAGAGACTGCGAAAAAATGATGACAAACACTCGACTCGTTCAGTGTGGCAAAGACAAAGGTGTGCTTTGTCTGTCCACATAAGTCAGCGGTTCTCAGATATCAAAGCAGACGAGAGAAAAAGAACCACAACAGGATGTGGGTTAGAGTGACAGAATGAGAAAGAGAGATTTGAGTGCATGTGTGTACGTGTGTGTTTGTGAACGTGAAATGTGTCAAAGATGGAGGGAATTTCCATTGAGAAAAGAAAGAATTTGACACTGATATAGGCATAGTTCAAATTCTCAGACACGTGCTTGCTTTACTAATGCCACTCATCAGTCCTACATGCCGTCATGCGTCAGGTATACTGTCACTGCATTATTTCAAACATCTCTCTCAGTCGCTGTGTTTGCCCTTCTCTTTCTCCTTCTCAGTCTTTGTCAGAGTGGCGTTTAGCTCCACTCTATTAATATTTCATGCTGCCACTCCAATACCTGCCTATCAATAACTGAGACAAGACACACCTCAGGTCCAATCCATCATACTCACAACTGACCAGGCTGCAATATTGTGTGTGCGGTGTGTGTGTGTGTCTGTGCTGTGTGTATGAGAGAATGTTCGTGTGTTGATAGATCATTTGTTTCTGCTGACAAAGCCCTGGTCGTTGGTTTGTATAAACGGGCTGAAGGCTCAACAGCTGAGAGATCGAAATAAGCCATTTATCATTTCCCACAGACACACAGGCATACACATTTTCGCATGTGCACATACAAACATGCATTCACACCCACACAGATGTTGGCACACAGGGCTAAACAATCAGTACAGATTTTCTCTGATAATCAGTCAAAATATAAAAAGGTTATAGAAGCAGGGAATGAATTGTAATTAAACTTGTAAACAGCCAATACAGTTAATAAAATGAAGTTCATAAAATGAGGCAAGGAAACATAAAACTTGAGCTTTCTGTGAAAAAAAAAAAGCTTTCTTTGTGAATTTTTTTGCTAAATAAAATGTACAAAAGTGTGTCCAGTGTTCAGGATGTGGTTTGTAGGAAGGCCAAGTGGTTTACCGGACCTTGGTGCAGACAGTTTGGAGTACGAGTTGTCCTTCCACAGTAGACAAGCACATTGAACACACACCAATGAATTGTTAAGCTTTGGACACTTATTTTCTTTTATACCTTGTAGATTTTAAAAAAAAATTCTTTCATTTAGAACTTGCAAAGCAATGCCAGCCCTCACAAGCACATCGCATCTTTATATAGCATAACTTGTGTTCAGTTTCTAAACCATATGTCGTATTGATACCAGGTTTACACCACAATGCATCCGAATTGTTCATGAACGAATTTAAAGATTGGGAACTGTAACTGTGTTGTTGCTGGTTTTACATATATTTGAACTTTGGAAGCTATATTTCCTATGTTGTGCTTTGTCAGATGCCATTGTGAGATTTCATTTTCCCTTTGTCAAATGTTTTATCCTGATTAATCTTTAGTGGATGGAAACTTGGATTTATTATGACATATTCACACTGGGTAGTTTCAGGCTTACATGTGCAGAACCTTTTACATATTTGCTGTTCCTGGGCTTCTTGCACTTCAGCATTGTTTCCTTAGTCAATCCACTCACCAGAATAAATCTTGGCATTGTATATTTCTGCAAACCACGGATAAGTAAGATTTGTGCTTTTCATATGTGGTGGATATGTTGAAACTTTATGTCTTTCCATGTTTCAGTGTTCAGTTTTATTGACAATGCTCTTGTTGATGGTTGAGGCACAAAAACCTAGCGGCTAGAGTTAGGAAAACATTATGTTCTAGCTTACTCTGGGCTGTATAAGTGTGAGGATCTTTTTTTAAAAATTGCAGTAAATTAAAAATGTAACAAATGCAGTAAAACAGCGATGTTGCTTAGATGTATTTATCTTACTATATCATGATATCACAAAAGTCACAAAAATATGTCACAAAAATATGGACATATACAATTTCATTACAAGTTGGAAAACGCCATCAGATCATGTGATAGGATAAAAAGCTCCAGAACAGCTACAAGTTGGTAAAATTGTTTTGTCTACTACAGTCATCCAGTTGATGTTTTGGGAATTTTTAACTTTGGTTGAAGAATCACATTTTGCTGATGAGGATGTTGTGGATTCTTTTGATGAAGCAATTTCACTTCGCACTGGAAAACCTCTAAACTGCACAGTTTTCAGTCAGAACAAGACTGTCCCGAAAAAGTAAACAGGATGGAGATACAATATAAGACAGATGCACTGCGGGGAAACTCCTGTGATGGTTACGACTGTTTGTGAACGCAATAAAAAAAGCAATGAAATGGTTTCACTGTGTTGTCCTTTAGCCAGCCCAGTCAAACTATCACCAGCATGCAAATGTGAGGCCTGTTTTAATCCACCTGTGTGCCTTCAAAGCAACTGTGCTATTTCAGCACTTTGGTGACACGCAATAAAAAGTCAGAGCAATAGACAGTTTGCAGAGAAAGCACACCAATGACCCAGTGCAAATAAAGGTACTGTGACAGCCATCTATTTATTGTATCTTGTGCAGACTCTCAGGATTTTCAGACACTTTAACTACAAATAAACAACTACAGAGCACACAAGATAAAATGTTCCCCATTTGCTCTGCACCTGAACCCTGCATGCTGATGTTCTCAGTAGCATGTAGCCCAGAAGAGACTGAGTGGCATTATCTGTGGATCAGCCAACTCCCCGTAACAAGACAGGGAATCAAAGCAGTGGAGGAGAGACGGGGAGGGGCGGAGGGGGGCGGGGGGGTCGAGGAGATGCATGGTAGAGAACTTCAAAGGTGAGCGCAGAGTTCACACAGATATGAGGCTCAGACGACAGGGCAGAGCCCACATGGACTCTACAAAAAGAACTGAGAACATACACATAACATACACTCAGTGGGGGGCAAAGCTGCCAATACTGTCAACAATAACATCCTTCTTTCTCCGCGTGTGTGTCTGTGAGGAAAGAAGCCAGCTGGCAGGCACACAAGAGGAGGAGGAGTTGGGGGATTTGGGGGTCCAGTGGGGACGTAGCAGGGTGGGTGGGTGGTGTTGTGGGGATGTGAGCCAGGTATCAGGTGTATCTGGGCTGAGAGGCCCCTCGCATGGGCATCCTATTCACCTGCTGCCCGTGCTGGGACAAAGGCTGGGGCTCTGGGGCTCCGCTGGGCCACAGACAGGACAGGTAACACTAGAAGGTCTTAATGGCTCCAAGGTGAAGGGAAGGTGGTTAGAAGAAGACTACAACATGGGAAAATGTTGGGTTGAAAACTGAACTTTTCAATGATCTGAGGCTCCATCATCAACACAGGCACCTTTTCACATGGAACTGAACAGGCTGATACTTTACAGAAACTACATGAGTATTATTGATCCAGAAGTTTCTGCATTTATTCATTCAACACACAAACAAGACAAACCTGGCCAATCTAGCAGCGATCAAAACACATTTAAAATGCAACAAATACAACATATAATACAAAAATCCACAATAAAACTATTCAAAATAGCTCTCAAGAAAAACTCACCACATTTTTTACAGTGCTCTTAAATTCATTGATGGATATTAGTGTTTCTAATTTTAGATCTTTTTGGAGATTGCCAAATGCTCTGGTTTCATTGTTGTAGTGGCCTTGTGTAAAAATACCTCAAATGGTCATCAGTCTAGAAATATTTGGAAGTAGAAGAAAAAATCCTTGCTGAAAGAATGAACACAAAAGCTCATACACCACATCTTTGTGTGTGTGTGCTTATCAAAAGAGATTGTGCATGAGTGAGTATGAAACTGATCCCTTTTTTAGCGCCACAACAACAGTAGTGACATTTATGAAAGAAGAGGCATGTTGATTTCTGCATTGTTCTGTACATTGTACTTCACATACCTACTGCAGAGGGCTGAATCTAAACAGTAATTACCATACCTGGCTGACATACAGACAGATGGATGTGTTTGTGTGTGTTCAAACAAATGATTCATCTTGTTTGCTGTACATTAACTCACAAAGTCCTTTATTTTATTATTATAAAATGGTGCTTATACTGAGGAAGTAATGCCAGCGTACACTATTTTTAGTGTTACATTTGGATTCATTGCAAAAAACATCTTTTGACTGTATGTATTTTATTTGAATATGCACCCCAGGAAGAGTGTGGATCCCAGAAAACAATCTGTCATCCAGCTTTATTTTAATCATTTTGAGATTTATATTTGACTAAGAAAAACTTCCAGCCAGCAAAGGCTGACAAAATTTCACTCCCACTGTTTCCAGAGATAAAGCTTTTGTTTTACACGATTTGTCATCATGAGTGGTTTACTGAACAGGCACAGGCCCCGGAGCCCAGAGTGTCAGGGGACGCCCTGGCCTTCAACTGCAAAATGTCAAATGTCAAATTACCATATACCAACCAGGAACAGACCACAAAGAGATGCAAAGGAACTGCAAAAAGACACAAAATAACCAAAGAAGACACAAAATTGCCTCAATGAGACACAAAATGACTTCAAAGAGAACCAAACAACTACAAAAAGAAACAAAACAACCAGAAGACAAAACATGACTACAAAGTGTGCACAAAAAGATGCATAAAGACTACAAAAAGATACAAAATCACCAAAAAGTCTGTGTATCTTCCTCCCGTTAAGCACAGATGGTGGGGCCTTTTGCATATCCATTGTCTCATAAATCGCCCACGTATGTCATGTTGCGTCATCTTTTAACCAGTCAGAACACAGCAGGCCGAAACACATTGGTGTGTGTGACACGTGTTAAGCAGCAGCAAACACCTTGTTTGTATCAAGTTACACTGAAATGGTAAAATAATCATAGTTACCAATGACAGATTTTTTACAGTGGCCGACAAGGGCAAACACACAGTTACGGCAGGAGAAGAGTGCTGTAGCTTCAGAAACGATGGCAATTCAAAAACACATTCAAAACTCCAAAATGATTCCAACAAATGAAACAACCATGCTGCAGAAGACAAAACAAACTATATTAACGGCAAACACTCTGCAGACGGTGCAAAGTCAAAAACACACAAACCTAAAAAAACAAATTCAACAGGAAAACGCTGCGTATCCAGTCAACACTACAAACGTTCTCCAGGCTTCTAGGAACAGCTTGATACTTAACCTGGGAGTGAGAGAAGCAACAAGAGAGCGTGTTTGTTTTTGAAGCGGAATCAAAAGTAGAGTAAAGACGCTACATCAAAAGGTTCATATTATTATTTTTTACATTTGGCCTTAGTTGCTAACTTAGTGCTCCCCCTAGAGGCCTGGAGATCTTCCAATGTTTTGACTGGATACACAGTGTTTTTCTGTGTCATTTGTGTTTAGGGTTTAAGTGTTTTTGACTCAACATTGTTTCTGTATTTACAACGTGTTTCCTACTAATATACATCTTGTACCTTTCTGCACCATGTTTTTCATTTGCTGTAAATTTCCATTGTTGTGTTTGTCTCGGATTTTCACATCAGTTTGAATTGCCTGTAATCTGATGTTTCTTTGACATCAGAATCTTCTGACATCTTTGATTCTTTATATGAGCAGAACTATATGCTAAAAAAAGCGGTAAATTACTATTCGTTTTAAGTTTTTAAGTTATAGATGAAGTGTAGAAAGAGAGAGAGAGAGATGCAAGTAGGCTACTGTCAGTAGGATGGAAAAAGTAGAGACATCAAAGAGCAGTGGAAGAGAGAAACAGCTGGTCAGTGTGTGTGTGTGTGTGTGTGTGTGTGTGTGTGTGTGTGTGTGTGTGTGTGTGTGTGTGTGTGTACACTGCATGTGTGTGTACATGAACACACGTTCAAAGGGGGCCCTAGATGTGCCAGCCCACCTGACTTCAAGCATCCGTACAGACATACATACGCATTCATGCACACAGTGCCGCAAACACACACATACTCTGAAATAAACAGACACTGACACACAGTACACACAGCGACTGCACTCCACTCTCTCATATACACATACTGTATATGTGCATGTGCCTGCATGTGTGTTTGAGCGTGCGTGTGTTTCTTGTCAGCGATTAAAGCACAGAAAAGTCACACACAGATAAATCACCAGTTCCGTGGATGTTCGGGGGGGCGTACACGTCCTGACATGTCCAGACTCAACACCACAGCTGGGCAGGATCAGCGTGGATGCAGCCTCTCTGGAGGTGAGAACCAGACTGGAGTAAAGGGAGCAAAGTGCCATGTCAAGGAGAAATTTCATGTGAAACTTTTAAATTTTTTTTCATCTCAACTCAAAGTCAGAGTCCCAGTTTTAGCCATTAAATCCAGAAATTAAATGTCAAGCTCTGCTTTAAGGCATTTCAGCAAGTCAGAATGTAAGTCATGATGCAAGACTTTTTGATTTCTACATAAATGACAGATCCTGTATCCTTACGATCCACAGACTTACAGTATTAAAGAAATATTAAATATTCAAGTTGTGTGGTTGCATTCCACTTCTTCAAAACAACAACAAGTCTTTTAGTCTTCCGTCTTGGGAGTTCCCCCCCTGCCTCTTGCAAAATATCAATCAATTAACACATAACGGCCAGAAACAGACAATGCAGAGAGGCATAAAATGACAAATGTGACCCCAAAACAGACACAAAATTACAAAAAGGTGCATAGAGACTACAAAGAGATGCAAAACAACATCAACAAAAGAGTCAAAACCAGAAAGACTGTGTGTCTTGCTCCTCTGTCGGACAGGTGGTGGGGCCTTTTGCATATCAGTGCCCAGGGGCCCATTGTTTTGTAATCTTCCCATACTCATGTCTGCAACTCTGTGTGATCCAGCTCTAAACAAATGGGGTCTGAGTTTCACTCTATTAATTAATGTTCAGTTTACCAAAAAATCATGACTAATGTATTGGTCAGGATCTGTAACCTTGTTAACACCACAACAACATCTATTTGCAAAGCTTGTGTGAACCCTTCTTGGACCAGTTTTATATATTCTGAATATGAGCTTAGATCAAATGCATTATAATTACATGTCATGAGCAAGTGAGTGATTTCAGTATTCAGTGGCGCATCATTGTTCACATGAGTTTTATTTCAGTAATGAGCGTGATGCCTTGCCTGTCGGCAGGTCAAAGGCTTTGCCCTCATAAATCTTAGTCATAGTGTTGAAGCGTGTGACTTACAGTGTCGTTCACAGCTTGGTATTGTGATATGACAAGTGACAGAGTTACTGAATGCGGCTCTTGATGAGCAAACACTGCTTTCTTTCACTTCCAAGGTTTGTCAGTGAAGAACTAAAATCTGATACGCTGCTTCTCTGAAGAGAAAGACTGTGTGTGTGCGTGTAGGTGTGTGTGTGTGTGTGTGTGTGTGTGTGTGTGTGTGTGTGTGTGTGTGTGTGTGCTTACCTGCACTCATGAGTGTGTAACTGAGATATATTGAAGAACAACCTGAGGTGAGGAGGTTGTTTATCCCCTGGCAGGTCAAAGCTGATTGGAAGTGGTAAGGAGTGCACACACACACACACACACACACACACACACACACCTACACACACACACACACACACACACACACACTGATTTAACAGAGCCGCCGCCAGGAAAGGAAACTCCCTGGCTTAGAAAGGCAGTGATCACTCATATCCTGATCCTCTGATAACAACATGTGTGTGGATTTGTGTGTGTGTGTGTGTGCGCGCGCACACATGGTTCTTTTAGTGTCTTATGTGTCTCTATTGCCATAGTTACTGTCTGTATTCATTCATGAGTACAGCTGCCACGGTACGTATAAGACGAGCATTCCACAGCTCTGCACACATGCACGGATGCTTTTCCAAATATTGTCTGTCACCTCCACATGTCGTAATGCCTCAGGTATGGATACTGTCATCACAGCTCCTCTCCATCTCTCTCTCTGTTTCTTTGTTGAGGTCTCTCTCCATTTAAAGAGAAATCATCGGTGAGGCAGAGGTGACACAACCACAAAATAAGACACGATCAGATGCCTTCTATCTGTGTGCGTGTTTGTGCCTGCGTCTGCACAGCAGCTGCGACTGATAAGAACAACCCCACTGAACGATAACACACTCACAACAGTTAACATGTACATTCAGTGATTTCATTGCACAGCTTTATTAAGGCAATACTCCTTTGTGATGCAGTTAACTGCCGTGTTAACTCCTACACCATTAGGTTTAAAGGAGAAATAGACAAGGTTTTTGCTTTAAGTTACCATTAGGAAAGAAATGTTGATTGCACAATGTAATGGCTGTAGAATAATGGCACCATCAGCATTTAGATTGGTTCCTATAGGCCTTGCTTTTACTATACAATTCTCTCTGTCACTGGGTACAATCTCCCAGGGATATGAAGGTTTGATTTACGGCGCAAAGTAGATATGTCAACAACTGTCCCATCAAATGAGCCTGGTCTCACTCTAAAGTCGTGACTTGCAGCATCAGAAACCAACAAAACGTTGGTATCATATGCGGCCCATTGCCGTTATAGTTTAACAGCGCCTGGCAGCACAAGGGGGGAAAGGCAGCGGAACAAGGACGAAAGCTAAGGCAGTAAAAGTCTAAGTAGGGTGGGCTGGAGAGGTGGTGGATGGGTCCAACAAACATCGACTTTAACCCAGGAGAGTGGTGTTCGTGTCCTGTAACATTCTACAGCCAAACCCTGTTCTTTTTGTTGCCTAAGCCTAACCATGTGTGTTAGTTGGTGAAGGAAATAAACATCAATTTGCGGTGTTGTAACAACATAGTCCCTTTATTTTGAAAGAGATTGTATGTAAATGTTAAATTTCCTGTGAAAACAGAAGTGTATCTTGAAAGACGACTGCATGTAACAGGCAGAACTTGACACTGTGTCCCAGAACATCAACGTCCAATGCACCCAGGGTACCTTGCATGATGTATGTGGATGTGGAAATTCCTTGACCAAGCATGTCAAAATGTGATGAGGTCAGAGTGAGATTGTGTTGATAAAACAAGAAGAGGATAGTGCTTTTGTTTTCCTTGATAGCTATCAAAAGCTAACCCAAGTTACCAAGGAGTTTATGTTTTTTGCAGTTACTACACCCAGTGGTGGGAATTACGGATGGTGGAACAACCAAAGTAACTGTGGAAAACACACGGCAATCAGGTTGTCTTTGCTCTAACTCAAGCTCAATTTTGGTTTCGGTTTTGAATCCTTTCAGGTCCCATACGTTTCTCCACCTCGGAAAAGCTGCTCGGATGTTTATTCTTCTTTTATCTCAGGCTTGATTTAACTCTTTTTAGCTTGCTTTTTGTTGTAGTTCTTCTGTTTACCTGTGATTGACTCTTCGTTACAGACTCCTCAGATCTGATTGGTTGTTTTTGTTAAGGTATTGGTGGGTTCTTGCCAATGCTGTTAAGTGAATTGAGAGAAGTCAGAGGAGCTTAATTTTTCACGAATTATCTGTCAGATGTATTACTTTCAGGATATAGTGACAGTTTCAGCAAATATGACTTTTTATAGATATAAAAATTACCTACTGTAGCTTTGAAAATATGATAGTCGTTGTGTGAAACAACACAGCTCTTTCCCCCGAAGATTAATGTTTTATTTAGTAAAAGTGTTACATTTTTAATTAAACTCAAATGTCTTGGGATGATTTTTGAATATTAAAATCATTCTACTCACAGATTTCCCCTGGGTCAGTGGTTTGACTTCAGTATTTTTGGCTTGACGTTGTTGCATCAGCATACAATACTGTACCTTCTCAAAAGCTTTAATCCAGAAATATTCAAAAATCCAGCCCAGCTGAGCCCTGTCTGTGTCTGCGTGTGTGTGTGTGTGTGTGTGTGTAAGGATTAATCCTTCGTGTTTGCACTGACAGCTACATGTTTCATAAAAAAGCAACAGATAAAAGCGTGAGGACAACTGTGTTGTTGTGAAGCCATGTTTTGTCCTGAAAGTCTGGCAACTCCTCATCCTGACTGTTGTCTACACCTCTCCCAGCTGAGAACATGGTAACACACACACACACACACACACACACACACACACACACACACACACACACACACACACACACACACACACACACACACACACACACACACTCGCTTTGAGAAAAGGTGTAATAAAACTTCCCTGTCAGTCTTTCATGTGTGAGGCTTAGGAGCTGTCACACCAACAGGAGGAAACCACAATGCTTTGATAGGCCTTCCACACTGAACACAAAGCTACACACTGCATGCATGGACGTGTGTAGATGTGTGCGTGTGTGTGTGAGGCTGAACAGCACTGACTGGCTGTTAGAGCTCCACAGGACGCTATACATCAGTGTTTTAAATTCTATCAGAAACATTCATGAAATGTATATATTTTTTGTTCCTTTAACACTAGGGAGCTATGTGTAATTGAGTGCATTCCTGTTTCACATGTATTGCATGTTAGCTCACACATGTTTGTGCTAAGCATGCAGGTGGTGTGATGCAAAGTCCAGCCAACTGCAGAGTGCAGTAATACAAATGTGTAGTGCAAGTAAAACAAAGTGTTCTGCTGATGTAAACACAAATGTAAACAGTGCAGGGGGGTCAAAATTATGGTATGATGTTAAGGAAGTGTGCAGGAAGCGTCCAAACAAATAAGAAAATTAGTATTTATTAAACAACTGCATGCACAACTTCACACAATACACACTGATAAATCTTACCTGTACGACATTCATCTTGCTTGTGCACGTGCAGACACATTACAGAAACCTGACTGCCAAATATGGTCAACACATCACTTTTTTTTTTTATATTAAACTCAAGGCAGAGTCAGACTACTTGCTGTTAACACAAGCAGCCTGGCAAACAGGAAAAATATAAAGACAGAAAACATCACAGATTATGCTACTAGCCTTTGAAAAGAAGATGTACTGTGCAGAAATTGTCAGTTGCTGTTTGTAAAGATAACATTCAAACTTGGCCCCTCCTCCCTACACTGCTTACATACACAAGCTAACTATGCTAACCGCTGGCACCTACAGAAAACATCATCATCCTCTCCCTCAGAAAGTGATAGCATTGATGGGAAGACTCTGAAACGCTGACCAGTCAGAGCAGACTGCGTTTTGTTGGGAGGAGGTTGAAGGGGCAGGCACTAAAACAGCATTGCAGACAGAGACTGAATGCAGGTGTTCCAGCACAGACAGTATGAGGAAAATAAAATGTTTTGTTTTTTTTTAACATTGAAGCATGTAAACATGTGCTAGTACAGACCCAAAAAACAAGTTTATTAATTATTTCATTTTCCATATGCTGTAAGGGGTCACAGAGGTTTGACACATAGAGACAGACAACCAGTCACACTCACATTCACACCTATGGCCAATTTACAGTCACCAATTAACCTGCATGTCTTTGGACTGTGGGAGGAAGCTGGAGTACCCAGAGAAAAACCACGCTGACGTGGGGAGAACATGCAAACTAAGGAGTCCCCACCCTGGGTTCGAACCCTCCAGCCTGGGTTCGACCTGGAACCCTCTTGCTGTGAGGCAACAATGCTAACACAGCACCACAGTGCCGCCCAAAATACAAGTATGAACGTGAAAATTAGCCGATTAGGTCCTCTTTAAGCACAAAACTGACCGTACACACAGCAGATGAATGGGGCCACAGTTTTCAGTTAGTATTTGAAAGGGCTTCATGAAGAAGGATATCGATTTTATATGTGTTAGGCCTCAAGGATAAACGTGTTTTGGTGAGAAACACTGAATGTAAAGTAACTTTATTGTCATCAGGATCTTTGATATTGGACAATTCTGCAAAATCCTGCATTTTAGTTACTGTCAAAGTGCTTAAAAGGACTTCTTTCTACAATATGGGCAAATGGCAGCAATTGGATGGGTGTGGTTACCATAAGGATAGTGTTAGCCAACTAAATGTAACTGTTAGAAATACAAAATTCAAAAGCTCCAAGAAGCCTGAGAAATTTCATGGCAAATGCCCCCCAACCTTCATTAAAATGAATGTTTGCCATATTGAGGCTTGTTGATTTTGTTCTCCCTGTATTTTATGTACCAGATGAACCTTGTGCAACCTCACGTAATTTATGTAGCTGACTTTGCTTAGCCATCCATTGTGGTTTGCTTACAGGGGACATTTTGTACATTATACATTAATACAATAAACATAAATCAGCTCTCACCAAAATTGTGCTATTAACACTCAGCCTTCCAAATGTTTCCATCATATCAAACACAACAAAATCAACACACAGAGAGAAAAATTGGGCAAACAGAATAAATGGTGGAGAAAAAGGTTTAGAGGAGCGGTCACACAGTGGAGGACTGAGCCAGTAGATGCAAACCCACTTAGGATTGATCACAAATAGGAGATAATCAATTCAACTCCAATTGAATTCACATCAAGCAGAGGGGAAAGGCATTTCAACAGAACAGCAGAGGCGTTCTTCTCCTCTGCCATTGATGGCGTGTTTGACACACATTTGTCATGTCAAGACCTTGTGGAGAATTCCTACCGATTATTCAGTAAAAATCCATAGCTTTCTACTCCCCTGCCGTTTCTGGAAAATCTCTGCCGTCATTTTTTTTCTTGTCGTTTCTCATTGGCAGGGCTTTGTCCTCGGTGCAGTGCGGAGTCACCTGGGATACTGGGTATTTATGATGACTATACAGTCTGTGTGGACGGAACAAACACTCACACGGGCATCTCGACACACAAATGCTGTTCCATTGATCCGCTAATCTAGTGGGGTGGGGAAGTGCAAGACTCTCATTTAGTTAAAATCATTACCCCTCCCACAAGATAGATGGAGATAAAGGGATTTAGAGAAAAAGGAGAAAACAGGGAGGTGGAGAGCACGAGTAGGGCAGATGAGGTGACAGCAAAATATGAGAAAAAGAGAGAGAGAGTGAGAGTAGGGGAAATGAGGGGTGAAGAGCGAGAATAGCATGAAGGGCAATCCTAAAATTAGTTTTTGCAAATTCTGCTGCACAGAGCATCACTTTCTCTCTCTCCCTCTCTCTCTCTCTCTCTCTGGATTCTCCTGTCCTCTGCCTCTGTCCCTTCCTCTCATTCATTCACTCACTCACATCACGCACACTCATACACACACTGCAGAGAGGAGTGTTTTGCAGAGGGAAGTCTTTGCAGCGGTCGATAGCACTTGGCGAGTGATCTATCGACAGAGCGGGAGCGTGTGAGAGATGAGTTCAATATACTTCAATTTAGCTCCACTTGCTTTAATTACTTCCACCCTGTGTGTGTGTGTGTGTGTGTGTGTGTGTGTGTGGTGTGTGTGTGTGTGTGTGTGTGTGTGCCCCCAGAGGCTGAGTGGTGTTAGACTACCCGTGAAGGCTGATAATAAAAATACAGCTTTGGCCATTATTGAATTCAGGGTCTGCTGAGTATTTAGGAGGGTCCTGGGGGCTTTGATCCCTCAAGGTGTGAATTTATTTAAAGAATATCGTCAATTTTTAATCATTATGTCCATTCCATGCTGTTTGTGATGTATAATCTTTTTTTGTTTGTTTTTTTGTAAAGTAATACATTATTGCCGCTGCTTGATTTTCTCCAGTCATGAAGAATGTGTGACTCAATAGGTTCATGCCGGGCTGCCTAAAAACTGCAAAGGGACCTTTCAGGCTCTTGAGCCCAGACACACAAAAAACAATTAAAAAAAAGAATATAACTGGCTTTATGGTGATTTGTGGCTGATTGGTCAGGATGTTGCATTCAGGATATACATGTACTTACATTGTTACTTGTACAAGGACCTGTGGCTGTGCACATTATGAAACAAAGGCAGAAGTAGTGTGATGGTCTTATATTACCCCCAAGCCCCTTAGAAAGCAGGTCTATAGCAGCTGGTAAGATGAGTCAACCATTTACAGAAAAGTTAAAAATACTTTAGGAAAAATCCACCTACTAGCAGCTTTAAAGCTTTCTGCTATAGGCAACCAGTGGAGACAGTACGGGATTCCTAACACATTCTGATGCCGACCTCGACCTTGTCACATATCAACGTTTGGTCATGGACGTTCCAAGTCCAGATACAATGTGCAAAGTACCTAGGTGCGTTGGTTGTTACATCCTGGGATGCCATGTCAAGTTCAGCCTGTTACACGCAATGTGTTTTTTCAAACTACACTTCCGTTTTCACAGGAAACTTAACATATACATACAGTCTCTTTCAAAATAAACACACTACATTGGTACAACATCACAAACTGGCGTTTTTTTTCCCTTCAACATTAAACACACGTGGTTGCATTTAGCCAACAGACACACATGGTTAGGTTTAGGAAAAAAGAACAAGGTTTGGCTTAACAATCTTACAGAAGGTGAACACCGTCCTCACAGGTGAAAGCCAGTGGTTGATGGACCCATCCACCACCCCTCCAGCCCTACTTGGACTTTCTCCACCTTAACTTTTGTTCTTGTCTCGCCATGTTAAATTATAACAGCAACCAGCCACATATCATGGTAATGTGAAAGGATTTTTTTTGTCTGTGCCAATGCCAGAAGTCACTGTCCCAACGCCAGATTTCGACAACTTTGGAGTGAGACCTGGTTGCAATTCCCCATTAACCATAAATTGTCATTTTTACATTTCTGTTTTGTGCAGATTAAACAAACAAGATTAAGCACGATAACTGGTAAACTTTACAGTTTAGTCTCTAGAACATACAATTGTTTTAATATTGAGGGGGGCCACATATGAAACTGGGGGTTGGGGTCCTCCCCATGGAAATTTTGAGCCCCAAATGACTTGATATCCTGCATTCTGTTAAATTCTTATGCAATAATTCACCAAAAATAAAAGTCCTCTGCTACTTGTGTGTTTTTATTGGGGTGGTCAAGCACATGCTCTAAATACTGTGGTATTTTACACCTCCAACCCCCAACCCCATCTCCATCCACCCTTAAAAAAATGAAAAGTACTGTTTAGTGTAATTTTACTATGTTGGTCTATTCTGTACACACAGCCTCTATTGCATGACTGTCCATCCAGGGATCTTGATCCCTCCTCTGATGCTCTTCCTGTGGTTTCTTCCATTTTTTTTCCCTTTTTCCCTTATTCAAATCGGGAGTCTATGAGTGAAATAGAGAGCATGCTGAACAGATTGTGAAGCCTTTAGAAGCAAATTTGTGATTCGTGATGTAGAAATAAAATTGTCTCAACTTTTTCCCAAACTTACATTGACTATTTGATTGGTGGTTCAATTTCATGCCCTTCTTCTATACCTGCCAAAGTGTCCTTGAGCAAGAAACTAGTGACTAAATTGCTCCACATGTATAATTATCAGGAGGTAATTTTGGTTGTTTGGGTTTGTGGGTTGCTAACACTGAAGGATTTGGACTGGAGTCAATTATGCACAAATGAGTACACAAAATCAAGATGCATTGTGACTTACATTTGTTATAATTTGGGTTATTATCATAATTTCAAAGGTGAAATATTAATGAGTCCTAATTCAGCAAAGATGATTAATTTCTCACAGAAACAGGTCAAGTCATGCCCCAATTGTTGTGGGACCTACTGTAAATACAGTATGTCCAACACATTGAAAATACAGTATAATACGTGCCACACGTGTTTGCATTAATTCTTCTTTATTGTATTGTGGTATATTTTTCAGGCTTCCCCTCTGTCTTCACTGTGACAGACCTTCCCTCTCTCCCTCTGTCACCCTCTCCCTCCCTGTCCCCTCCTCGCCTGGCAACTTAATGGATGTTTCTGCTCCTATTAAGAATTTAAGAGTGAATTTGTCTGTGAATCCATAGCATTGAGCGAACATGTCCGCCGTAAGCCACATAAATGATTTTACACCACAAGGGTGGAGAGTCACAGGGGAGTAAGTGTCTGCTGTCTCATCTCTAATCCCTTCTTTCCCCTCCTATCAGATCAGTTCTCAATACCTCTTTCTCTGCACATCCACTCGTGCTCGACTTACCATTTCACTTCCAGTGAGCTCGCATAGATGACAGGAAGTTTTAAAAGAAAATTAAAAACAGTTTGATACAGAAAAAGAGAAAAAAACGCACGAAAGCTGAAGAGAATAATGAAGGGTTTCATTGAAGCTACAGTTGGTATTATTTTATCAAAAAACTTTTAGTCGTTTTAGCTGAAATTGTCGCTACATGCACAAAGTATTAAATGAAACAGATAATCTATGAAAAATCACATCCCTCCTTCTCCTATTGCCTCTAATGGCATTTGTTAGAATTGTTAGAAAACAACAAATCAGAGCTGAGGGGTCAGTAATGTCAATCATTGCTCATGAACTGTGGTCAAACAGTCAAACTAGGCAGTGTTGATCAAATATGAATCAAGATTCTATTACTGCATTGCCTGTTTCTCGTGTGAAATGTTTCTGAAACATATTTTAGTGCGCTCTTTAGCTGTAAAATGAGAGAGGGTTTTTTTTACCTGGCTGCTGTGTTGGAAATAGTCAAGCAATGCCCACCCGCCTGAACAACTCTCTTATTTTACAGCTAAACAGTACACTAAAATACATTTCTGAAAACATTTGAGGCAAGAAATAGGCAATGCAGTAACAGAATCTTCATTCATATTTGATTAGCGCTGCCTAGTTTGACAGTTTGACCACAGTTCATGAGACTTGATTGACAGCTGAGTATTGATTGGTTATTGTCGTTCACATGCGGCAATTACATCAGCGGGCAGAGTAATGTGATTTTTCACAGATTATCTTTGTTATTTTGAGCTACGTGAATAGTTTCAGCAAATACGGAAAAAAAGTTAATTTGATACAAGTTTGTTCCCCCCATCCACCATTCTGTTGCTAGTGATAATAACAAAAAAACTTACACTGATACTCTGGGGATAGCTACCGATAGCTACCAGGAAAACAAAAGCTCTTTTTTCTTACTGTTATGGTTGGTTGGTGCACTTTCTGTGTGCCAAAAACTGAGCCTTCATTTTCCAGGGAAATTGTAATTTGTGGCAGACAGAACTGTATAGTGAAAGTGAGGCTTATGGAAACTAGTCTAAACACAGATTGTGTCAGGAGTCTTTAGCCATTACATTGTGCAATTAATATTTACTTCACAATTTTATGTTTAAGAAAAGTCTATTTCTACTTTCCCAGAGCTTCTGTGGCTGGATCACCTAATTATTTTAGCCATGCTTGCAGTGTGGCTCTAGGAATGGCAGTGTGTGTCGGTCCACCACTTTGTTCCAGACTGAAATACTTAAATAACTGCTTGATAGATTGCCATTAAATTTGCTATAGACACCCATGGTGCCCAGAGAATTAACCCTAATTACTTTGATGATCCCCTGACTTTTCATCTAACACCATCATCTGGTCAAAATTTCAGTTTATCCAATAACTGGGTTTAAATACCTGAAAAAGCAAGTGCTTTCCCAGTAGTCTTAGTCATACTTTGGGTTTATTGCTAGTTCTGTCAGCATGCTAACACACGAATATGGTTAGCGTAATGCTGAACAATGGCATGATAACATCCTCACTGTAAGCCCATTAGCATGCTTAGCACAGCCTCACAAACCAGCAAGCATGGTTGTAGACACTGACTCTTGTTTGAATTTCTAAGAAATAATTCTCCCATATTTTAAATAACTTAGTAAATACAAAATATTTAAAGGATGTGTGACTGCAGTATTTTGGTCTTTCTTGACTGCTTCCCTTCAGTCATTCGATGCTCAGAAATAAGAGCCCAGAGATTTCACACAGTACAATTAAAACCAGGAAATTAACTTAAACTTACTTACTGTCCTACAGAGGATGTTCATCTCCACCAGCTTAGGTGGTTATTCTGCTCGACTTCATCGTCACAATGAGCATTTCCTGACCAGGTTTAAAAACAATCAGAGAACACACCTGCAGGTTCGACTGAGGTACTTGTTTATTTTCCCTCTGTGTGTGTCAGGTGTGTCAGCGTGCATTTATGGAGACCCAGATGCAAAATTCAGTCAGCTAAATTAATTAAAGTTATAAGGTAGAAACAGTTTGCACTTATAGACAAACACTGATTTCATAACTCTTGCACCACCGTTTATGGCCTGTTGATATGTTTACATAACTTAAAAGGGAATTATTTTTTATGCGCACTGTTTTGTGACCTTAGGGCTGATGAAAATCAGAATGACAACACCCAGTGTAAACTAACAAAAATGCAAATCTTTCCTTCTCTGCCCAGTTTTATTCCATGCTGTTTGTAATTTGTGGTTTGCAGATATGAGCTGAAGACAGTAGTTAGATGGGTATTTGACATGGAATCTGCACGATGCCTTCTGCTCAACAACATGTTCTACGGCTGCTTCTGAACTGTCGATGATAACAGGGTTGAAAATATGTGCACCGGTGTGAATCTTTCATCTGCAATATGTCAGGTAACACTCTTTCATTGAAACAGACCGAGAGCAAATAGCAGGAGGGTGTGGAGGCGCACGTCAGGTACACTTGGTTTACTTTAGCCTGTGATGTGGTTTGACTGTGTATTGTTGTGTCTTCTAAAATCATTTAACACTTGTTTTGGCCAACTTCCTCACACTGTTTAGACTGTACTTTCTATTATTCTAAATTGATCCCTTTAATTATGACTCTTCTGTTACTCAGAGTCATAGTCTGCAACATTTTAATTTAGTATACTGCAAATACAGTACATATATCTTTCTTGAATAGCTTAAATGTGCATTGACTGATTATTTTGACGCTGAGGACACTCTTGGAAAATGATTGGAGGCCACCATTACTGTCTCTAAGAGGCAATGTTGGCAAAAAGCTCCAAATTTAGGCAAAATTTTGGCAAGGGAATTTTTAAAGGGGTTCCTTGAACTCTCACCTCAAGAAATCTGAATGAAAACTGGTTCTATGGGTACTCACGAGTCTCCCCTAAATCTGAGAAGGCTTGCTCATTGTAAACGTTTTGTTTCTTACAATCAAGAGCCAGCGCTGAGAGTGAATCAGCACAGTAAAGTTGCAGGTTGTAAAACCAAAACAATGAGCTGAAAGACACTAAAACGCTCCACAGAGGTGACAGGAACTGCAGAGAAGCTGATACGAGTGACACATCTTACATTACACATTAAGTCATTTGATCCATTGTTGATATAACATACCAATTAGCGCAGCTTTATAATTAATCTTTTTACTTTTGAGTAGTGTAAGTGGAAGTACAGATGTGTGACGTTATGCTGCTGAAAAATGTGTTGAGACAAGGTGGATGGTTTTACATACAAAGCATGTGACTTTATAACAGCACAGAGTGTGGTTCATGTCCTGCCAACAGTCAACATCGGTTCTTTTAAGGTGATCTTTCCCTTCAAGTTTAACTGCACCCATGACCACGGGCTTTCCTAAAACAAAACACACATGGATTACCGTTTGAAAGCCCCGTTCATGTAGAGATGTTAAAATTAGCACAAACACATTTGAAGTACATATATTGTAGGGTGCATCTCCTAAATACTGTTGGTGTTTGGTATGCTCAGAACATGGAAGTTTGAGTTGGTTGAGATGGAGTCACCAGTGAGTACGTCAGAGCTTAAGAGGTTAAGTCATTTGTTACAGTCAAAAGTTGGATGAGTTCATAGCTGTCTAATATGTCTAAGAATTTGGAAAGGACACAGAGTTTTTTTTTTTTCTTTTTGTCTGAATTCACCACAGCTGAGTCATTCACACAGCACCATTAATCTCACGCACAGAGAGGTGATGACAGACTGTGCGCGTATGTCTTAAGTGAGTGTGCGTGTGTGTTGACGACTGCAGGAAGAACACCTGTGTGGACTCCGCTAGTCGTGGATACGTACAAGCAGAGATCACTGACTTCTACACCTGCCTGTTGGGAAAAACAAAACACACACACACACACACACACACACACACACACACACACACACACACACACACACACACACACACACAGAAGTTTATGGCACATAAAAGGGACAGTGGCTGAGGAGGGTTTGAATTCTCTGTTCTTACTGTCAGCCATGCCTTATTTGACTTGTTTAACGTCAAAGTGCTTTCGGTGTTGCAGTACTTGCAGTGGTGCCCCCAGAAATGTTTCATAGGGGGGTGTGGATGGGGCCACCAAAAGCCATGACTGAATTTCAGGAATTTGTCTATGTTGTTGCAGTATAGACACTGGTTAAAAACTAACTACCAATATGAGAGTTAAGCAATATAATGATACTAATAATTTGATGTACTATATACCTACAACATATTGTGCCACAATAGTCAGAATTATAACTATAATATTATCACTTTCTTTAATGTTGTTGTAAACTACTGTCATACTGTCTGTCCTGCATCTCTCTCTGTCTCTCTCTCTGTCTCACTGTGTCATACGGATTACTACTAATCTATTATGTTGATCTGTTCTGTACGACATCTGTTGTCCATCCTGGAAGAGGGATCCCTCCTCAGTTGCTCTTCCTTCTACCGGGTTTCTACCGTTTTTTCCCCGTTAAAAGGGAGTTTTTGGGGGGAGTTTTTCCTGATCCGCTGCGAGGGTCCTAAGGGCAGAGGGATGTCGTATGTTGTAAAGCCCTGTGAGGCAAATTGTGATTTGTGATATTGGGCTTTATAAATAAAATTGAATTGAATAAAATTGAAAATTGAATGTACATGGACTAATACTGGTACAGTTAACATTGTGAGCTTTACAACAATCCTGTTTTTTGTGCCATGTCTATATAAGTGTTAGGCGATTCATTGGTCTTCAAATAGGCTGGTTGACCTTTTAAAAAGACGAATATACTGCTTTATTTGATGTGCACTGATTGTAAGGAACAAAACATTTACTGGGAATAAGCCTTTACAAGTTTAGGGGAGACTCATGGGTACCCATAGAACTCATTTTCATTCGGATACCTCAAAGTAAGCATTCAAGGGACCCCCTTGCCAGTTGTTCCCTTGCCAAAATATTGTAAATTGCAACAGGGTGGCCATTTTTGAGGGTGTCTCTGAGTACTTGATAACAGGACAAGAGACAACTGAGGAGACACTGCACACTGAGGAGACAAAGGGGAAATTTGCAACGAAGAGTACAATGACTTCAAGAGAAGGTCATTCTTTTTGTCCATTTCCTACTTCTTTTGCTCCAGTTATCTCTGCATGGACCATTACCTGCTGGATCCAGCAGTGGAGATCTAACCAGTCCATGGAAAACCCCACAGAGGACAGACAGAGGATGAGGAGAGGGGGGTGGAGGTGCGGCAATACACACATACACACACGAGCCTCCACACATCAGTCAGACAGCCCTCTAGTCAGGAGAACCCCTGGCTCACCTTCACACAGATTCACAGATCACACACACACACACACACACACACACACAGAAGTTGTACTGACATGAATCTACGCAGTCACTTTGACTCACATAAACATGCCTCCCCCTCCCTGCAAACACACGCACACTTCAAAGGAAGATTGTAACCTGACAGGCCAGCAACGCTAAGAACCCACATGCAGCTTTTTCCCCTAATTCTTCCCCTCAGAAACCCACCTGTTTCTTACAAACTTTCAAGTCATACCTCTCCCTCTCTCGTGTCTGGTTTGAAGATTTCTCTCTCTCTCTTTCTGTGTCTTCCACACACTCTCAGTCAGTGTACATATGCTGGTACTCAGGCGCTGTCTGTCTGATGTTCTCCTTTATCTCATCCTACACTGTATACCCTTATCAGAGGATTATACACGAACCGAACCTTGTCTTAACTAGACACAATGTAGCCATGCTCCCGCCTGCACAACTGGGCAGATGTGAACCACAGCACCCTGTAATCTTATCTGAAACATGTTGCCGAGCTGATGAGCCTGTATGCTGGCACCGACCTGTGCATGGCAACATTGCCTTGATGTGAAAAGCAGCCGGAGACATGTAACAATTTGAGACATATCTGACAAAGCTGGTGTTTCCCCAGTGTCAGGCAAACAACATAGGCCAGATGTTGAAGGGTGCAGGCCGACAGGCAGCGGCAAGTTCTACTTCGGTGCTGCGTGTGGTCAGTCAGGCTTTGTTGAGCCTTTTTGCTCCCATCCGCAGCACACAGGGGTCCTGTGGGCATCACAGTGGGGGGGGGGGTTCAAGCATTGTACTTCTCTCACAGCACCATAGAGCCTGCTAGAGCACTTATTCAGTGCAAAGTAGAACAAAGGTTCCTTCACATAACGTGGGGGTAAATTCCTACATCACACGTGGTCCCCAGGTAATTCTAGTCCTGTGCGAAGAGGGCTTAAGGTGCGCCAAGGTAATTTAAAAGACTGACAAGTTACTGAGTTCTGGTAACTGAATTATGCTTACTCCAGTTTCACTCCACTTTACCTGACCTACCATGTAGAAGGAGCAGCATTGTTTTTGTACTGTAAAGAGCTAGTTAGACCTTAGGCCTGACAAAGGTCATGCATTTACATGCCTAACTTACAGAAAATGTGTTTCACTTTCAGCTAGAGGAAAGACTTTGAGAGTAAGAACTTCTCAATGTGTTTGGCACGCCTATTTGAGTGACGATTGGAGCTGGGGCTCCTGAGTGTCACCCTAACAAAATAAGGAGCCACTAAAACACTGTACTGTCAGCAACATCCAAAACCAGCTCCTGCGCAGCAGGTTAATAACACACAGTAGATGTCCCAGCCCTGAACAGGGTTTTTCTAATGTAAACCCACAAAATAAGTAGTAGTTAAGTGACAACATGCTGCTTGGATTTGAAAGTAATTCTACATCAGCATGACTAATGTAGAGTGCCCGAAGTTCAAGCAAAACCTATGCCCTTGATGACAGCTGTAGGTAGTAAGCTAGTTAAGCAAACATGCTAACATTCACAGTGTATGTTTGGGCAGAGAAACACACTGTTAAAATCCATCCTTGCAGTTTTGCTGTGTATTTTTGTTTTGTGCTTTGGCTCAAAATGCCTGCTTCTATCCCAGCAGGGAATGCAGCAATGTCTCAGTAAAAATCAACAACATTTTTTAGGGGTGATAGAGCAGGCGCTCCATGTACAAGGCTGTTGCTGCAGGGGCCTGGGTTCAACTCCAGCTTGTGGCCATTTCCTGCATGTCACTCCCCCTTTCATAATTGTTTGTCCTGTCAATTAAAGGCTAAAATGCCCAAAACAAAAATCTTAAAAAAACAAACAAACAAAACAACATTTTGTGGCACTATTGCTGGTGGGAAAACAGCAACAGCTTGCGAAAAACACCCACGTTTGATACCTGAAAACAGCAATGCGTCACTTAAACACAACCGGTTTTATTCTTAACATATGAAATGTAACATATTTGTGGTTTGCAGAAATGTACAATGCCAACATTTGATTCTGGCGAATGGGCTGTTCCATGCCTAGGTACGGTTGCAATGCTGTGATTGGACAATCCGTTTTAAGGGTAAGGGTTAAATGAATCTTCAGTTGAAAAGGTGTAAATTTCCATTTTATCATAAAATTATGATCATGTGATTTAAGCTGCTCTCATTCACTGTTCATACTTACACCTACAAAAAAATAATGCACTATAATACCCCATGTAATCCTGAGCCAAGGGGCTGTGATTACATGACCTATGTGCTGCAGGCTGTCCTCCTTCACAGGACAGGAACAAAGGAAGTGTAGGGAGGTGTCTGGGTCAAACAAACACAGGACTTCAATCCAGGGCCCTCATTTATCGAATTAACATACAAACTAGTGCAGATCCAAGCACAGACACCATCAGTCATCATCATCATTTACATGTCCTATCCCAATATATTCTCTGTTGAGAGGTATCAGTCCCTATAGAGTTTACAATATGGAGAGACATAATACCACCCAGAAGAGAAATTTCTCTAAACAAAAAATAGAAGCACCGATGCCCCAGGTCCAATTTCACTAAATGGTTTTATTCAGCAGCCTGAAAAAAGGCACCAAAGGAAGTTGGAAAAACATATGTAAAGAAATCACTGCTGCAGTCAACAGCGTTGCAATGGAAAATCACACTCAAGCTGACGTTGAAATATTTAATTTATACATCCATGATATGTTCCAACCTACAGCCTATGTATGCTAATAATGTTATCCCTTATATTATACAATATTGATATAATTATAATATTTGTATAATAGCTTCTAACTGACCCAGACCGAGGAACGCATGGCCATGTGCATTGGGTCTGCTTCCATTTCTGGCATAACAGGTGGTGGAGGAGACACAGACACACCACAAATGATAAATCCAAGCAAACATTGCCTTGTCAGTGTTAAAAAAAAATGTTCAGCCTTCAGTCAGCCTGGAGCGAGTCCCACAGGGCCAGGCAACTGCCAGCTGTGATAGAGAGCAGCCTTACAAAATATTATATTTTCTTGTAGGCTATACATGTTAAAGTGATCAATATGTGGCTGCAAATACTCAGACCATATTCTGACTGGCATCTAATACCAATTCTCCACCTCAGCTAGGTTTACTAAGCTGCACCTCAAGTCCTTGCTGACTCAAGCATGCCTGTATGAGTTGAGATCTGACGTGAGATTTGATCATAGCCTCTGATCATGTCCACATTGATATATGCTGAGGTTTGTGTGGAAATGACCGTATGCCCAGTTTTCTGTGGTATGTTCTTTTTATAAATGAGGGCCCAGGAGACTGCTGTTTGTGTGTGCTGTATGAGAATACGTTAATGAAAAGCTCTGGACCAGCTGCTAACTGGACCTTAAGGTGAGATTGTTTTGTCAACTGCTGTTTCTAAGGCACAAAATGTACTTTACAATTCAATGCTGAGAGCTGCGTTCAGTAACCATCCTCTTATTTTTCATGATCATCTGTCTTTCACCTATGCCAGGGTGACATCTGGCCAGTTCAGTCTCAGGTGTCATAAGAAGCAGGTATGACTCATCCAAGACAGGCGGATGAAGAGGGAGATAAAGGGATGATGAAGGGGGGATGAAAGAGTGCAGCAGTGCACTTGGCCTGCCAGTCACTTGTCTAATTGCAGTGTCTGTCAGAGGAAGCGTGTGCTGTCTGTCTCCTCACTTGGATGACTTCATGTTATTTACCTCCCTTTCCATCACTCTGTCTCGTTTAGTTGAATCTTAGTTTTCACTATTTTGTCACTTCTGGTGTCTTTTTCTCCTTTCTGACTTTGTGTGACACATTCCTTAGGCCAGAAAAATGAAATGTATAATATACATTATATAAAGGTCCTCCATAATAACGCTGGAAACTGACCACAGGAACGATTTGGAAATACAAAAATACCCAGGCTTTTACTGGAATAGAGTAACACAGTCTACTTACTGAAAAACTTTAAATTATTTAGAGGAATTAGTTTTGACATTAAAGCTTGAAAAACTTTGATCATGAGCTTTAATGTTACATAAAACATGAAGGACTTTGTAGTTTAATTGTTGTTTTATTCACTGTGGTGGTTTGGAAATAAACTTTACCACAAGGATTAGATTGCAGTATCACAGAGAACGGTGGTTTAGGTATTAGTGTAGGGTGAGAAAAGGTGAGCTACTACATTATGCAATCAAATGCTGTAGCAACGATTAACCTTTAACAAGCATCCATATTGGTGGTCCACAGTCCTTGTCAGGGACAGTTAAGAAAAGCTCCCTGCATTATTACATAGGAGAGCTGCCATATCAGCAGATTTGGACAGAAACTGACCCATTCTTTATTGTTAGCTTAATTAATTCAGGCTGATACAATGCAACAAAAGTTTAGCAGACCACAAGTATGACCGTCTAATTGTCAGTATGGAGAGTCTGCAATGTGCAGGTTTGTGCTGTGTATACTTAGCCATACTGTATATTAAAGGGGCACTCCAGTAAAGCCAATTTACTTGGGGAGTAGCTACGACTTGGCCTGTGTAAAGAGATGGAAATGTGTCTTCTGTGATTCTGGAGGAGCTTTATCAACTCTGAGAAAGTGACCCGAGTGACATCACTTTCAGATTGGGCCTACATACTACAGATATTTAACAGAATGTGGGGCTGTGGGGTTTGAAAATGATGAGTGTTTACAAGATAGGAAGGGACTAACAAAATAGTTGTATTATGGGAATTACTGGAATTTGTTGCATGTTTTTGTTGCTTGACTTGACTAATGTCAGAATATCTCTGTCTCCGCTGCATCAGCTTGGTCCATGCTCCTTTTTATCTGTCTCTTTCAAGTCCCCCAGCTGTACGAAATACTGAATCACTGCATTCAGTATTTTTAGTTCTTTTGGACACCGGCTTCAAGGTTCAAGCCCCACTCCTCTCCAGTGTATTTTTGTATTTTTATTTTATATTTGTCTGAGATTACCTGACAATATTGATTAGCCCTGCTGTTTGCCAAATATTGTTTTACCTATAACTTCATTTTATGCTCAAAGTTAGAAAAAACAAAAGTAGGTTGGTACTAAAAGCAGAAGCTGCAGGTCATCCAAGCTTGCACAGGTGCACTGTCATGCCTCTTTTTGTCTCAGCTGCAAACTGATAAACATGGTTGTGAGCTTTATGAACTTATCTTGTATAATGACTACATTGATGACTTAACAGATGCAGACCATTGGTGGAGAGGATGTGATGCAAAATGTGTATTGTTACTGTCTACCCCTGCAGCACACATACAGCATTGGTCTGTGTGAGTCACAGGAAAAACAACACAATGACCTTTGGTTTTGGGATGTTTTCTTCAGTTTTTGGAACCAGCACAGCACCGTGAAACTTCAGCTATTACACAGCTTGTGTGTTATGGGTGAGTTAACATCTACACACTACAATAGGCCATGTAAGAGATAAAGTTGCTAAGGAAATGACTGGCAAAATAAATGCCGACAGGAGTGGAAGCCCTGTTTGGTACAAAGTAGCTAATATACAGCATGGCTATCTTACTTATCTTATGGATATAAACTGGCAGGAATATTCATTTAAAATTAGGCTATTTCATTAACTTGTCCGCATTACAGAAACTAGCAACAAAACTAGTTGCCCATATCAGCTCAATTAAATAGTTAAACTAAGCAGCTGCTATTCAGAAGTAAGTGAATTCCAGCTAATATTAGATTTATATTCATTCATAATTCCTTCAGGTGACAGAGGTGGAGAAAATTCCTCTACCTCATAACTCATGTTAGAGTGACCACTATTGTGGTCATGTCTGATGAAGGGCTGGTGCCCGAAACGTCACACGTGGTGATACTAATTAAATTATCCGAAGGAGCTATTTCTGGTGTGCAGACTTATGTTTTTGTATTCTTGGATCTGGTTTTCTGTCCAGCACCTAGTATTTATCGTTTCTGGATGTGCGTGCTGTTTTTTGGTATTTTCAGAGTGACCACTATTGCCATCCATGCTACTGCTTTGACTCATATAATACAATGATCTGGTTGCCATGGTAATGGATTATATCTGACTATTAACTGCACCCCCATTCCCTCATTGATGAAGAACGTTAATGGAAAAAAAGGGGGGGAAACATGAGGTAACACTGGCTGGAGTGGGGTTTTAAGGACTTGTCGCTCCAACAACAGCGCCAGATAAATTTTGGGCCAGCCTTGAAGAGCTGAAAATGTCACCTCAGCTTGTCAATAAGCAGATTGTGATAAACCGACACATGGAAATACTGTGCTGTTTTTGACCAGACAGATGTTGCATCATCACTTACCCATATGACACAAGGTCAGTCAATGCTGTGAACACAAAGTCTGAAAAACTGATATACCTCTTCAATCACACTGTGAGAATGAAAAACAGCAGTTTATACTATGACAACACAACAACAAAGAAAAATCTCTCATGGCTTTTTCTGAATATCTTTTTTATTTTATCTCATACCTGTAAAAATATATTCTCAAAATAAATAAATATATGAAATAAATATACTGTATGTCCTAGGAAACAAAAATTCATAAATAAGAATAAAATCTGTCAACAGGTTTGTAAGGGTGTCTTTGTCGGTCTCGTGCTCGTTGTTTGACTGCAGTCAGTGTGAGAACAACCGAATTCCTTCACTGGGATCTAGATGAGTTTCTAGAGTTCCAACAGAACACGCAGTAATCCGCCACGGGACACCACAGAAGAAGAAGTCCTTATAAAACTCCATTGGATCCATCCTTCTTCTTTTGTTTGTCATGCATTTTGTAGAAAAGTCATATTTTCCGAGCAGCATCTCTCTTTGGAGCAGTTTCAAAGGGAATCCGTCCGCACCATCTCAACAGTCAGTCCGATGGATGTGATTTCCCCAGCTCTCAGACCCGTTTCCCACAACAGACGTGGCTGATTTCCAGTGCATGAAACTACCTTTTTGTGTAAACCAGCCACACGGTATAGTGGATTAAGCATTTCAATAAATCATTTACTTAGCAGCCACAGTAGTGATTTGAATAAAAATAACTGAAAACAGTGGAATTGACAAGACTCAGCAGCCACAGCAGAAAGACGCTAGCAGCTAGTTGTTAATCTCACCTCCTAGTTCCCATACTTTTGACCTCCTGAACATGCAGTTTGGACAAGCAGGTAGCTGGATTTAAGAAGTGGAAACTCAAATCCATGAATTGTCTGTTTGGCCACCAGGGCCTCTGCATAGGCCCAGAAAGGGGCAATATTAGGGGCCCAAGTGTTTGTGTCTGTGTAAGGGGCCTTTACATCTTCCGCAGAAGATCCCTGGTGCTGTTCAGTCAAGCTCCCCGGCTAGTGTGGTTCAGAAAGGATCTCTGTCCTTCCTCCATGCCATCAGTGGGGAGTGTTGATTTGATGCACTGTTTATGATCCTGTTTTGTCCAGATCAACAAGATCTTCCATCTCCCTCAAGAGTGGGTTAGGATTAGGTGCACTTGCTTTGCAGCTCTGATGGGGTCAAGGTAACGCCCCTTTAGTCTCAGCTCTGGCCCAATATGTCTCTGTACAGCTCTGGTACTCTGTCCGGGTCTACAGGCCTCGGTAGGAAGTGCGTGAACCTCTGATGTCGCCTCGACCTCGTTCCATCCCGGGACGTCCCATCTTTGTTCAGCGCAACAAAGTAAAATGCCCCTCTTTCTCCATGCCGGTAGATGTTGGATGAGTAGGTGTTGTACCAGTTTTCTTCAAATTGCTCCCTAAAAACAGATTCTGCAGACAGCTTCTCCTGCAGACAGACAGACAAGCAGAGGAAGATGAGTTGAGTGATGCAGAATGTGCCACCTGCTGCCCGCAGATCAGATATGTTGAGAATTGGTATAAGTGTGTTTCAGTGTGTACTGTATAAATTGTATACTCACCGATCCATACAGTTCTCCCTTGCTGTTCATGGCGAGGTAGAGCCCACTGTCCACCCCTCTGATGCTGACAAGTCCCACAGCTAGACTGATGAACTCCAAAATACCTGCACACACACACATTACATTACATTAGACTCACTGGTTAGACAATTTTGTTCAGCGTGCTTTCTCATAACCACATCTGAAAACACCCATAAATGTGAATTTAATTATCTTGGATACCACATAAGATTAGTTCTGCTCAAGTTTGTTCCACTGCTGCTTGTACAGTATCCTACAATATCATGTGTTTGTCAGATCATGTAGATATATAAGCCAAAAGGAACATCTGAAGATGGACACCCTGTGTGAAATTGACCTGCCCTCCAAAAAAAGTACAGTAAATAACCGCACCAGCTGACTCTGACAAGCAAGGCTGGGTGTCTGGAATGGCCTCTGGCATGAAGTTACATCCAAGTCTCAAATGGAATAAATCAAGTGCCAGAAGTGCTACAGCCTGCAGCACTAAAAGAAATCTCTCAGAGGTCTACTTTTGATCTGCCGTAAGCTGCAGCTGTTTATCTTGATAACTGAAGATAAGCTGGTAAAAGTAAAGAAAAGCTTCCAATCTAATCTGGAAGAGGAAATGTGGTAAAATGTGCAAACATGAAATACTCAAGGCAATGTCCCATCTGGGAAGCATATTCATCTTGATATAAATTGTGTTTCTCTGGATGCATTATAGCATCTATAGCACCAGTGAGCTGTTTCAGGGAGATTGAAGTAACCTGCATGGCTGCATGTGATAATATTAGTTTTCATTTAACAATCATTAAACGTTACACTAAACTTCCTCCTATTTTTACCTATCTATCCGTGTGTGTGTGTGTGTGTGTGTGTGTGTGTGACTCCACCATAGGGGTAGGCTACCTGTCAGTCTGTATCTTACAATAGAGCCTATAGCAGAAATTCCATAATAGACCACCACTAGGCTACTATAGGAAGCTACTGCTTGATAATACTACTATTAATAACAATAATGATAATAATAATAATGATAATAATAATAATAATAATAATAATAATAATAATAATAATAATAATAGGTGTATTCATGAAGGGGTGTGTACCGAATCTGCTGTGGTCCTTCCTGGTGCCCTGCACGGTGCCGTCAGGACGGATCTCCAGGTGGAAGCCGGTCCTGCAGTAGAGCTGCCGCCGCCTCAGAATCCCCTTCAGATGGCTGAGGTCCGCCAGGCTCCGGGACAGCCTCTCCGCGGACACCAGGTGCTCCTGCTGCTGTCCCTGTCCCCCCATCATTAGTCCGGTCACCGAGTTGTAGTCCACCGCCCCGGCTGGGGTGAGAACGAAATGAGAGCCGACGGGAGCCGAAGCGGCACCCGCGGGGCCAAAGCTGTCCAGAAATCCGTTGACGAAGCTCCCAACCTCCGCCGCTGCCCCCATCACAGATAAGACAGCCGATGCGGCTTTTACAGCACAGGAGATCCAAGTCCAAGTGATGAGCACAGAGCCTCGGTACGAGCCAGCGAGCGAGGGGTCAGCCCGTGAAGCGGAGGAAAAGAAAAGTTGGATGTGCGGGCGGAGAAAATCTCCAGTGTGTGTGCGCGTTTTGGCGCAGTCAGCACCGTTAATTAGACTGTCATCTAATTGAGATTAAACTCCCGTGTTATCTTGATGAATGCAGGTATCCCTGCTTGCAGCAGCCCCGTGTCCCTTCTACTCCTCTCTTCTGCTATTTATCCTTCTCCCCAGTCCTCTATCCGCTCCCTCTCTCTCCTCCTCACCTCGGGATACTCCCCTTTGCTCCGGTGCACTTCAGGGTTTTCCTCTCTCTCTCTCTCTCTCTCTCTCTCTCTCTCTCTCTCTCTCCTCGGTGCACTTCAGCCTTTTATTTCTGCGGTACCCTGCACTCAGCTCCTACAGTGGCAGCATGTAGCGCAGTGTGAAACCAGTGCGCTGCGCTCAACATCTTTATAACGCAATACTCCCTACGGTAATTCACCCCAATTTGCCTTTTTATGCAAATGCAGCCCGATCTCCTCCCTTTATGGCTCATAGCTGCTCCTGTTTGAAACGGAGGCCCTTCATCCCTCTGCTCATCGCTCTCCTGTCTCACCTTTGATGTTCAGTTTCAGTGCGGAGAGCGCAGGGACTTGGAGAGGAAATTAAAACTACTAATAAAAATGAGCACGAAATGTTTTTTCCCCCCTCCTTCTAGCAGCACAACCACTTCACTGAAGCTCATATAGACGCAGTGCTCATGGGCACTTCAGCACAGGCCCACATTTAATTCTGTCAGTGTGCTTTAGAGCTGTGCGCATCTGAGCAGCAACGTGTGCGTGAAATGGAGAGAAAGAGAGAGAGAGAGAGAGAGAGAGAGAGTGTGTATAAGTCAAATATCATGAAAGTGATGTTGCCATTACCTTAAACGCTTTACAACCCCACGCCCCCGCTTCGAAATGACTCAGGTGCGGCAGGAGAGAGAGAGAGAAAGACAGAGAGAGAGAGAGAGGAAAGCCCCCATTTGCGTAATTTTCGCACTCGGCTGTTGATTTATTGCCCCCGTTTTATGTAACCCAGCCGCACATTTATAGCGCCCGCACAGACACAAACACACACACACACACACACACACACACACACACACACACACCTGTGCAAACGACATCACTTGACTGTCAATCCCCTCATTGATCTTTCCACTGTGCTTTGAACAGCGCAGGAGCCCATATATCCTTAATTGTGGTCTTAAAAGACGAATCAAAGACACAGACGCTTCAAAGTGCTGGGATCTTGTAAGGGGATCAGGCAATAACAACCAGAAGAGGGGAATATACCTGTTTGAACTGCAAGCTTATAATACCCCGACACTTGACACTTGAAGGGCTTCAGAGGCTGTTAATGCTTTATGTAAATGAAATGAGTTTGTTACATCTTTTTATTGATCATAACTTTGAACATATTCCATGACAGATTGCCTCATTTGTGAATCATTAGTTATATTGTATTAGACTAATGTAAAATATGAAGATAAACTGATTTTGACTTGCAGCATCAACAAAATATTAAAGTTGCACAGTTTTCTCATTCATCGGATGTGATTTGTTCAGATCTGCGTTGGGGTCAATGCGCAGTTTCCATGGTTGATTTAAGATGTGGTTTCATCTAAACAGTGGCACAGGGGGCCATGTTCCAGCCTATAGTATATGGCATTGATTTTGGCAGCTATACAGACAGACACGCGCTCGCGCACACCAACGCACGCGCGCACACAGCTGCCCCCTCCCTTGGGAGTTGCATTGATGAATGAGTTGAAGGTGCAGAGGTGTTTGTGTGCGCGTGTGGTCGCTCCACGCAGGTCATTTTGTACTCGTGTCGATTTCTCCAGCCTGACAGGAGGATAGAGGCGTTGTGGGACAATGATAGGCCTGTGTGATTTTATTTTATTTTATTTGTTGCTGTTAACCTTATATAGCCTATGTTATGTCGTGGATGTTAGTTGTGCGCATGTGTGTAGACAGACAGACTGCAGTGGACATGTGTGTGTGGTGTGCGTCCTCCTCCTTCCTTCCCTCGCTTCATTAGTATTTATGACCAGCAAAAAAAGGGAACTTTTTTAAAGGGGGTAGAATCGATCAGAAACCCCTCCAGGCTGATCAGAACCTGATGCATTGGATATCGACCTGGCCACAATGAAGACGTTAACTACAACGCCACATTTCCACGCACGCTTTCAAGGTGCAAGTTAATAGTTCCCAGGGTCACATGATTTGCTTTAAAATATATTCTCTGTTGGTTTACTGCCCTGTTTGTGACATGTGACAGGGAGTGAAGCCAACCATGTAGCCACTATAGCATTCATGGTGGAGGAGGAGGGAGGCCCCCAGGGTTATACCCCCACCCCTCAACCACCCACCCACCCACCCACCCACACACACACACACACACACACACACAAAGAAATTACAACCTAATCGAATGCCTGGATAATGGAATAACTGAATACGTAGCCTAGAGGTTATTAATGCAAGTGGTTTCCAAACTGGGGTCGAGGGAACTCCAGGGGTCCTTGAAAGCAGGATTCAGAGGGCCCCTATCAAAATGTAGACTTGTTTAATTCAATCATAATTCAGTCTTTATGTCAGTTTAGAAATTGCATAAGAACCTGATTGTACTCCACTTTTATGTCCCCGGACAGGTCTGGGATTCAAAAATCAAACACAACAAAGGCCTTTGTCTCATATTGGGTTTCTGCTTGGAGCCTTGGTCATATGTTAATACTAGATTTAGTGCAGCAATCAATACTGAATACAATCATTGTCAAAGGTGTGAAATTAGATGTCAAAATTTATTGCTTTTAACTTCTGAGGATTTTTTTTAAACAGGTCAGTCATAATTTTGCTTAAACATTCCCGTCTCCGTCAGTCAACCAATTAGGGAGCCTATTGTTATGATTAGTCACCGTAATAGCCTAATCTTGTATGGACTTTGACCAAATTATAAATCAAAGGAACAAATTAAAGGCTTAATAGATTCAACCCTTTAAAGAGTTTATTTGTACCAAGAGGTTTTGATAGTCATTGTTTGATCTGTTTTCAACTTCTGGCTAAATAGATCTCACAGGTTAGAGTGATCCACCATGCTTCATGTGTGAACAGGTGACAGGACCATCTATTAGACTTCTCGCCTTTATTCTCTCCGCATCAAAGTCGTAAGAAAAGCCCCATCAGGTTAACATTCGTCTCACATGTAAAGACTTAAATGAAGAGTTCATCTTTGATATTCGTTTGATATCTGCTCTCCATTGGCTCCTTTGATCCTGAACTTCCCGCTGGAAATCTGACACCACGCTGACCCTCAATAAAAAGTGAAGATTGACAAATGGTGATATCGGTGGTCACTTATAATTTCCCAGCGTAAACCGAGATGTCTTTCAAGTCTACTCAAAGATGATGACTCACATGTTGTGAGATATTTGAGCTAATAGACTTTTTATAAATGCTGTCATTGGTTTTGAAATTAGATTTTTTTGTCTAGATTTTTCATGTGTGTCACAGCATGCAGAGAATTTGCCAGTTTCTCATGGGAACAGTCCAAAAATATAAAATGAGCAACTCTCTCTCAAATTGAAGAACCATAGTGGCAAAACTTAAATTTGTGATGTCATAGGGTATAAAGTCTGGAGCTGCTCCACAGACATTGAATTGGGAAAGATGTTATAGATCAGTGGTTCCCAACTTATCCAGCCAGGGGGGCCAGAGTTCTCCTTAGTCATTAGTGTGAGGTCCCACGGTTAAATAGATTCAGCTTCATACCTGCATTTGGCCATGTCATCCAGCTAGTTTTCTGTCTCTGTCAAGCAGCTGTCCGATAGTTACAAACTTGACATATTTGCAAGTCACTTGTGGTCCATTCAGAATGGGCACAAGACCCACTTTTGGATCAGGGAACTACTTGTAGGCTATAGATTACATTGAAGGCACAGAGGGGAATCTTCTGAGCGTATGAGTATTTTTCTGTTTCTGAAATGAGAACACTACTAGACCATAAAGCTCATTTGGGTATAAAGAAAAGAAAACAAACATTTTGTGGGTCCACAAAATCAGGCTTCCAATTCATTGTCTGTGGAGCAGCTCCAGACTTTATACTGTATGACATCACAAGTCTGAGACTTCTCTGGTTTCTGGCTCTGAGAGTAGCTACTATTCACAAATACTGATTGAACTTTGACCATAGAAATAACATATTTAGGTGGTGTTCTCCTGTAAGATTTTACATGCAATATATCTGATCATTGAATGCAGGACTGTTTATTTAACTTATAATAGAGTTTATTTTATTGTAATTGCAATAATTACCACTGATAGTTGGTAATAGGACGGTAAAATATGATTTCTAGCCGGTGAATCATACCTCAAGATTTTGATGTAGCCTTTTATATCATTTCTATGTTACTAAATTAATACACGTCACTTTATTGGTTAAATTCGACTCATGTGAACTGGATGAACTGAGTCTGTTTACCTTAGACTGCATTTCTGTTTATAAGTGACCGCGGTTCAAATTAATCACTCACTCTCACTCAGCCAAGCATCAAATCCTCTCCTCTCTCTGTGGGACTTTGCTCTCAGCCTCAGCATCAACGGTGTTCTCAGTTCTCGCGATAAAAGCGAGGAAACGCGATAGTTTTGTGCTGCCAGTAAAGTTATAATCACAGCAGCAGCGCAGCGGCAGCCGCAGCAGCAACAACAGCAGCAATGGCCGCTTTCCGCAGAGTGGCAGCGCTGGCCGGTAAGCTAAACCTCTGGTCGACGGCGAGAAGCGAGTTTGTCGGCGGTCAGACGGCCAGTGGAGGGAGGGCACGGAGGTGTCTGGCCGTCGGGATGTGTCTTGCTACGGGAGGCGCCGTGGCGCTTTACTTCTACAACGATATGACGAGCGGCAGAGTCAGGAAGAGGATGGGGAGCCCCAGCATCAGCGGTCTGCTGCTGCCGTCCATCCCGACCGTCGAGGCGAAGGAGAAGGTAGGAGGCTGAGTTAGCTGGCCCTGCCATTTGTAATGCAAAGGGGCTTTAGTGACACGTAGCGACAGGGTAGGTGGTTGGCAGAAAGTGTGTTATCTTTAGTGCTGATAGAGGGGCCTCCGTGTGAAGGACTATGGAGTAAAAGCCACTGAGAGAAAATGCAGAGAGCGCAGAGTATGTTCACTTCTCCTTCCACTACAATTACACGGGCCCAGTCAGACGGGCCTACTTGTGTTTGGTAGCCATGGTGTGGCTAGCAGTTTATATGTTTTCCTCTCGGGCGGATAAACTGTGTCATTCATCCCCAGCACGCCCAGTGGAAACAGTTTGCTCACTGTTTGGCTGCAGGACGGTGTGCGCGCGCAGATGCATGAATGGCGCTCTCCGCTCGAGCTGGTGCTGAAATGACACCACGTCGAGGATGTTACTGTCAATCAGGCCGCTGGGTGAGGGGACTGCTCACAGCAACTCTTTAAATTAGACAGTAACACTTTAAAATAAGGCACAGTGATTAGTTACTAGTGTCTGCAGGGCCCAGTTATCGAACAGCTGAACAGCTGGTTCGTATGGTTTCATGTTAAATGTTAAGCCACTTGAGAGCAGACAGCTAGATATGGTAAAAACAAAGTCACTTTAAAATATAGTCTGATATGATATAAGCATGTGCAGAAAGATGATGCTTCAACCAACACACTGTTGGGGAGAAAAAATTGGTAAAGTAGCCAATTTTGTTCTCATAGCACTAAAATTAATATCATTGTCTGGATCAAGAAGCCCCTGAGCTCAACTATGTAACTAAATAAACTAAAATCCCAACCTTGACCCGTCAATGGATAATCCAGAAGCCTCACAGCCTTTCTTTCAGACTCGTTGTTTTTATGTCAGGATATCTCCTTCAGCAAGCTTGCTAAAAATGTTGGCTAATTCTAGATAGTTAGCAAGGGTAATGACTGCTATCTAGGTAGCTAATAGCTAACTTCTGCTAGGCCTATATGTAGATATGAACTATACAATGTCAAATATGACTAAACACTAGATAATCTAAATAAATAATATTTTGCGACAGGATGTCCTGCGGTGTGTACACCCCCTTTCTAAGGAGGGGCTTCTCGCCCCAAGCGTCTGACTTTACACATAGCTCACAAAACTAGATCAGTTTACCCTAAAACAACAAATAAATCTGAAGAATGCAGCAATTCGGATGAAATGTCACAATTCACTATAGCACTGCAATGCGATACATGTGTTGAGAGTATATTTAGTGCCATATATTAGTTAGGAGAGGAATTAAACAGATGGGGGTATCTTTCCCCATCTCACCCTACTATTTAAAATAACCAGTTGCAGGGGTTGGAAGAAGCACCCAGTACTTAAAGATCTTTTAAGTAGCAAAACCACAAATTAAAAATACATTATTACAAGTAAAAGTCCTAAAGTTTTCACTTTACTATGCTGAACAGCAAAATGTGGCCTACCGAAAATATCAGAAGTTAAAATTAAATATATTGCTCATTATGCAGAAGAGGGCTTTTCAAAATGAATAGTATATTACTGTATATTACTTAAAAATTGTACCGAAGGACAGTACTTGAATAAATTTACTGCACTAGAATACTGCCAGTATTTAATGATTAGTTCTAGTGGAGATAAAACATTAGTTGACTGACAAAAAAATAATTGGCAATAATTTTGATAACTGATTAATCATTTACAAAAGTTTTCACACAAAAACACTACATTTTTGGAATTTTGACTGTTGGTTGGACAAAACAATACATTTAACATAGATTTAAGATTCAAGATGTCACATTGACCTTTATAAATTGTAATGAGTTTTTTCTGTATAGTCTGACTTTTTACAGGCCAAACAATTAATTGAGAAAATATTCAGCAGATTAATAAGTGAGGAAAACCTGTTGCAGTCTTATAGTTCCCAGATACCATTAAAATGCTTACTACTTTAATGCATGTATGCATAAAGTGCCTGCATGTATGTATACATGTGTGCATGCATACATACATACATACATATAACAAAAATGTTTCACTGTTACATGTGTTTGACATTTATACACTTTTTTGGCTAAGGATGCACTTAGATACATGTCTGTTTTTCTCATTATATATTTAAAGCTAAAGATTATATAATTATGGTATAATATGCACCATACTTGACCTAACCACCATTTTGTGGTTCCTAAAGTAAAGTAGAGCGTCACCCCTCTAAACTGAAAAGTAGCCTTTGAAAGTTACCAGAGAATCCACTTGCAGTTCATAAATGATACGAGCCAGAAGCAGCAAATACTCATCATATTCAAAGCACAATTACATACATTTTCACATCTAGATATATCCTGTCTACTAACTAACTAAGTAACTAACGAGATGTTAAGCAGCCAAATATGAACATATGTTTTATACACATATGAGCTGCTCTATGACGAGTAGAGATGTCATGATCAAGTTATTTTGCGCCCAGTTCTGAGCCAAGTCCTTTGAAACTGGGGTGTTTTCCAATACAGAGTCTGATCTGATGCTTGTACTTATTGAGCACATTCAAGCTATGAGATAATATAGAACTTAATTTCAGGAGATATGGAGTGTTAATTAAATATGTATCTTGCACACTGAAATAACAGCTGTTTTTAGGCCTACTGAAATGAACTGATACCAGTTTGATACTGGTTTATTGTGGGGTTATAAATAAATGTAAAACATATGGTAAAAACAGCCATCAGTAAAACTAAATAAAGTATATGTAGATTGTAGATCTAAGATTAGATCATCTATACTAACAGAGTTGCCTGTTAAGATACTGGGATGATCAAGGGAAAGCCAATTTGAAGCAGGAGAGCCCACTGTATAAGAATACAGGCAGGATACCTGACTGGGGAGCAGGTTGGCTAGATAGCCATCCAACTTGGGAACAGGATAGCTCCAGTGGGAAAAGGGAAAAACGGCCATCTGTTATTCAGTAAAGGTAGCCCATAATGTTTCTAAAGGATAAGGCTTTAAAGAAATTTTGAGAATTCATTTGCGGGGAAAGATAACAAAGCTTCGGGGAAACATAAGCGCTAACGTGCTTAAAGACAAGACCGTGATTTATAAGGAAACAAGAAGACCATCCACCAGGAAACAAGTGGGTCCCCTGAGGCGCCAGAGACCTGGATCAAGGGGACTTCCCAGTAAGAACTGCTTGCATTGGGGAACAGAAGCATGAGATGGACAGAACAAAATGTAGCTTAGGTCAGCCAAAACCCCAGAAAACAATCCTGTCTGGATTCTGCATTACTGGCACACACAGTGACCTGATGTCTGGTTAGGTGATTGGCAGCCTGGACACCAGAGAGTCACATGAGGAGACAATGGCTCCATCAGAGTGATGCTGGGCTGTGTTTGGGGCGAGGCTGGCCTTTGACAGACACAGGACCTCTTGGGAATGTTTCGGCAGCTGTGTGCTCATTTATGCTGGAAGAACCCTCGACATATAGGTTTAGGAAAGCCAAGCAGCTTGGCTGACGGAGAGTTGAAGAAACAGCCAAAAAAGACTTGTAGTATTGATCTCTGTCACTTAGGGGCAAGTTCAGCATTACATCAGAAAAAGCTGCTACATTCTGTTTGGATTGTATTAATCCTAAGTGAAAAAAACAGTGTCAACAATTTCTGACATCTCAGATTTAGATGTTATTGACTGAGACCTTACCTAGCTAGATTACACTTTTATTTGACTGAGCTGAAATAACGAAAGTTGATGTCATTTGGGAAACAGAGGGTTAGGACTGTCTAGCGCTGAGAAAACTGAGGAGATAGACTAAAGTCTGCAGATGGAGAACACTGTTTTGCCTGAGGGGGAAAAAAACACCTGCGGCATCTGCTATGCAGTCAGGAGAACAAGACAAGGCGACAGGAATAGGTTTTGTGGCTACGTGATATTATAACTACACAAGAAAACAGTGTACCACACTGAATGTCATTTTAAAATCATATTTAATTATTTTTATCCCAAGGAGCTCACATTAATTTTTACATCATGTCGTGCAGCATGGCATGTGAACCGAACTGCCTTTGCAGAACTTTACAAACTTCATTCATTAGCGAGCGTCAAAGCCACGGGCGTCTGTGCTCTTACACTTGATTACAGTACATTCCTATGAAGCCGAGCACTCATCTCCTATTCACGCCTTCAAAAGCCCCCTTGGTGAAGGCAGCATCAAAGCTTTATGAATGAATCTGCGTGCTCATTAGCATGTTAGCTGAGCTGAGCAGGAACCTCGGTGCGCTGGGCCCTGCGGCCAAACAGGTTTAAATTTGGAAACCTATCTGCTAATTACACAGCTTCATGCAGCACAATCTGTTGGCGTAGCAGCTCTCCTACACTGCAGCTAATCAAGTTGAAGCCCTGGCTCCTCACGGAGCGAGAGAGATGCTAATCAAGTAGAAAGTAGTGACAAAGTATTTGTGTGTATAAGTGTGTGTGTGTGTGCCCCTGTTCTACTGTTATTGTACTGTGCCAGAGGTGCTGACTGTTTATAATTTCAGAGAGCTAAAAGGAGAGAGTTGATGCCAAGAATAGATGGATCTCCTCATTATAGAGGTTCAAAAGCAGTGAAGAGGTTCATAAAGTTTAAATTCTGCAGTGAGAGAGATCAGAGAGTTTTCTTTTTATAGATGGGGAAGTCACATTCAAACTACAATCATTGGGACAAATTAACACCTATTACTGAGTGGATTATTTAAATCTCATGGTTAAATAGCAAAAGTACATTTTCACATGTAACTTTTATAGCCTACACTTTCACATCACTAAATTTGGTGTTTATATCGTCAGTAATGTAATGATACTGAAATATCCAAAATGCACCTCTTTGATTGCTTTATCTCTGCTGATGACTGTTTTGTTGTTGTAATTTTGTAATCTCTTTTTTTAAATGCCAGCTGGCTTAAAATATTTTGATCAGGGAAATTATCTTACAAATAATTTAAAAAAGCAACAAAAATAGCATAGCTAAACAAGAGGGCAGTAGAGTCAACACAGTAACAATGTTTTCGTCTTGTGTCTGCAGGCAGCTCCATTTGACTTTGAGGATGGAGATGTGTACATGTCGTCCCATGAGCATCGTTTCCGCATGTTCAGCTCCGTGGAGTATGAAGGGCAGCTGTACATGACTCCACAGAACTTCATCGAGTCAGTCACCATGAGCGAACCCAGAAGTATGTTTCACTGGCTCACAAATGAGCCTTTACACTTGAGTTTAAAACTTTTGGCCTGGTAAAGAGTATAATAAAATCAATGGGAGCTGTATCCATATTTGAGACCTAGATTGTTGTTGTCATATCCTCCTGAGACCCTGTGTCCTCATATGAGGACATCACATTTTGGGCTTACCTGACCTTATACTTCATTCTATGTAAATCTGTTGTCCTAGTGGTAGTAACAGCACAATACACTAATCGATGTAAAAACAAGATGGCAGCCATCTCTACCAAGTCAGTCTGCAGCCGATTCTGGCACAAAAGTGGTCCAAGGTCCAAAACCTGATCACATTTTATGGTTGAAAGCTGTTATTTTTGATTAATATTGTATTTAGTTAATACGATAACAAATTTGACCAATTTCAGCAACACTAACAAGCTCAGATGCTGTTAATTTGGAAGTGCTTGTTTGAGGGCATTGGGACTTTCAGTTTGACATAGCTATACAGGTATGACCTGGGTCCCATTTACACATGGCATGAAGGGATAACCCACAAAATGACCATTTGTATATCAATTAGTCATGCTGTGTTACTTAAAAATTCATGAAGAAAACTATTGATTTATGGATTGGGGACCATGTTTATGAACAGCAAAACTATCTCAAGACATCTGTTTACCAACTCTCACACAACTCTTGCAGTCATAATCAAAGTCTGATTTATCCAGTGGTTTGCTCAGTGCTTCCCAAACACATGCATTTTCTTTAAAACCTTGCTATTCAAACGTGCATTTAAAGTGAAACTTAACTGTGCTCTCTTCAAAGCCAGACTCCAATACTAACTTGTTGGGTTTTTTTTAACAAAAATGCACGTGTTTGGGAAGTACTGTGCATATGACTGGATAAATGAGATTAGATTTATACTGCTCGAGTCGTTCGAGTCTGGTTGAGTTTAGTTTTATTTTCTGTATTTGTTGTACTTTGCTGTTAAAGTTTTTTGTTGTTGTGCCTTTGATAACTAATTTGATGTTTTTAGCTTCTATGTAAAATGGATGTCAGACCCAGGTGTAAAATAGATCCTT